>CM025787.1:7712577-7738437 GCA_014636745.2 Centella asiatica | reverse complement strand
CATATTTTCTTTCATAAATTCTTATTAAGGTATTAAAATATTACTTGTATAATTTACAGAATCTCTCTCTCACAAGTAAATTGATTTGAATTTTGTGCAAAGGACTGAGGCAAGTATATTCTTACTCTTATGCTTATTTCAGTTAAGCGCATGATCAATTGATTCGACATGCGTACAAAATTATGATATTATATTTAAATTTCCTTGTGAAACAGAATGCTATGCTTTAAATTTCTGCTAGCATGATATGAATAAAAGTGCATGGATATAAAGAAGCTTTGCTCTTTCAACTATTTTTCAATGTTATATCTGTGCAATAAATGAGAATGCTATGTTCCTTGAATGATGATGCCACATGGATGGTTAGAGGAAAGGAAAGGTGCTGATTTGTTCTTCACCTGACCTAGAGGAATTTTATGTGACTACGTACGTTCACACAAGGAGGGATTATACGGGCACAGTTAGGCCAGCTGTATACCGTATGGTTAGCAGATCTTGCGGTTTTAGCCCCTGATGGATATTTTTACTTCAAGGAAGTTATCTTTGTTTTAAGAAGGATTACATAATTGTTTATCATCAGTAGTCCTAAAGACTCCTTAAAGATTTCTGAGGCATTAGTATTGATTCACTAAGCCTCTTAGCAGAATTGAAATTTTTTGAAACATTCCAGAATTGTTTTTCCCAAATTGTTTATATACTTGCTGGGCGTGAACCGCTCATTCTTGTAGAATTTTAATGTTCTCTAGGACAGAATATAAAGGTTGAGCCCTCGGACAAGGGAAAGGCAAAAATGATTGGTTACTAAGGTTGGCCAGCCTTTGTAATGCCATTAAGGAGGGAAGAAAGGAAGACGACCTGAGAAGTGATGTTTTGAATTATAGTACAGAAACAGAATAGCTTCCGCTGACAATGTAATATTTTGGGTTGTAATAACTCTTTATTATCGTTTCTTTCAGTAATTATTCTATGAATGGATGTGTGGTTATCTTTTTCCTTCTCTTGACGAAGCCTTGGTGCAGTGAGGGATTTTGGGTCCGTCACACTTAGTTACAGCATTAGTGGAAAGACGAAGATCATCCACCAACACTTTTCATTTTAATAGTGGTGAGGTGACAATCACCCTAGAGGACATCCACTATATAATCGGTTTACCCATTTATGGGAAACCCCTTACTTGTGGTGTTTTATTCGAGAAAGAATAGAAAAGATTGTTTGAAGACTGCTTTAGCAAACGGTTCTATAACTAGTTCTATAAGGAAGCAAAGCGCGGTGGTGGTATCTGTTTGACGTGGCTTTTAGAGTGTTTCCGTGAATTGTCTAAGGTTCCACTAGTTGATTATATAGCTATCTACACAAGAGCCTACATATTGTGGTTGTGTGGTGCTATATTGTTCCCACTAAAACCAAAAACATGTGCCCAACTAGGTATGATAAAATTATTGTCTTTGTTATTGTAATTCTTTGTTGTCATTATTTGATATTAATTTGGTTAGTGAATTGTTTTAATTGATTTGTTAGGTACATGTTGTTTGTTAGAGACATTGAAGATATAGTGAACTATGCTTGGGGTTCAGCAGTCCTAGCAGCTATTTATTGAGCACTCCACGATGCATCCCACTATAAAGAAGTTAAGGATAAGATTGTGTTACCTAGAAGGATAACGGGATGCTTGACAGTGGTCCAAACTTGGGCATATGACAGATTATGGATCGGACGTCCATTTCCTCGTCCTGGATCTGAGTTGTGGTGGCCACGTATGTTGGCATATGTATACGCCAAGCATGCTATCTATAAGGAGAGGCAAGCAGATCCACACCACAATGCCATGACATACCAAGTTGAGTTTGAAAATCAACCGCAAGACAAATTCATTTGGAAGTCGTACAAGAAGATTCAAATGGTTGATGATGATGACAAGGACACTTGGATGGCATGACTGTTCGCAAACAGTCGAATCTCACTAATACATTTTGATGAGATCGAGTATCAAATGCCAGACAGAGTCCTTAGGCAACTATGTCATTATCAGAGGATTCCTATCCCTCCTTGTTGATCACACTCATCTAAGGTTGAATCGGGCAGAGATGGATAATAGATTCCAAGTCTTTGATTATGAAGCATTCGACGCGCCGTACATAGAGATGTGGGTTTGTTGGTATCTGAAAAACTAAGCGCAACAAACTCAACATGGACTTGTACTATTTGCGGTACAACAAAGTGACACGGAAACAAATTGCAAAACCGGATGTCATTGATATCTGATACATTAATCGTGTTATTGTTGATCAATCTCATGTAATAAATGTGGTATGTAAAGTTAATTATAATTCTCGTATTGCATTATATCTATTTTGTAACACCGTTAATGTGTACTTGTATCTTTTTATTGTGTAGATAAAAAAGACCCTTAAGATGTTGCAGCAGTGGCCAAATAAATCTCCCAAGATTGAACAACAATATCAAACACTCTTAACTGAGATTAGTGTCTTGTTTCAACAAATGTAGTTATCCAATCTCGAGGTTTATTTGGAGCAAACCCTTTACACTCCGTCCTTCATTGATCCTTCAGAAGCTCCAACTTCTATGACTTTTACATCAGATCCTCCCATGTCCTTTACAACAGATTTCAATCCTTTCCCCGAATATGCAAATCCTGCCCATTTCTCCCAAGAGGCTCCACACGTCCCTAATCTGGCAAGAGTGTCAAGACACAATCTACTGATGGTTCTAGTGAAAGGGGGCATGGTGAAGCCATTAAACCCTTGGAAGGTGGATTGGTTGACTCAACACTAGTTCAATGATGAACTAGTCGATGATTCAGAGTATTGGCCTCAAAAAATTAAAGGTTATAATATTAATCATGAGGAGGCCAAAGAATTATCGCCTGGGGCATGGTTACGCAACACAATTGTGGACACCGACCAAGAATTGTTGGCAGAAAGAGATGCCGTCATAACACGAGCCAAAAAGAAGTTAAAAAGAACTTTCTATTATTTGCCGACTTTCTTCATTATTGTAGGTCAAACCATAATAAATGTCAGAGGGCAAACTGATATTGCAAATGCAGTTGACTTTGTGCAGCACTTTGTAGAACAAAATGGCTTATGTGTCTCAAAATGTGATGTCATTTTTATGCCATTCCATTCCAGCATACATGAACATTTTGTCTTGGTGATGTTCAACGTTAAGGAATGGGAAATAAAAATTATTGATCCTATGCATCCTGAAATGACTCTGACATAGTTGGATGCGAGATACTATGTGAATGTTGTAGTTGTGGTATGTACAAAAGATTTTATGTTGATTTATATATGCTTTTAATTTGTAATTGCCACTTAATAATTTTTATTTTTCAAATGAGCAGAAGAGTCTTGTACCTATCTTGCTAAGAATTGCTGACCCTGAGACCAATTGGGCCCCAAGAGATGCACTACGGGGTTTATGTTTGTAAATATATGGACGCAATCTTATGTGGACTAAATCTCACTGTAGCTAAATGGACAGTTGAACATGCATCCATTTTTCGCTTGTGTCTTGCTTGGGAACTACATAAAGGAATGACAAGGGGTCCCCCTAGAGGGTTTTTGATGGTAGGATTAGTGATGTTGGATTTTGATGAGGAAGAGTAATTAATTTGTAGGATTAGTGGAGTGAAGTTGTATTTATTTTAGTTGTATAATATTGTTTCAGTTAATATATTTGATTGGGATGTATTACATTTTGAGATTTTAGTGTAATATATATGTTTTTTTTGTTGATGGTGTGTTATATATTTGTATTTGTTGATGGTGTGTTATATTTCGTTGATGGTGTGCTAGTGTTAGTCCCTCTGCCTTTTCAAGCATAAATATCAAGCATAAGTTGTATCATAACCCTTCCGCTAAAGAGATCAAACAAATAAAAAAGGCCCTTTTCACTAGTAAGACTGGCGAAAGTTTAAAAAAAATGCCCTTCCAAGCATAAATATCAAGCATAAGACTGGTAGAAGGATTTAAAAAAAACATTAATAAAAAAAACTATTTTCTCTAGTGAGACTGGCGGAAGTCTTAAAAAAAAAAAAAAAAAAGAAGCCCTTTCAAGTATTAATCATAAGTGGTAGCGGAAACACTTTTATTATCAATAAATCAAAGGTCTTCCACTAGTGTTAGTAGCAGAAGAACTTTGATTAATATAATATACAATATTATTACAACGAAATAATATTTATTATACTTAATTAATGAAAACAATAACTAATAATCATAATAATTAAAAAAATCACAATATTATACTAATAATATAATTAATATTATTATAATATTAATGACATTTTCAAAAACTAATAATCAATATATGTTTTATTATATATTATGTCTAATTTAGGGTTTAGGGTTATAATGTATTGGAATCATATTATTATACTAATAATCATAATAAGTACTCCTCAGTGGATAAGTACTCGTCGGAGAATAAGTTGTTCAACTTTCAAGCTCCCAAGTAGCTTCCTATACACCGTGATTCCTCCATAACACTTTTACAGAAGGAATTTCTTTATTCCTAAGAACTTTAACCTGCCAATCTAAAATCTAAATAGGGACCTCCTCATAATTTAAATCTGGTTGTACCTCTATCGGTTGATAGTCTATTATTCCTCTATGGTCGGCTTTGTAAGGGCGTAAGACTGATATGTGAAATACATTGTGAATGTGGCTTAAAGCTAGTGGTAGTGCTAATTGGTAAGCCACTTCACCGATTTTTCTCAACACTTCGAATGGTCCAACGTAGAGGGGAATTAACTTTCCTTTATTGCCAAAACACATTACACCCTTCCAGGGTGACACTTTTAATAATGCATAACTTCCGATTTCCAAAGTTTGGTTCTTCCTGTGTTGATCAACATGCTGTTTCTGTCAGTCTTGAGCCACCTTTATTCTCATTCTGATTATCTTGATCGCTTCTTCGGTCTATTGAATTAACTCTGGTCCAATTAGCTTCATTTCTCCTACTTTATTCTAGTAAAGTGAAGTTCTACACTTTCTACCATAAATTGCTTCGAATGGCGCCTTGCCAATACTGGCATGATAACTATTATTATATGCGAATTCGATCAGGTAGATGGTTGTCCCAATGGCCCTTAAAATCGAGAACGCAAACTCATAACAAATCTTCTAGTGTCTGAATGGTGCATTCAGATTGACCATTTGTCTGGGAGTGATAGGTTGTGCTCATGTCTAGTCTCATTCCCAGATATTCTTGGAAGCTCTTCTAGAATCTTGAGGTAAACCTCGGATCTCAATCGGAGACGATGGTGACTGAAACCCCATGTCGACTCACAATTTCCTTAATATATAATTTCACCATCTCGTCCATCATGTATGTGTACTTGATGGCCAAAAAGTGTGTCGATTTGGTCAATCTATTAACTATGACCCAAATGGCGTTCATCCCTCCAAGCGTGGTTGGTAATTCGACTATGAAGTCCATCGTGATAAACTCCCACTTCCACTCAGGGATTTCTAATGGTTGAAGTAGTCCACTTGGTTTTTTATGTTCTACTTTAACCCTTTGGCACATTAGGCATCTACTCACTCAATCAACTATCTCTCTCTTCATGTTGGGCCACCAAAAGTTTTGTTTCAAGTCCTGGTACATCTTCGTGCCTCTAGGATGAATAGAGAATTTTAAGTTGTGGGTTTCGTGTAGAAGTTCTTGTCTCAATTTAGTCTTCACAGGAATCCACACTCATCCTTTATATCACAACAATCCATCGTCGTGAATGTGACACTTTCCTATCCCTCCCTTAATCAATTAGTCCATTTCCTCCCGCTGCTCTTCTTGTGCGATTTTAATGACGTCGTGCAATTGAGGCCGAGCTTGAATTTTTTCTTCCATGTCCATCCTCTGGTGGTGGTAAGGGCATTGAGTTGTAAGTGCCCAAATTCCTTTCTAATCTTTTCTTGGATGGTCATCATGTTCAGTCTTTCACGACGGTTGAGTGCATCAACAACTACATTCGCCTTTCCGGGGTGGTAGTTGATAGAGTAGTCGTAGTCCTGAATCAATTCTAACTAATGTCTTTGTCGCATGTTGAGTTCCTTTTGTGTGAATATATACTTCAAACTTTTGTGATCAGTATATATCTCGCATTTCTCACCGTAAAGGTAGTGTCTCCAAATCTTCAACGCAAAAACGATAGCCGCCAATTCTATGTCGTGCATAGGGTATCGTTTATCGCAATCTTTTAACTGTTTTGAAGCATAAGCAATTACCTTGTCATACTGCATCAAAATTGCCCCAAGTCCTTGTTTCGACGCATCGTTGAAAATGACAAATTCGCCTTTGTCATCCGGTAATGTCAGAATATGGGCTGTAGTCAACCTTGTCTTCAACTCCTAGAAACTCTTCTCACAATCAGGAGTCCAAACAAATTTCACAATCTTTCTAGTCAAGTTAGTCAACGGTACAACTAATGGGTATAACTAATTTCAAGAAGTCCTTTACGAACCTTTGGTAGTAACCTGCCAAGCCCAAGAAATTCCTTACTTCGGTTGGGCTTGTTGGCTGAGGCCACTTCGTGATTGCTTCAATCTTATTGGGTTCCACTGCAACACCAGTTTCGTTGATCACATATTCGAGAAACTTCACTTCCTTTAGCCAAAATTCACATTTGGAAAATTTGGCAAATAATTGCTCCCTTCTTAGAATCTTTAGCGTCATCCTTAGGTGTTCTTAATGTTCTTTCGCCGTCTTCAAATGAAGGAGAATATCATCAATGAAGATGATGATAAACTTATCCAAGAATGGTTTGAAGACACGATTCATCAAGTCCATGAAAGTTGTTGCTGCGTTCATCAGTCCAAATGGCATCACTAGGAACAAGTAGTGGCCATAACGAGTTCGAAACGCCGTCTTTTGTATGTCTTCTACTTTGATCTTCAATTGGTGGTACCCTAAGCTAAGGTCAATCTTCAAGAACTACTTCCCTCCTTTGAGTTGGTCAAAAAGGTCGTCTATCCTCGGCAGGTGATACTTATTCTTGATCGTGACCTTGTTTAGTTCTCGATAATCAATGCAGAGTCTCATTGATCCATCTTTCTTTCAAACAAATAGTACTGGTGCACCCCCAAGGTGATACGCTTGGTCTAATCAATCCTCGATCTAAGACCTCCTGTAACTGTATCTTCAGCTCCTTCAGTTCAGATGGTGCCATACGGTACGAGGCCTTGGAGATTGGCAAGGTACTGGGAATCAAGTTGATTTCAAAATCCACTTCTTTGTCTGGGGGTAGACCATGCAACTCTTTCGAAAATACGTCTGTAAACTCCTTTACCACAGGAACATCTTCGATCCTTGTCTCATCCTTGTCAGTATTGTGCACATAAGCCAAGAAGGCTTTGTAACCCTTGCGAATCATCTTCTTTGTCTGGATCATGGTTAAGAATGGTGATGATTTTACCATCTTGGTGCCATGGAACCAAACCTTCGCCCTTTAGGGAGATCGTAGGACGACTCTCTTCTTTTTACAGTCAATATTGGCCTGGTGTTTGAATAACCAGTCCATTCTTAATATTACGTCAAATTCCCCCAAAGGAAAAGGAATAAGATCGGCAAGAAATTCATGTTGGTCTATCTTCAAAGTGCAGTTAGGGTAAACGTGAGAAATGTTTACTACTTCACGATTGACAACAACTACCTCTAAGGGTTTAGATAGGCATTTAGGTAGAACTAGCATACTCCTCGCTAACTGTTCAAATATAAAACTCCGAGTAGCGCCCGAATCAAACAATACATGAGCAGGTATGGAGTTCACTAGTAATGTACCTGTCACAACATCATTTGGAAGCCACTGCATCTTGCATGGTCATGTTGTAAGTCCTTGCTTGCGGTCGTCCTGGCACGGTGTTAGCTCCTGCTAGCATTGGTTTGCCGCTTTTCTTCTGAGGGCAATTTGGAGAGATATGCCCTTCTATTCTGCACGTGTAACATGTCCTCACTACGGCTAGTGGTCTATTAAGTTACTAAGGTTGTTGTTGAGGTCTTCCTTATGGCGGGGTAGTGGCAGGGTTCAATGTCAGACAGTTTTAGGAGAAGTACCCTGGTTGGCGGCATTTGAAGCAAACATCCTTCCCCCTTAAGCACGGAGTTATGCCGTGGTTCTTCCAGTAATTTGCACATGCGGTAGCCCTCTTTGCGATGCCATCAGATGACTGCTCCTTCCACTTCCTCTTTCCACTACTGTTTAGTTTGTTGTTGTTGTTGCTACCTCCTTCGTTTTTCACACTCACACCACCAAAGTTCTGATGGTTTCCCTTCCACTTATCTCCCTTCTTTTTTTCTTGATTGTAATCATGCATCGTCTTCTTACTCCATTTAGCGATTCTTACTTTTTCAACAACTGCATCAACGGTCTCTAGTTGAAAGATTGTTACCTGTCTCAGAATCCAAGGGTTCAACCCTTTTTCAAATCTTCTAGCCTTCCTCTCTTCATCGTTCACCTGGTGGGGAACGTACCTCATCCCAAGTTATCACTGTGTTGGTGTTCCTTACAGCTTCCCTTTTTGTTAGTCCATCCTCTTGGCCCCTTTCCACCAGTGATTGGCTTCCTCTTTCAGCATGAAAGCCGCATATTTTGTCTTGTAATCACCTAACAAGTCCATTAAGTTGATGGCCTTCTCAATTTCCTTCAACCAATATTGTGCTACAGTAGGTACTCCTTTCTCGTCAAAGGTCGACAGGTTGATGCCAGTAAACTCTCGAATACAAGGTCTATGGATAGCAGGCCTTGGTGGTTGGGGTGGTGGTGGAGCTGGTTGGTTTGCGACCACAACATCTCGAATGATCTGAAGGAATTGAGCTAGCGGGTTATCGATTGCATTCCTTGTTGTATTGTTGTTCGCAGAGTTATTGTCATTGACAGGGGGTGGTGGTGGAACATGTGGGGGATTGCGGTTAATCCCTTCCACCTCATCCGAGCTGTCGTCCTCTACGACAACCTCATCCGCATTATCAATTCGATCTTCTCTCTCCAAACGTGCAGAGTTTTCTAGCCTCAGAATGTCGTTATGGGGGTTTATCCTTCTGGGCCTTCCTGGTTTCCTGCCTCCAGCCATGATCTGCTATAATATACATATAGAGTTAAACATTCATCGCCTTGTATGCTAACGAAGCATTCCATTCCTCATGTGGCCCATGAAATTTTACTATACTAAAAGTCAACGATTATAACAAGATAATGTGAAGATTACTAAGCACATCATAAATATCTAGATATAACAAAATAATCATCATCCATGTTCATAAGCGAATGCCATAGGCATTGTCCTCTATCATCCTCAAAGTTAGTCAGACACAACCACAAAAATATAAGTTAACTGGGCTTATAAATCAGTGATAATCATAGCTACCCTTACAGAGTTCAACAAAAAAATACAAAATAGACTCTGCTTAAAACTACACATCAGTCTCCTATGTCTAATCATCCTCATCCTCCGTATCCAGTGGTCCCTCCTGTTCCCCTTGCCGAGACTGTACACGTGTCTCCTCCATGCGGCACGCGCAATAGGTGCTCATCTGCTCCAAACGTGTCGTTAGATTAACTGTTGCTGCTGCGACCATCTACTCCTGCATCTCTAATGCCAGTCGGTGGTACAAACTCTGGGTCAACCAAAAGGAAGATCGCCATGCTGACGCAATGTGCTAAGTCTAGAAATGGTGGTGGCCTGTCGCTATATTGTCACGATGCAAGCCGCTAGACGATGGTGGACTTCTGCATCATAATCACATACCATCTCGTCATGGGACGACACTGGTGCCTATGGTGAAGGCGAGGCGTGTGTTGGAGCATCATGTTTCATCTGAGGGACATCTTGTGTCATACCATGGTCACGACTGGAATGATGGCGTATCGTGCTCTTCTGTGCCGTGTGGCGAATGCACAGGATGCGATAGATAGTGGAGGGTCCAGCTTCCTATGATTGCGCTGGGGCAAGGCTGGGGCCCTCTTGCACTGGAGATGGTGGGTGTCCGTTCGGTAATGCAGGGGTATAGGTCTGCAGGGACGGTGCTGCGTAAGCCGAAACTAGTGGCACCTCAGGTGAGTAAGGAGTGTACAATGAAGACTCCACACTAGGCTCCTCTTCCTTATCAGATGAGATGTCGTAGACTGGGATGTCTACTCTAAGAAAACGTGCGGGGGATCTAGAGCGACAAGGTGCCTAAGGTGTGGTGCATTCGTTTCGGTCTTATCTTCCCTTAGCAGCTTCTAACCTTAAGGTTTTCAATAACAAGACTCTAACATAAGCCTTAGTCCTTGTCCCTCTAGTATAACCTAGTACTTCACTTCTAGTGTCCAATCCTTAAATTCCTTTACTTGCATAGTTCTGGGATATACCGTAGTATCCCCTACTTCTAGTTGTGGTTCATGGGCAGGGTTTCTTACGAATCACTTCCAGCCGTAAACTGGGCTCTGATACCAACTCTGACAGCCCCAAAGTTCCTTATCGATCTAGGCTCCACCAAAAGAGGAAAAAAATAACGTCACATCCATTCATAGCATAAATGAAACTAAAATAATAGTAATGAGTTATTACAGATCTAAAATATAGTATTTCCAGCAGAAGCTAAATTATTTCTAAATTACATTCCATAACATTTCAACTTCCAAACACCTTCATTCCTTGGTGACCACCCACAGGGTCAACATAAGCTCAATAATTAATCATCTTTGTTTTCCCCTTGTCGGAGGGTTCAACCTTTGCACCATACCTTGAAAAATATTAAGTTCAACAAGAATGAGTGATTTATGCTCAGCAAGTATATGAACACAAAGAAAAGATAGCTCTAGAATGCTAATAAAAATTCAAATCCGTTTATGAGGCTCAGTGAAGCAATACTGATGCCTTGAAATCTTTGAAGAACCTTGAGGATCACTGATGATAAAGAATGTGTGACCTTCCTTAAATAAAAACAGGTAATCACCTGTGTATAACTTTCTCAAGATAATATCCATTGGGGGCTAAACCCGTTGGATCTGCTAACCATACTCTGTACAGTTGGCCGAACTGTTACAGTATGATCCCTCAGTGTGTGAACGTACGTAGTCACTATAATTCCTCTAAGTCAGGTGACAAAACAAATCAGCACCTTTCCTTTCCTCTAACCAATCATGTGGCACGACCCATTTAAGAGACATATCATTCTCATTTTTTTGCACAAATATATCATTAAAGAATAATTGATAAATCAAAATTCCATGCACATTTATTCATATCATGTTAGCGGAAATTAAAGCATAGCATTCTCATTCATAAAAGCAATTTAAAATATATAAGTTATAGCCTTGTACGCATGTCGAATCAATTGATCATGCGCTTAACTGAAATAAGCATAAGAGTGAGAATATACTTGCCTTTGTCCTTAGTTAAATCTAACTCAAAGCACTTGTAAGCAAAAACCTCTGTAAAACATGCATATAACATGAGAAACTTATACCTTTGATAAAGATATGAGAAAAATGCACATATGATGTCCTTAAACATTTAATGTCTTAAATTTGGCATAAGAACCATTAAGGCTTAATAAATAATTAAAACATCTTAAAATAATTTAAGAAAATAATATTTTATAGTTTTGAAGACAAACTACGCATCAGTGGATAAATGTTGATGCATAAAAGTGGTCATCAGGGGTTAAAAATGACCATCAGGGGATAAACTAACCATCAGTGGATAATTTTTACACGTCAGGGGATGACTGGTCATCAGTGGATAATTACCCATCAGGGGATGACTCTCGGCCATCAGGAGATAGCCCTTGACCATCAGGAGATGGTCCTCAGTCATCAGGGGATGGTCCTCAGTCATCAGGGGATGATCTTTGACCATCAGGGGATGGTCTCGACCGTCAGGGGATGAATTTGTTCATCGCCAAACTTATTGGTGGATAGTTTGTTTGGCGCCAAACTCAATAAGTCATCGCCGAACTCATCAATGGATAATTTGTTCAGCGCCAAACTCCTCGGAGATTAAGTTGTTCAGCGCCAAACTCCTTAGAGAATAAGTCGTTCAGTGCCAAACTCCTCGGTGGATAAGTACTCGTCGGAGACTAAGAAAATTTCTCGTCAGAGACTAACAAAATTTTGTTTATCAGAGACTAAAAAGTTTTCTCGTCAGAGACTAACAAAATTTTGTTCATCGGAGACTAACAAGTTTTCTCGTCAAAGATTAACAAAATTTTGTTCATCGGAGACTAAGAAAATTTTTTCGCCAGAGACTATCAAAATTTTCCTTCATCGGGGACTAACATATTATACAGTTAGGAACTAGTATCTGTAACCTCAGAGACTAATATCTTTAGTCTGTCAAAGACTAACTTCAAACTGACGGAGACTAAGTTAGAACTTGTCTCAGATATAGTGGTGACTTCTTCACTCCTCCATGGGTGGTGTTCTCAACAAATAACCATACATAGGCCGGTCAACTCTTTTCATCTTTTCTGCAGTGTATAAACTTCAAAAATTCAGGTTGTCAGAGGCTCAAACATGGTGTTTAACTACTGATAAAAAGAAATATTCGGAAGGTAATGGTTGTCTACTAGGTGGTCATCAACATTTCTTATTTTCATTTTGAATAGTTTTTCGATACAAATGGCATTAACTTTAGATGTTAAAAGCATGCATTAAATCATACTTTTGGAAGTGAGTAAACAAAGTATTTTTACAACATGGCATGCATAACAGAACAAAAAGTGTAGGAACAAAGCAGGACTTTAATATGGTGTTCTTACCTCTTTGGCTGCAAAGAAGATGCCAAAATCTTGGGTTGCTCTTCGAGAAGGACAGTTGCTCAGAAAGTGAACCTGGATTTAGTGGTAGACTGTATAGAAAAATTTTATGAAAGTGGGGCTAGGGTTATATTCCAAATGATATATTTATATCATTGGTCGAGCAACAAGAGCTGTTGGATTGTTTGATATTTGATTTCAGCCGTTGGCTGGAAAAGGCAGTAACGAGCTTTAAAATGAAATGATTGGTTTGAAAGGTCGGTGTTGCGACAACTAAAGGTCAGTCAGTCATCTATCATAGCCAACAATCTAGTGTACTGTTGGAGATGATATACACTTGATGGGTCACGTGCACTTGACCCTGATATAATATAATTATATCACTAGCCTCATTCCAGTCCTTGGTTCAAAATGGGTACTGTAGCCCACCCATGCATGCCTTCCCACGTGAAAACAGCTCACAAACTCTAAATAAAACTTGAATAAAATAATCATTTAAAGATTTGAGCTCAAAATACATTTAAAATCTTTTGGACATCACATTGCCATTGAACTTTTATTTAAGATATGAATTCATTATTCATACCCAATAAAAGAAATTAAACCTTCATGCATAAAATAAATTAATCACAAAATGAGTTAATCATATAACAAAACTCATTTTATTTTTCGGGTTCTCACAATTTTAGGGTTTTGACTAGTTTTAATTAATTTTTTCGTTGCGCTACCAAGTCCGAAATCCCTACACATTCAAGAGAAATTGATAGCGGCTGAGGTTGAGACCTTTGCAGCTATGCATGAGAGGGCCTTTACGATGGAAGACACAATAATTACAACCCCTAATGTCCTAGTGCAGCATATTACATCTTCTTCTTAGGCTGGTTATAAGAAGAGGAAGAGATTTAGGGGGCCATGGCAACAACTTTTACAGTCGTCTGCACCATCTTCACAGGCATCAACTCCTGTTACTGGTACCCCACAAGTACGTTGCACTTACTATAGCGGGGAAGCTCATGTCAAGGCCAATTACCGGTATAAGCTTAACTAGTGACCCAAATGTGGTAGTGATTCCCACAAGATTGGGATGACAAGAAGTAGGGGAAACACCCACCTATGGTGGGGAAAGCCTCAGAGAAATTGAAGAAGACATACATTGTCTACTCCTTGGATACCAAGGATACTAAAGACTCTAATACAGTAGTTGTCTTATCTTTGCATATAGGCAATTATATGTAGAGTTTTAGTGGATCATAGTTCATCACATTCATATGTAGCATCACATTTCACACATTTCTTAGACATGAAATCAGAGAGTTTACTATACTTACTGGAGGTTAGCACTCCTTTAGGGGAGAGTATGATTACGGACTCTGTATACATGACTTGCCCAGTGGTAGTATCAGATATAAAGCTTGTGGAAGACTTCATTGTGCTACCGGTTAGGGATTTCAACCTTATACTTGATATGTATTGGCTCTATAACCATCATGCTTTAGTTGATTGTCGTACCAAGGTCGTTACTTTCAATATTCCAGATAAAAAACCATTCAGAATAAAGGGACATCAAGCTAGTTTAGAGAACATACTTATATCCACAATCAAGGCACAAAAACTACTTGATAAAGGGTATTCGGGCTATATGGATCATGTGATTGATAAGGCTAAGGCTGAACCGAAGATCTCAGATATTCCAATAGTTAAAGAATATGAGGATGTGTTTCTTCTAGAGATATCTTCCTTTTCGGTGCACATGGAGATAGAGTTCATCACTAATGTCATTCTAGGCACAACAACTATTTCTAAAGCCCTTATCTTAAATATAGGATCCACAAAAGTACGATATAATTCGAACCCCTTAGATCCCTACCCATATAGAGAGTGTGTCAATATCTGATCCATTGGAGTTGTTGACGAGTGAAAGAATAAATCTCGTTTTAAAAGAACTGTCCTTAGATTTATTTGCTATTGATATTAATGGAGGTTCTTGGTTAGGGGGTGCTAAACAACCTGTAGTTATGTTGCTTGTGAATAAGGAGTTAAGCAATTGCGGGTTTAAAAAGGGCATCAGGGACTACGGGAAGGTATCGGGGACTAATACGTGTATCGGACGCGCTAGGGACTAAGACACGTCGGGGACTAAAGTGCCGCGTCGGGGACTAAGACGTGTATTGGACGTGCCAGGGACGAAGACACATATCGGGGACTAAGACACGCATCGGAGACTAGTGACGTCATCAGAGACGCGCATCGGAGACTAGTGACGTCGTCAGAGACTATAGTCTCTGATAGTTATTTTTTCTCGGTTTTTGTTTTGGAGATTGTTTGCAATTTAAATTGAAATGTTTATTTTCCTTGTTAGATTAGATATCTTTCCATAATGGAATTCTTTCCATTGTAAATTCTTTCTAATTAGAATTAGGTTTTTCTTGATTATTCAACTTATAAATAGTTGTTCATAATGTATAGAACGACAGACTTTTGATAATAAAATTGTGTGAGTTTTACTTACGATTATTCGAAAGTTGGTGGTTAATTCCTTTAGACTTTCACAACCAGATTTGTTTTAGCTTGTGGGTGATTTAATTCTTTAAGCAACTAAAACAGATTGATCCTTTAGTGTTGATTTCCTGGTGATTAATTTCTTTACGGAGTCTTCCTAAAGTTATTTTCCGCAACTTGTGTTTGGTCCTACCAGATCAAATACATCATCTTGGTATCCGAGACAGGTTGAGGGATTATTCTTGGTTTATTCTACAATCTCCAATCTAATGGCTGGAGAAGAAGAACAACTTATTCCGCGAGGGCTTACCATGGAGCAAGCACAAAACTTGCGTCGTGATAGGCAAATCAACGACCTGACCGAAAAGATGAATGAGATTTTGGCTAGATTGGATTGTAGAAACCCCTCTACGAGTCCAAACCGAAGTACTAGATCGGCTCTCACTTCAGATTCAGAAGAAGAAGAAGTGGCCGGACCAGCACCAAGGAGGCCGAGAGACAATATTGACGACAATAAGGGTTTAAGGTTAGATATACCAGACTTCGACGGCAGTATGAAACCGGAAAAGTTTTTGGAGTGGTTACAACGAATTGAATGGATCTTTGAATACAAGGACTATAACGACCACAAAAAGTTCAAAGTGGCAGTATTAAAATTCACGGGTTACGCTAACCTGTGGTACGAGAACTTGAAAAATAAGAGAAGAAGGGAAGGTAAGACACGAATAGTGTCTTGGGAAGCCTTGAAGGGTAGGATGTAGAAACGGTTTCTACCTACAGATTATGTACAAGATGTGTTTTTGAGACTTCAAGGTTTCAAGCAAGGGGCACTCTCAGTGGAAGAATACACAGTGGAGTTTGAAAAACTCACCATGTTATGTGATCTTGAGGAAAGGGTGGAACACAAGATTGCTCGATTCTTAACAGGACTGAATAATAATATTGCTGAGAGAGTGGAACTACAACCCTACTGGTCCTTCGAAGAGGTATGCAAGGTGGCCATGAGGGCCGAGAAACATGCTAAAGCTAAAGTGAATAATTATGTACGACCAGTAAACAAGACGGTGGAAAGAGGTAGGGTAGAAAGAAGGAACAAAACACCAACTACACCGAAATTCACGCCTACTTTTGACAAATTTAAGAAGGACAAAGGCAAAACTTCTACGCCATTAGCAACGAAAGATAAACAAATTTGTTTCAAGTGCAAGGGCTACGGCCACATGCAATGTGATTGTCCTAGCAATAGAGTAATGACTCTCCATGACATCGAAGAGATTGAGGCTTCTTATGCTTCTAAGGAGAGAGAAACACTTGAAGAAGAGGAGTTAGATAACTGTGAAGTTGGAGAAGAGTTCGACGCAGATTCTAAAGAAGAACCCGAGACTCGAGGAGCACAATTGATTATTCGAAGACTGTTACAAGCCACACTAGTCCCCTTGGAAGCTGACCAGCGAGATAAGATTTTCATGACTAGAGTGTTGGTCAAGGACAAGCTATGTAACCTGATAATAGATACAGGCAGTTGCACCAATGTGGTTTCTACCACGTTGATCGAAAAATTAAATTGGCCGACAACACCCCATCCCAAACCCTACAAATTACATTGGCTGAGTGATGGAGGAGAAGTGAAGGTGACGAAGCAAGCACTGATTTCTTTTGAAATTGGTAAATTCAAGGATCAGGTGTTGTGTGATGTTTGTGTCATGGATGCATGCCACATCTTATTGGGGAGACCATGGCAGTATGACAGATTTGTCAAGTATGACGGCAGGACAAACGTATACATTGCCAAGGTAGGCAATAAAAAGACGGCCCTAAAACCTTTATCCTCTCTTAGCGCACGTAAGGAGAGTTTAATGGTGACGGAGAAACAATTCCGAGCTGCATTGGCACAAGAGGGTCAGGGCTACTTGCTGATTGTCGTAGGATTTCAATCTGAACAGAAGCCAGAAGGACTAAACAAGGACGTGCAGGAATTGTTAGAAGAATTTCAGGATGTGTTCCCTGAAGATTTACCACCAGGTTTACCACCTATTAGAGGAATTGAGCACCAAATTGATTTGATTCCTGGAGCATCTTTACCTAACAAAGCGGCCTACCGGTGTAATCCTCAAGAGGCATAAGAAATACAAAGACAGATTGAGGAATTAATGGAGCGAGGGTACGTAAGGCAAAGTATCAGTCCTTGTGCTGTACCAACGTTAGTAGTACCAAAAAAGGATGGAACATGGAGAATGTGCATTGATAGTAGAGCAGTAAACAACATTACTATCAAATACAGATTCCCAATTTCGAGATTGGATGATTTATTGGATGAACTGCATGGTTCAGTCGTATTTTCCAAGATTGACTTACGAAGTGGATATCATCAAATAAGAATGAGAGAGGGTGATGAGTGGAAAACGGCTTTCAAAACGAAGGTTGGACTCTATGAATGGTTGGTTATGCCGTTCGGCCTTAGTAATGCACCTAGCACTTTTATGAGGCTTATGAATGAAGTACTGAAACCCTTCCTGGGTAAATTTGTTGTGGTCTACTTGGATGACATACTCGTCTACAGCAAAAGTTTAAAAGATCATCTTGACCATCTCAGGTTAGTTTTTGAGATGTTGAGGAAACAGAAGTTGTATGCGAAATTGGAAAAGTGCTACTTCCTTGTACCTAGTGTAACTTTTCTAGGGTACATTGTGTCAGGGGAGGGCATATCAGTGGATTCCTCGAAGGTAGAGGCTATAAAATCCTGGCCAGCACCGACTACAGTGACAGAGGTAAGATCTTTCCATGGCCTTGCGTCATTTTATAGAAGATTTGTCAAAAATTTCAGTAGCGTAGTCGCACCTATCACTGAATGTATAAAGAAGGGAAAGTTCGAATGGACGGAGGCTGCGCAAAAGGCGTTTGAAAGAGTGAAAGAGCTGTTGTGCGATACACCGGTTCTAGCTCTGCCAGACTTTTCAAGTCCTTTTGAAGTAGAGTGCGATGCAAGTGGGGTTGGCATAGGAGCTGTCCTAGTGCAAAAGAAAAGACCCATTGCCTATTTTAGTGAAAAACTCAATGGTGCGAGACTGAACTATTCAACTTATGATAAGGAGTTCTATGCCATAGTGAGAGCTCTTGACCATTGGAGTCACTATTTGCGGCCGAGCCACTTCATATTGCATTCAGATCATGAGGCTTTAAAATACATTCATGGGCAACAAAAATAAAATCCTCGTCATGCTAAATGGGTTGAGTTCTTGCAATCCTTTAATTTTTCATCAAGGCATAAGCAGGGCAAAGATAATGTGGTGGCGGACACATTATCCAGGAGGCACAATTTGCTGGGGGTGTTGAGCTCAAAATTACTTGGTTTTGAGTTGATTAAAGAGTACTATCAGCAGGACCTGGATTTTCAACCAATAATTAAGGCGTGTTCTCATGGAGCTACGGGGAATTATGTGTTTCAAGATGGATTTCTGTTCAAAGGAAATTGCTTGTGTATTCCATCTTGCTCAATTCGAGAATTGTTAATTAGGGAAGCTCATGGAGGAGGACTAGCCAGACACTTTGGTATTACCAAAACATTGGCAATCTTACAAGAACATTTCTATTGGCCAAAAATGCAAGGAGATGTTACTGGGGTGATTGCTCGTTGTGCAACTTGTCAAAAGGCGAAGAGTACATTTCATCAAGGATTATATACCCCCTTACCTGTTCCAGAATCCCCATGGGAGGATGTCGCTATGGACTTTATTGTGGGGTTGCCCCGGACTCAAAGAGGTAATGACTCAATAATGGTAGTTGTGGACAGGTTTTCCAAAATGGCACATTTTCTGGCTTGTCACAAAACTGATGCTGCATCTCGTATAGCTGACTTGTATTTGAAAGAAGTGGTTCGACTTCATGGGGTTCCACGGACTATAGTTAGTGACCGAGACACAATATTTATGAGCTATTTCTGGAAAACGTTGTGGAAACTGTTGGGAACTAAACTGTGTTTCAGCACTTCACATCATCCTCAAACAGATGGACAGACGGAAGTGACCAACAGAACCTTGGGAGTTTTGTTACGTGGATTGGTTAGTAAGACTACCAAGGATTGGGATGTCAAACTTGCACATGCTGAATTTGCCTACAATAGGTCTGCTACGTATGCTACGAAACATTCACCTTTTGAAGTAGTGTATGGTGTGAATCCTAGACTTCCAGTGGATTTAATTCCTTTGCCAAGGAGTGAATATATTCATTTGGATGCCAAAGCCAAAGCACAGGTTATGGTGAGGTTACACGCGCAAGTACGAGCCAGAATTGAGAAAGTGAATGCAAGGTATAAAGCTTTGGTCGAGAAACATAGAAAACAACCTATTCTTCAGGTGGGTGATCTTGTATGGTTGCATCTGCGGAAAGAAAGGTTTCCTAACCTACGTAAACATAAGTTGATGCCTCGGTCGGAGGGTCCCTTCAAGATTGTTGAGAAGATTAACGATAATGCCTTCAAATTGGAGTTACCAGGAGAATACGGTGTAAGTGCAACTTTTTGATACGTTGGAGTTGTTGACTAGTGGAAGAATAAATCTCGTTTCTAAAGAATTATCCTTAGATTTATTTTCTGTCAATATTAACGGAAGTTCTTGGTTAGAGGGTGTTAAACAGCCTGTGGTGACTTTGCTTGTAAATAAGGAGTTAAGCAGTTGCGGACTTTAATGGTCGTCAGGGTCTACAGAAGTCATCAGGGGATAAGACAGACGCGCGTCAGGGACTAAGGCATCCGGGCGTTAGGGACTAAGGCATCAGGGCATCAGGGATTAGGGCATCAGGGCGTCAGGGACTAACGCGCATCGGGGACTAAAGTATCTGGGACGAATGACGTCATCAGCGGGCATGTTAAACTTGTCAGGGACTATAGTCTCCGATAGTTATATTTCATGTTTCCGGTTGCTAATTTTGTATATTTTATTTGTTTCTTAGATTAAATTGGATTGATTATTTTCCTTGTTAGAATAGATATCTTTCAGTAACAAAATCTTTTCCATTGTAGAATTCTTTCCAAAATAGAATTAGGTTTTCGTAATAGCTTATAAATAGCTGCTTATGTTATACAAGGAGGGAGACTTTTGATGAATAAAAATTGTGTGAGTTTTTAATTACGTATCCTGAAAGTTGGTGGTTAATTTCTTTATACTTTCACAACCTGATTTGTTTAGCTTGCGGGGATTAATTTCTTTAAGCAAACTAAATAAATTGATCCTTTAGTGTTGATTCCCGGTGATTAATTTTCTTTACGGAATTGTGCTAAAGTTTTTTTTTCCGCAACCTGTGTTTGATTCTACCGGATCAAATACATCATCTTGGTATCAAAGCTTTTGGTGGAAAGATTGTCTTAATTCATTCTAACAAACTTAAACCCAATGGCTGGAGAAGAAGAACAAATTATCCTGCGAGGACTTACCATGGAGCAAGCACAAAACTTACGTCGTGATAGACAGATCAATGACCTGACTGAAAAGATGAACGAGTTACTAGCCAGGTTAGACCGAAGAAACCCTTCCACAAGTCCAAATCGTAGTACCAGATCTGCTCGTACGTCAGATTCGGAAGGAGAAGAAGTGGCCAGACCAGCACCAAGGAGGCAGAGAGACAATGTTGACGACGATAAGGGGCTGAGGTTAGATATTCCAGACTTTGATGGCAGCATGAAGCCAGAAAAGTTGTTGGAATGGCTACAAAGAATTGAAAGAGTCTTTGAATATAAGGACTATGATGACCACAAGAAATTCAAGGTGGCAGTATTAAAATTCACAGGTTACGCTAATCTGTGGTATGAAAACTTAAAGAATAAGAGAAGAAGAGAAGGTAAGGCACGGATTGTGTCTTGGGAAGCCTTGAAGGGTAGGATGAAGAAACGGTTCCTACCCACGGATTATGTACAAAATGTGTTCTTAAAACTACAAAGTTTCAAACAAGGGGCACTGTCGGTAGAAGAGTACACGGTGGAGTTTGAGAAATTCACCATGTTATGCGATCTTGAGGAGAGGGCAGAACACAAGATTGCTCGGTTCTTAACAGGACTGAACAATAATATTGCCGAGAGAGTAGAGTTACAACCCTACTGGTCCTTCGAAGAAGTATGTAAGGTGGCCATGAGAGCTGAGAAACATGCCAAGGCCAAGGTAAACAACTATATACGGCCAGTAAACAAAACGATGGAAAGAGGCAGAAGCGAAAGGAGAAACGAAGCACCATCTACGACAAAATTCACCCCTACCTTTGACAAGTTCAAAAAGGACAAGGGTAAGGCTACTACACCATTGGTGACGGAAGATAGACGAATTTGCTTCAAGTGTAAGGGCTATGGACACATGCAACGTGATTGTCCTAGCAATAGAGTAATGACTCTCCACGATGTCGAAGAGATTGAGGCATCTTATGCTTCTAAGGAGAGAGAAACACTTGAAGAAGAGGAGTTGAGTAACTGTGATGTTGAATATGAGTTCGAAGCTGATTCTGTAGAAGAACCCGAGACTCATGGATCACAATTGATCGTTCGAAGATTGTTACAGGCCAAACCAGCCCCCTTGGAAGCTGACCAAAGGGACAAGATTTTCGTGACTAGAATGTTGGTAAGGGACAAACTGTGCAATCTGATAATTGACACGGGTAGTTGCACCAATGTGGTTTCTACCACGTTGATTGATAAATTAAATTGGCAACACCCCATCCTAAACCATACAAATTACATTGGCTAAGTGATGGAGGAGAAGTGAAGGTGACAAAGCAAGCACTGATTTCTTTTGAAATTGGTAAATTCAAGGATCAAGTGTTATGTGATGTTTGTGTCATGGATGCATGCCACATCTTATTGGGAAGACCATGGCAGTATGATAGATTTGTCAAGTACGATGGCAGAACAAATGTGTACATTGCCAAGGTAGGCAACAAGAAGACGGCTCTAAAACCTTTATCCTCTTCTGGTGCACGCAAGGAGAGTTTAATGGTGAGTGGGAAGAAATTCCAGTCTGAACTGGAACAGGAAGGTCACAGCTACTTGTTGATTGCTGTCAGTTTTCAATCTGAGCAAAAGCCCGAAGGACTAAATAAAGACGTGGAGAAATTGTTGGAAGAATTTCAAGATGTGTTTCCTGAAGACTTACCACCAGGTTTGCCACCTATTAGAGGAATTGAACATCAAATTGATTTAATTCCTGGGGCATCCTTACCTAACAAAGCGGCTTACCGATGTAACCCTCAAGAGGCACAAGAAATACAAAGACAGATTGAGGAACTGATGGAGCGAGGTTATGTACGAGAGAGCATGAGCCCTTGCGCTGTTCCAACTTTGGTGGTACCAAAGAAGGATGGAACATGGAGAATGTGCATTGATAGTAGGGCAGTGAACAATATTACTATCAAGTATAGATTTCCAATTCCAAGATTGGATGATTTGCTGGATGAGCTGCATGGTTCAGTGGTATTTTCCAAAATAGATCTACGCAGCTGATATCACCAAATAAGAATGAGGGAAGGTGATGAATGGAAGACAGCTTGTCATACCTTTTGGACTAAGCAACGCGCCAAGCACTTTTATAAGGCTGATGAATGAGGTACTCAAACCTTTTTTGGGGAAGTTCGTTGTGGTGTACTTGGATGACATACTGATCTACAGCAAGAACAGGGAAGAACACTTGATACATTTAAAATCAGTATTTCAAATGTTGAGAAAACAAAAACTTTACGCCAAGTTGGAGAAGTGCTACTTCTTGGTGCCGAGCGTAACCTTCCTAGGTTACATAGTTTCGGGAGATGGAGTTTCAGTTGATCCATCAAAAGTGGAAGCTATAAAATCTTGGCCAGTACCGACTACAGTGACAGAGGTAAGATCTTTCCATGGCCTTGCGTCATTTTATAGAAGGTTTGTCAGAAATTTCAGTAGTATAGTCGCGCCTATCACTGAATGTATAAAACAAGGAAAGTTCGAATGGACGGAGTCTGCTCAAAAGGCATTCGAAAGGGTGAAGGAGTTGTTGTGCGATACGCCGGTCCTAGCTCTGCTAGATTTTTCAAGTCCTTTTGAAGTAGAGTGCGATGCAAGTGGGGTTGGCAAAGGAGCTGTCCTAGTGCAAAAGAAGAGACCCATTGCCTATTTTAGTGAAAAACTCAATGGGCAAGACTGAACTATTCAACTTATGATAAGGAGTTCTATGCCATAGTGAGAGCTCTTGACCATTGGAGTCACTATTTGCGACCAAGTCACTTTATATTGCATTCGGATAATGAGGCTTTAAAATACATTCTTGGGCAACAAAAATTGAATCCGCATCATGCTAAATGGGTTGAATTCTTGCAATCCTTCAATTTTTCGTCAAGGCATAAATAGGGCAAAGAAAATGTGGTGGCTGATGCATTATCCAGGAGGTACAATTTTCTTGGGGTGTTGAGCTCAAAATTACTTGGTTTTGAGTTGATTAGAGAGTACTACCAGCAGGACCTGGAGTTTCAACCAATAATTGAGGCGTGTTCTCATGGAACTACGGGGAATTATGTGTTTCAAGATGGATTTCTATTCAAAGGGAATTGTTTGTGTATTCCATCTTGCTCAATTCGAGAATTGTTAATTAGGGAAGCTCATGGAGGAGGACTAGCCGGACACTTTGGTATTACCAAAACATTGGCAATCTTACAAGAACACTTCTATTGGCCAAAAATGCAAGGAGATGTTACTGGGGTGATTGCCCGGTGTGCAACTTGTCAAAAGGCAAAGAGTACATTTCATCAAGGGGTATATACTCCTTTACCTGTTCTAGAATCTCCATGGGAGGATGTCGCTATGGATTTTATTGTGGGGTTGCCTCGGACTCAAAGGGGTAATGATTCAATAATGGTAGTTGTGGACAGGTTCTCCAAAATGGCACATTTTCTGACTTGTCACAAAACTGATGATGCATCTCGTATAGCTGATTTGTATTTGAAGGAAGTGGTTCAACTTCATGGGGTTCCAAAGACTATAGTTAGCGATCGAGACACTAAGTTTATGAGTTATTTCTGGAAAACACTATGGAAACTGTTGGGAACTAAACTGTGTTTCAACACTTCACATCATCCTCAGACAGATGGACAGACGGAAGTAACCAACAGAACCTTGGGAGTTTTGTTACGTGGATTGGTTAGTAAGACTACCAAGGATTGGGATGTCAAACTTGCACATGCTGAATTTGCTACAATAGGTCTGCTATGTATGCTACGAAACATTCACCTTTTGAAGTAGTGTATGGCGAAAACCCCTGACTTCCAGTGGATTTAATTCCTTTGCCAAAGGGTGAATATATCCATTCAGATGCCAAAGTAAAAACACAAGCTATGATGAAGTTACATGCGCAAGTACGAGCCAGAATTGAAAAAGTAAATACAAGGTATAAGGCTCTAGTCAACAAGCATAGGAAGCAACCTAATTTCCAGGTGGGTGATCTTGTTTGGTTGCATCTGCGAAAAGAAAGATTTCCTAACCTACGTAAACATAAGTTACGTTACTTGTAAATAAGGAGTTAAGCAGTTGCGGGTTTAAAAAGGGCATCAGGGACTACGGGAAGGTATTGGGGACTAATACGTGTATCGGACGCGCCAAGGACTAAGACACGTCGAGGACTACAGTGCCGCGTCAGGGACTAAGACGTGTATTGGACGCGCCAGGGACGAAGACACGTATCGGGGACTAAGACGCGCATCGGAGACTAGTGACGTCGTCAGAGACTATAGTCTTCGATAGTTATTTTTTCTCGGTTTTTGTTTTGGAGATTGTTTGCAATTTAAATTGAAATGTTTATTTTCCTTGTTAGATTAGATATCTTTCCATAATGGAATTCTTTCCATTGTAAATTCTTTCTAATTAGAATTAGGTTTTTCTTGATTATTCAACTTATAAATAGTTGTTCATAATGTATAAAACGACAGACTTTTGATAAAAAAATTGTGTGTGTTTTACTTACGATTATCCGAAAGTTGGTGGTTAATTCCTTTAGACTTTCACAACCTGATTTGTTTTAGCTTGTGGGTGATTTAATTCTTTAAGCAACTAAAACAGATTGATCCTTTAGTGTTGATTTCCTGGTGATTAATTTCTTTACGGAGTCTTCCTAAAGTTATTTTCCGCAACCTGTGTTTGGTCCTACCAGATCGAATACATCAATATCAGTATCCTACAAGTAGTAACATGTATGAGTGCATGTATGTATAACATGCTCATTCCCCTTTGACTAATTTGAGGACCCTTTCTTGGCTTAAACCTTAGTATTGATCTGATACCAGCCAAAAAAGGTCCACCCTGACCCAAGGGTCATAGGATCCACGCTCGACATTCAAATGGAACACATAATCATTGGAGCAATAAAACATACTTGTAAAACCATGTCATTTAGAACTTTTAATGAAATAGAGAAATCTAAAGATGCATAGTTTAACTTTTTACAAACATGAAGTATACACCATAAGTATTACTGTCACATCCGTGTCCCAAATCGCATATTCGTGAACATGCATTCCGTTTGATATTTGACATTTGCATTATTTTTATTGCATAAAAAAAAATATATCAGTCCATATGGATTAAGAATACATCATTTAGAAAGCAAG
>CM025787.1:7681321-7707577 GCA_014636745.2 Centella asiatica | reverse complement strand
GTCAATATGTGCTATAGGAGAAGAGAACTTCGGGGGCAGCGAGAGGGTAAGTCAACAGCGTTAGTTTCGCTGAATTTGTGAGTAAATCCATAGTATACTTATGTGTAATATTTGTGTATCTTGGATGATATATGATTGTTTGCTTATTGTATCATGTCTATATGGGATTACTTGCTGTGTTTGATGAATTAAATGTGTAATTGACAGTTTGGTGTACAAGCTGAAAATATGTGCTATTGGTAATTGTAATGATCCAAACTATATTTGGAATGTTATCAATATGAGGAATTATGTATATGAGCTATGGGTACTGAATTGAAATGAGAACTATATGTATATTGTGCATTTGATTTCATATGACTTAAAGGAAATGGTATGGCTGATGTGTTCAGGTATTTGCAAATATATTGGTTATATTGGTTACATGAGAAAATAGGTGGACTAAGTGTTGTACGAGGTGAAAACCCGTATGGGCCACCTCTGGGATCCATTCTATCATATGGGCTGGCCAACAATTTATTTGATTAAACCTATGGGTTCATACTATTGGTCAGAGGAAATATCCTTGTGATCTGTATACCGGAATTCCCGGGGCAATATTCTGACATATCGAGCCATTACCGGAAAAAGAAAGGAATATTGCATTGCATATTTGATATATCTGGATTGATTAGAGTTATATGAATTATATATGAAATTGTGTGTATGGTAAATTATATGATGTGTGTGGGGTTTACTCATTGAGTTGCGACTCATATAAAGCGCAAAATTTTTCAGGTTGTGCAGTATAGCTTTTGAAGCTGTTTTGCGGCTTTGTGCGAACATTAACGCAACAGGGGTCGGGAAGCTGTGATTACACTCTCTTTCCAGTCCATTTGTGCATATAGTTTTTCTTAGAATGTATTTTTCGGGGCTGATTAGGATTTTGGCTTGTAATGTATAAAGATATGTTTTGTATAATAGGTTGTGTTTATGTTGTTTAGAAGTGTCTAATATTTCAGATCGTTTGATGTTGAATTTAATGACTTGTTGAATATGGTATTTGAAATGTAATTGCTGTTTATTTGTTATTCGAGTTGGGTCTTTACAATTACAAAAATATCGTTGAGCCATACATACATCAAGCCTCTAACTATAAAATAAATAAGGAGGACAAACTATAACAAAACCTACACCCTTAGCCCACCCAAAGGTGAAGCTCCCTGCATGAGCTGGATGAACTTGGGTCTCTCAGTAGCACCTTCAACATGCATGCTTTCAACCTACATGATGCATGGAAACAAGTAAGTGTTAGAAATAGCTAAGTAAGGTAATGAATAATGCATGTGTTATAATGACATGTATAAAGAGTATGCCATGCAATTGTACAGTAAAGAGAGCAACCAATCCACATGTTCACTAGTGTCCACATAAAATACATAAGGTGTGAATCATCCTTTTTTCACCGACACGTATAAACTGCAGATAAGAGATGATAGTCATACCTTGCAATAACCGAGATACATCCCTTATTTTTTTGTAGAAGAGTTCCCACTTTATCCAGTCCTAACAAAAGTAAGTGTCATCCGGACGTAAGGCCGAATCCAACAATAGATCTATCTAAATGAGACCCAAGGAACGATAGCTCCATCACATATCGGTTCCTTTCAATATTATAGTTTAACCATCCCTTGATTATTGGGATAAGAATGAAGGATCCGGATACACATGATCCGATGTACCCCGTTGGTACACTCAAATCATGGTTTCTGAGGTTTTTTGCCCTTAAATACACATGACAACATTAACCATTTATAAATTATAACAATAGTAGGTATAATTCAGTTTGGCCATGTGATTGCGCTACCTTTATAAACATAGACCTAGTACCAAATACCAATAAATAACACTTCAATAAAATCTTATTGGCCATCTTTGGTTTTATGTGCTCCCTCAACAATTTTTACTTGTAGCATATTGTAGTTCGGGGATCAGAGATGATACTTATATTCTTTAAATGCAGTTAGCACTCGTAATTATGCAAAAAAAAATTATAATTGTTTTTTGATATTTCATTTGTAAATATTTCGACGTGAAAAATCATGGTAATGTTATTGTTGTTTCAAGAATGTTTCAGAAAGTGTTGGTTGCACCTTGTTAAAATAAACATGATCCTTTAAAATAGTAGTTATGTTTTATAAGTACTTGTAAAAATCCAGCCTAAGCCAAGAAAGGCCAAGTTTTGAGTTTATAAATTAAGTGGAAAGGTGATGTATATATGTAAATTATATTTAATATGTGGTCATAAATAAAACTAACATGCCATGAAGGTTAAAGAAAATGATAAGCATATTTAGGCTGAATGCGCCTAATAAGCCACATAGGCTTGGTATGCTCCGTGTAAGTTATGTAAACTTACTAACTCTACCAATCTAAAAGGTATGAGAAAATCCATAAAGAAGATTTGTAAGCCATGACGACCGATTTAGCCACGAAGGCACATTAAGTTATGAAGGTTAGTTAAACAACTAATGCCTGATATGTGACAACCCCAAAATTCCTTACTGGACCAGGGTTTCGTCAAAAGAAGAAAAGATAATGTCACATCCATTCATAACATAGATACTAATAAAAGGAATTAGCAAAGAGTTATTACAACCCAAAATATTACATTCTCAGCGGAAGCTATTCTATCTCTGTACAATAATACAAAACATCATTCTTCAGAACATCTTCCTTTCTTCCTTCCTTATTGGCACTCAAAAGGGTTAGCCAAACTCAGTAGCCGATCATCTTTGCCTTCCCCTTGTCAGAGGGTTCAGCCTTTATACCCTGCCCTGCAAGACATTAAAATTTAACAGGAATGAGCAATTTACGCCCAACAAGCATATAAATAATTTGGGGAAGCAAAACTTGAGTGTTACTAGGGATTCAATTCTGTTGAGAGGCTTAGTGGAACAATACTAATGCCTCAGAAAATCTTTGAATAATCTTTAGGATTACTGATGATAAACAACGTGTAATCCTTCTTGAAGAAAGACAGGTATTCACCTATGTACAACTTTCTCAAAATATCCATCGGGGGGCTAAACCCGTTGGATCTGCTAACCATGCGGTACACAGTTGGGCTAATTGAGACCGTATGATCCCTCCTTATGTGAATGTAAGTCACTTAAAATTCCTCTAGGTCAGGTGAAGAACAAATCAACACCTTTCCTTTCCTCTAGCCAACCATGTGGCACATCCCAATTAAGGGTCATATCATTCTCATTTGTTGCACGGATATAGCACTAAAGAATACTGATAAATCAAGTTCAGTTATATCCATGCATATTCAATCATATCATGCTAGCAGAATTTAAAGTATAGCATTCTCATTCATAAAAGAAATTGGAACATATAATCAAAGCCTTGCACGCATATCGAATCAAATGATACTGCGTTAAATTGAAATAAGCATTAGATTGAATGTATATACTTGCCTCGGTCCTTTGCACACAATCAAATTCAATTTACTCGTGAGTGTAAGATTCTATAAATCATGCATATAATAGTTTAATACCTTAATAAGAATTATGAAAGAAAATGCATATGTGATGTCTTTAAACTTTTAATGTTTCAAATCTGACATACGAACTGTTGAGGTTAAAGGAAAAACATCATCAAATAATTTAAGAAAATAATGTTTTATAGCTTTAAAGACAGACTGCGGATCAGGGGAAAATTTTTCACATCAGGGGATCCTTTGTCATCAGGGGATAACTAGTTGTCAGGGGATGACTGGACATCAGTGGGTAAACTACCCGTCAGGGGATGTCTCGCCCGTCAGGGGATGTCTCTAGGCCATCAGGGGATAGCCTCTTGGCCATCAGGGGATAATCATCAGGGAATGACTTACCCATCAGGGGATAATTTTCTCTCCACCAAACTCGTCGGGTGATAACGTTGACTATCGCCGAACTCTCTTAGCTGTCAGGGGATGATTTCTTCATCGCCAAACTTGGTAAGTCATCACTGAACTTTATCAGTGGATCATTCGTTCAGTGCCAAACTCAGTTGGCTATCGCCAAACTCCTTGGGGACTAATATCTTTAGCCATCAGAGACTAACATATTTGCCCATCAAAGACTACGGATGACGTCATCAGAGACTAAACTTAACCTGTCAGAGACTAAGGATGACATCATCAGAGACTAATTTAAACTTCTTTCATCAGAGACTAAGATTATCTCATCAGAGACTAACATTAACTCATCAGATACTAGAATTATCTCGTCAGAGACTAACATAGAGCTTGTCTTCATTTCGATGGAAGGCCTAACATGAACAAACTCAACCTAGGATGCCTCATGAAAATGCAAAAGAATATAATCCTTTAATGTTTTATTCCTTCTTGAAAGCTTAGCATACAAGGTTAATAAATCTTTGATGCTATGCACGAAAGAAACTAAGTAGAGTATCAGGTTCTTACCTCTTCGTCTTTAAGGGAGAAATTTAAAGCTTGTCTGAGAATAATTTTCCAAGAGAAAGACTTGGAAATTTATGAAGATGATAAGTTTAGAGAACAACTTTAGAAGAGAAATTTTTAGAAAAGAGATTAAAATTTTACCTCCGAATGAGGTATTTATAGTAGACTAAGATTAAGTCTTGGGATAAGATGATTTGTTAATCTGGACTGTAAAACGGCTGCTTATCATTACTCTTTAACAACTAATAACGTAATAAGCAGTTGCTGTCACACATGCACATAAGCTTCATCAACTAATGACACACAAGCAGCTTATTAACCCAAACATCATATGTACATATGAGATCATTTCCCTTACGTAAGCCATTCAAGTTGTTTTAAATGAAACTTGCTAACCTTCACACTCATATTCCATAACATCAATCTTTGTTCATGCTTGATTAAATTAATCTCATATAAGATTTTGAGATTACTGTATTCAAATCCCTTTGATGATTTTACAAATGAAATTGAGGTTATAGAATTTTGGACATCACATGGATATAATACTCAAGTATTTAAAATTCATACCTCATACCTCATAGGAAATCGTCTCATAAACATTTTATCCCTATTTATTTAAGAAAATAAAATTTCGGGTCGTCACATGTTAGGCCACAAAAGCAAGTTTACGACACAAAGTCTTGTTAGCTTTGGTGAATATGTCTGCCAGCTACTGATTTGAAGGTACAAACTATAATTCAATATTCCCATTCATAACATGTTCCCTGATAAAATGATATCTGATTTCTATATGCTTAGTTCTGGAATGTTGTACTGGATTTTCAGCAATGTTAATGGCACTAGTGTTATCACACCTTATTGGAATCTTGGAATAGTTCAGACCATAATCCATTAGCTAATTTTTCATCCATAGAATTTGTGCACAACAACTTCCAGCTGCAATATATTCGGCTTCAGCAGTAGATGTAGAGATTGAGTGCTGCTTTTTGTTGAACCAAGATACAAGCCTTCCTCCTAGAAATTAACAGCTTCCTGTTGTACTCTTTCTGTCAATCCTGCATCCTCCAAAGTCAGCATCAGAATATCCTAGCAATTCAAATCCAGACTCCTTTTGATACCAAAGTCCCAACTCTATAGTGCCCTTGATATATCTCAAGATCCTTTTCACTGCAATGCGATGAGATTCCTTTGGGTCAGCTTGATATCTTGCACAAAGACATGTTGCAAACATTATGTCTGGCCTGCTTGCTGTCAGATATAGCAATGATCCAATCATTCCCCTATAAGTCTTCAAATCAACTTTCTTTCCATTCTTATCAGGGTCAATCTTGGTTGCAGTGGCCATAGGCGTCTTTGCTACTTTTGAGTCCTCCATATCAAATTTCTTGAGAAATTCTTTGGCATATTTTGTCTGATGAATGTAGATTCCATCAGAGACTTGTTTAACTTGCAATCCCAAGAAGTAAGATAACTCACCCATCAAGCTCATTTCATATTTGCTTTGCATGAGTTTGGAGAACTTTTCACACAGTCTTGTGTCAGTGGATCCAAAAATAATATCATCAACATAAATTTGAACTAAAATCAGATGACCTTGTTGTTGTTTAAAGAACAATGTTTTGTCAATGATACCTCTTGAAAATTTGTTTTCCACCAGAAACTTTGACAGTGTATCATACCAAGCTCTAGGTGCTTGCTTCAGTCCATAAGGTGCCTTTTCCAGTTTGTAGACATGATTTGGAAATTTTGAGCATTCAAATCCTGGAGGTTGTTGGACATACACCTCCTGTTCCAATTTCCTATTTAGAAAAGCACTTTTCACATCCATTTGATATACTTTAAAATTTGAATGTATAGCCTCAAGTCTGGCTATTGGTGCAAAGGTCTCATCAAAGTCAATCCCTTCTTCTTGAAGATACCCTTTTGCAACCAGTCTTGCTTTGTTTCTTACAACAATGCCAGCTTCATCCATCTTATTTCTGAATACCCACTTAGTACCTATTATGATCCTATCTTTGGGCTTAAGTACAAGCTTCCATACTTGATTCCTTTCAAATTGATTTAGCTCTTCCTGCATTGCCAAGATCCAGTCTGCATCTTGAACAGCTTCTTCAAACTTCTTTGGCTCAATTTGAGAAAGAAAACAAGCATATAGGCATTCATTAGATGTTGCTTTCCTGGTCTGCACTCTTTTGCTTGGGTCACCAATAATCAAATCTGTTGTGTGACTTCTGGCCCAATTAGGATTGGAGATATGTCTTCATGAGCTCGCTTGACTATCATCTCCTCCCCCTAAGCCTGTGCTCCCAGCTTCTGAAAACTATCCCCCTGAATTAGTGGATAATTCAAGGTTCAAGTTATCCCTGATGGTGCATGTCCTGATGAATGATCCCCTGATGGAGTATCCCCTGATCTGTTGTCCAGGAAATTGACTCTATCTGCTGAAGGGGATTCTTCATTGTTTGGATTGACATCAGAAATGGATAAATTCTCCATTTGTTTGCACTCATCGGCTTCATTCTCTTGATAATCAATATCATCTTCATTTTCAAACCTGAGTTCTTCATGAAAACCAGGGTCTTCAAGCCTAGAAATTTCTTGATCATCAAAAGCTACATTTATAGACTCCATCACCACTTGAAGTCTTTTGTTGTAAACCCTGAAGGCCTTGGATGACAGAGAATAACCTAGAAAAATTGCTTCATCAGCTTTTGGATCAAATTTTCTTAAGTTCTCACCAAAATTCCTCAGAAAAAAACATTTGCATCCAAAGACATGGAGGAACTTGATGCTTGGCTTTCTCCCTGTCATTAGCTCATACGGTGTCTTGTTGTGAGCCTTGTTGATTAGTGATCTATTCTGAGTAAAGCAAGTAGTGGAAATTGCTTCAGCCCAAAAATAGGTGGGAATCTTTGCCTCTGCTAGCATTGACCTAGAAGCTTATATCAGGGTTCTATTTTTCCTTTCCACTACACCATTCTGTTGAGGAGTCCTTGGAGCAAAAAATGTATGATTTATGCCTTTCTCCACACAAAATCCCTCAATAACTACATTCTTGAATTCAGTTTCATTATCTGTTCTCAACATTCTAACCACTGACCCTGATTCTGTTTCCACCTTCTTGGTATGGTCAATAATTTGTTGAGATACTTCTGATTTAGCATGCTGAAACTTTACCCAAGTGTATTTGGTGTAGTCATCCACAATGACCATTGCAAATCTTTTCTTTGACACTGACATAATGTTAACAAGGCCAAAGAGATCCATATGTAACAATTGAATTGGATCTTTGATCATGGTGGCTTCCTTGCTGACAAAGGATGATTTCCTTTGTTTCCCTTGTTGACATGTTGAACATAATCCTTCTTGGATAAACTCCATTTGGGGTAGTCCAGTTACCAACTCTCTCTTCACTAGTTCATTAATTGACTTGAAGTTCAGGTGAGAGAGCTTCTTGTGTCATATCCTGCTTTCATCAGGAGTTGCCTTGTTGTAGAAACATGACTCTCCACTTACTAAATTAAAATCAGCAACATAGAGATCTCCTTTTCTTATCCCTGACAAAACCAGCTTCCCATCACTTTCATTTTAGATTAGGCACTGATCTCCTTTGAAGGAAGTGATGAATCCTTTGTCACTTAGTTGACTTATGCTTAGCAAATTTTGCTTGAGCCCATCAACCAGTGCTACATTTTCAAATGAGACATTCCCACTTGTTGCTTTGCCATAACCAAGAGTTAGTCCTTTGTTGTTATCACCAAATGAAATTACTGGACCAGCCTTTTCTTGGAATTCTGTGAGCAGGGCTTTGTTTCCTGTCATGTGCCTTGAGCAGCCACTATCTAGAAACCAGATTTGACTGCTTTTGACCTTTTCCTGCACACAAGAAAACATTTAAATTGTTTTTGGTACCCAATTTGTTTTGGGTCCTCTAGGTTTAGTCACAGTAATAGGTAATACAGCTTTTTCTTTATTGGTGACTTTTGGTTTGGCAAATTTAAAACTTTCTCCTTTTTAGGAGCTTCAATATATGCTATTAATTTCTCAGCAGTTATCTTGCTTTTATCCTTGGAGGAGCAGGCTTTAACAGTTGGTAAATCATCAGCATACAAAATTGTGCCAGTCAAAATTTGTGATTTTTCTTTGCATTGAAAAGATAAATGATTACAGTTACCAATATTCCAGCACACTTTTCTAGGGGCTTCATGAATGGAAGAATAATTGCTAGTTTTATTAAGACCTAGCTTACCATTTCTATTCTTCTTGTTTTCCCCTGACAGGCCTTTTTCCCTTGACGGGCTACTATGGCCTGATGCACTCTTTCCCCCTGAAGACTATGCATCCACTGATGCACAGTCTAGTTCTTTCATAACTGTAGGGTTGAGTGCTTTGGCAAGAATAAGTTTCTTGCCTCTCTCACCACTAGTGGAAGCTCCACTTACTGGGAAAACATTCCCAGATTCTAGCTTTGTGTCTGCCTTAACAAACTTGATAGGTTGTATTGGCCTTTTTCCAAAGCTAGCTGCCATCTCAACCTCAATGGGAGGTTGCTGCACTTGAGTCTCTTCGTAGCCCAAACTAGATTTTGGATCAGATTTCTGACTTTTCAAACGATCCTCCAATTTCCTGCTAGACTCACTCCATCTCTTAATGACTTCCCTTTCTTGACTAAGAAGATTCAAGGTCCATTCCTCTCTTTTGATAGCACAGTCAAGAAGATTTTTAGTCCTTGAGAGTTCTTTTTCAAGACTCTCAAGTTTGGAGTTTTCTAATTCTAAAAGAGTGTTCTTAGCAGATAACTGTTCATTTATTTTCTGCACTCTCTCAGTTTCAGCTACAACGCTCCTCAAGGTGTCATAGAGATCCTTTATCTCACAAGCCATTTCCTTAACAGTTTTAACACAATCAGTTTTAGACATGTTAGAGGAAATTTCGAGGCTTACCTGTGAGCTGCTACTGTTAGTGGATGAGGCCATCAGGGCTAGGTTGACATATTCTTCATTTTCTTCTTCATCAGAGTCAGCCCAGTCCTTTCCCTCTGCAATATATGCTTTTCCCTTCTTGTTTGCATTAAGAAGGTCAAAGTATTTCTTCTTGTAGTCCACAACAGCTTCTTTGTTTCTGGATTCACCATCTTTTGTGGCCTTGCGACACTCATTTGCAAAGTGACCTAGCTCATTGCATTTGTAGCACTTTATTCTTGATTTGTCAATAGAGTTTTTCGTGCTATTGGGTTTCCTTACTAAAAATCTTTTAGATCCCGAAGGCTTTTGGAATTTCAGCTTGGAAAACCTTTTTTCAAGAAAGGCCATGGTTTCATCCAGCTCCTCTAACTCTTCCGGAGTATATTCTTCCTCCTTGAAGTCAGCTTCTTTGTCCCCTTCTATGTCAGCATCTTCTAGTTGCTACTTCATAAAGACACTTGGCATTACTTCTTGTTTGTCCTTCGTAGCAGCCATCAGGGCTACAGATTTAAGCTTTCTGGCATCCCCTGACATTTCAGATCTTTGTTGAACCTCAAGTTCATATGTCTTTAGGGTGCCATAAAGCCTATCCAAGTCTAGAAGATTTATGTCCTTGGATTCCCTGATGGCTGTTGTCTTAGGATCCCATGATATGGGAAGGGCTCTCATGAACTTTCTATTCACATCCTTATTAGCATATGCCTTCCCATATAACCTCAGGTCATTTACCAACCTGTTAAACCTGTCAAACATTTCAGTAAGTGTTTCACCATTTTTCATTATGAACCACTCATATTGTTGTGTCAACAACTGCAATTTATTTTCCCTCACTTCCTCAGTACCATCACAAAGGATTTGTATGGTATCCCATATAGATTTAGACGTGGTAAGATTCATGATACTATTCAGCATATCATCGTCTAAACCATTATACAGGATCCTAGTGACTTTAAGATCCTTTTTCACCTTTTCTTTTTCCTCTATCGTCATTTCGTCAGTTGTCTTTGGGACAAGCTTTTCAGGAATACTGACTCCATTAACGACTTCTATAGGAATGAGCTTCTTGGGAACGTGAGGTCCTTCTTCTAGAATCTGCAAATATTCATCATCAATAGCTCTAAGATGAACTATCATTCTTTGTCTCCAGAAGAAGTATTTGCCCCTTTCCAACATGGGGACTTTACTATTTCCAGCTTTGTTGGCCATAGATAATGATCGTTTTTAGTAAGTGAAATCTGCTAAGAGGCTCTGATACCAATTGTTAGTGCAATATAAGCACAAGTGTTTGTAGAAGGGGGGGGGGGGATGAATACAAACACCTAAAACTTTTCGCTCTTTTACACTTGAAAGTGCTTACTGGAAAACAGTTGTATCAATCAGAAAAACTATAGGAAATGAAGACATAGATTCAAGTTAAAATAGTTATATTAAAACTTGGGGTTTTTCTGGAAATCTGTATAATCACAAATGTGATTTACAGCTACAAATTCTGTGTTTAAATACACAGCTTCTCACACTCACTAGCTTCTTAACTTTCTTTGAAATATTTCTCGCAAGATCTATTACAAAGCTTCCTAGTGTTGTGTGCTTCTATATTTGTTTTATCTGTTGGATAGATTCAAAAAATTGCTTTGTAATGAGAACTCCGTTGCTTATATGTTGATCAGTTGATCAAATCACGTGCTTGAGACGTGCTGTTTTTCTCAACTTAGCCGCAAGTATGTCACATAGTAGCTCTATGTGTCAGACTGTTGCATACTTTGTTGCTTCTTTTTCTTCCCCTGATCTGTGAGCATTTAATGCGGGAGAGTTCTCATTGGATCAAAAACAAACTTCAAGAAATATCTTTCCAGTTGATATTTCTTGCTTCTGTAACACGTTACGTTGATTTTCGTGTAAGTACTAATGACGGGTGCATGCTGTCATAACGATCCACTGACTATCAGCCCTGATGAACTTTGATCAGTGCTTCTGGATCCCCTGATGCTTATTGACTGGATCGGGGCTTCAACCTTCACTTGAGATTTACTCAGTGCTTCTTGATCCTGATGGTTATGACTGACAGCATACACTTATAGCTTCCACTGATGTCATGTTGGTCATTCCCCCTGACGGGTTACCCTGATAGGTTTGCCTGACACTAACATGTCCTGAAGTGTTTCCCTGATGGGTTGGTCTGCCCTCGTGATACCCTGACAGGTTTCCCTGACAGGTTCCCCTGATGGGTTCCCCCTGATGGGTTCCCCTGATGGGTTCCAATCAACGCAACTTTGTTTAAAATAACTGATGTGCAGAATATTTTGACTGTTTACTAGTAGCATCAGACATTCTTCTTCACTTTGTCAAGTCCTTTGAATGTTTATGTTTTCTGACTTGCCTTGTGAAGTTATTGACCATCCACTGATGAATAAGTTTATCATCAGCGGATGCAAAATTTGTGCTGATGTTAAGGTTTATAAAATACCTGTGAGAACCCAAAAATTTTAAATGTATTTTATGGTAAGAAATAATTTTATTTTGTGTTATTATATATTTTTGCATGGAGTTAGCCTTTTAAATGTGAATGATAAATTCATATCTACAATGAAAATTTTTATGATGATGTGATATCCATGATAATGAGGTTAAGTTCCTTAAAAAGGTATCAAAAAGGGGATTAGCAAACCCCATATAAGATTATATTGAACAACATGGAGGAAGTGGAGAGGATTACGTAGCATTTGTGATTACGTGTTTGATTAGAAACTGTTTAGGTGGCTAAGTTTTCATGCATGTACGACAGCAGTCGTTTGCTGTCAAGAAGTCATGATGAACAGCCGTTTTACCGTCCAAATTAACCAATCGTTTTATTCCAATGTGTAACCTTAGTTTACTGCTCTTGAACTCTATAAATTCCTCATTCGAGATGAAATTTTAATTCCTTTACCAAAATTTCTCTTTTTAGAGTTTCGTTTAAACTTATTATCTCCATAAATTTCCAAGTTCTTCTTTCGGAAAATTATTTTCAGACCAGCTTTGATTTCACCCTTGAGAACAAAGAGGTAAGAACCTGGAACCCTACTCAGTTTTTTTCGTGCATAGCATCAAGATTTATGCTAAGTTCTTATTCTTTTGCATCTTCATAAGACATCATAAGCTGGGTTTGAGCATGATAGGTCTTCCATCGTAGCAGAATCAAGAGATGTTAATCTCTGATGAGATATTCTTAGTCTCTGATGAGATATTTTTAGTCTCTGATGAGATATTCTTAGTCTCTGATGAGATGATTTTAGTCTCTGATGATGACGTCACCCTTAGTCCCCGATGAGTTAAGATGACGTCATCAGTCTCTGATGAATTATTTAGTCTCTGATGACGTTAGTCGTAGTCTCCGACAGGCTAAAGTTTAGTCCCAGATGACGTCATTAGTCTCCGATGGGTTATTTACTCTCGGATGACGTCAGCTTTAGTCCCCGATAGGCTAAAGTTTAGTCCCTGATGACATCATCAGTCTCTGATGAGAAGTTAGTCTCCGATGACGTCACTCTTAGTCTCCGATAGAATTAAGATGACGTCATCAGTCCCTAATGAGTTGTTAGTCCCTGATGACATCATTCCTTAGTCTCCGATGGGCTAAGTTCAGTCCTTGATGATGTCATTCATAGTCTCTGATGAAGGAAATTTCGTAGTCTCTGATGAAGGAATTCTGCAGTCTCCGATGAAGGAGATTTCTTAGTCTCCGATAGAGGAAATTCCTTGTCTCTGATGGCTAAGGATATCAGTCCCTGACGAGTTTGTTAATGAGAAAATTATTCTCCGATGCATAGTCTGATATCAAGACTATAAAACATTATTTTCTTAAAATTATTTTATGATGCTATTCTTTAAAACAGTAAAAGTTTAAGGACATCACATACATATTTTCTTTCATAAATTCTTATTAAGGTATTAAAATATTACTTGCATAATTTACAGAATCTCTCTCTCACAAGTAAATTGATTTGAATTTTGTGCAAAGGACTGAGGCAAGTATATTCTTACTCTTATGCTTATTTCAGTTAAGTGCATGATCAATTGATTCGACATGTACAAAATTATGATATTATATTTAAATTTCCTTGTGAAACAGAATGCTATGCTTTAAATTTCCGCTAGCATGATATGAATAAAAGTGCATGGATATAAAGAAGCTTTGCTCTTTCAGCTATTTTTCAATGATTATATCTGTGCAATAAATGAGAATGCTATGTTCTTTGAATGATGATGCCACATAGATGGTTAGAGGAAAGGAAAGGTGCTGATTTGTTCTTCACCTGACCTAGAGGAATTTTATGTGACTACATATGTTCACACAAGGAGGGATCATACGGGCACAGTTAGGCCAGCTGTATACCGTATGGTTAGCAGATCCAGCGGTTTTAGCCCCCGATGGATATTTTTACTTCAAGGAAGTTATGCTTTGTTTTAAGAAGGATTACACAATTGTTTATCATCAGTAGTCCTAAAGATTCCTTAAAGATTTCTGAGGCATTAGTATTGATTCATTAAGCCTCTTAGCAGAATTGAATTTTTTTGAAACATTCAAGATTTGCTTTCCCAAATTATATATATACTTGCTGGGCGTAAATCGCTCATTCTTGTTGAATTTTAATGCCTTGCAGGACAGAATATAAAGGTTGAGCCCTCGGACAAGGGAAAGGCAAAAATGATCGGTTACTGAGGTTGGCTAGCCTTTGTAATGCCAATAAGGAGGGAAGAAAGGAAGATGATCTGAGAAGTGATGTTTTGTATTATAGTATAGAAACAGAATAGCTTCTGCTGACAATGTAATATTTTGGGTTGTAATAACTCTTTATTATCGTTTCTTTCAGTAATTATTCTATGAATGGATGTGTGGTTATCTTTTCCTTCTTTTGACGAAGCCCTGGTCCAGTGAGGGATTCCGGGATCGTCACAATACCTCAAGTATTTACAGTTGTACAAATTATTACATAATTATCATCATCATCATTTATCTCTAACAACAATTATCTAAAATCTCCTCTAAAGATAAGGCAAAAATCTGATGCACCTAAGGCTAAGAAGAAACTTATTTCTTCTAAGCAATGGGTGATAAAGAAAGATAAAACTAGAAAACCCTTAACAACTGTTAAATTAAACTTTAAAAATGTCAATGGACTCAAGCATGTTTGGGTTCCTAAATTAACTTAGCTGTTTACTGTGTACAAGGTATAACGAAATAAATTTGGTTCTTGGATTGTGGTTGTTCAAGACACATAACTGGAGACAAGACCCTTGCTAACACAATATGAGGAGAAAGCTAGCTCAAGTGTTTTTTTTGGAGATGACAACAAAGGATATACCTTGGGATATGGCAAAGTGACAAATGAAAATGTCATCTTGGACAATGTAGCACTAGTTGATGGTCTTAAGCACAATTTGTTTAGCATTAGCTAACTATGTGACAGAGATTACAATGTTGCTTTCAAGGATGAATATTGTTTGATAAGTAACAGTAGAGATGAAAAAATAGCTCTATCTGGAGTTAGGAAAGATAACCTCTACATAGTTGACTTTGGTTCATCAAATAAATATCAGTTCACATGCTTTTACAGTAAAGCATCAGTGGATGAAAGTTGGCTATGCCATAAAAAGCTTTCTCACCTGAATTTCAAAACAATCAACACTTTGGTGAAGAAAGAATTAGTGACAGGACTTCAACAACTGGAATTCACTCAAGATGGCTTATGTGGAGCTTGTCAAAAAGGGAAGCAAAGGAAGACTTCCTTTAGAAGCAAGGAGATTTCATTAATTACAAGTCCAATACAACTAATTCACATGGATTTATTTGGACCTGTAAACATTATGTCTATCTCAAAGAAAAGATATGCTCTGGTGATAGTTGATGATTTCACCAGATACACATGGGTAAAATTTCAGCATATCAAAAATGAAGTAGCTCAGTTGGTGATTGTTCACATCAAGAAAGTGGAAACTGAATCTAGATTGGCTGTCAGAGTTCTAAGAACTGATAATGGAACATAATTCAAGAACTCCAAAGCTGAATGTTTTTGTGTGGACAAAGGAATATCCCACACATTTTCTGCTCCAAGAACCCCTTAACAAAATGGAGTAGTTGAGAGGAATAACAGAACTCTTATTGAAGCTGCTAGAACCATGCTTGAAAAAGACAAACTACCTACCTATTTTTGGGCTGAACCAATTTCAACTGCATGATCCACTCAAAATAGGACATTGATCAACAAAGCTCACAACAAAACTCCTTATGAGCTCATGACAGGTAGGAAACCTAATGTCAAATTTCTTCATGTATTTGATGGCAGATGCTTTGTGCTTAAAAGTCAACATGAGAATTTAGGAAAAAATTTAGCAAAAAAAAAAAAGAATTTTGGAAAATTTGATCCCAAAGCTGATGAAGCAATTTTCCTAGGTTACTCTCTAACAAGCAAAGCATACAGGGTCTACAACCTTAGACTGAACATTGTAATGGAATCTATACATGTTGCATTTGATGATAAGAAAATAATAGGAATTCTAGATGAAGGAATGCATGAGGTTCTAAGGTTTGAAAATGAAGATAAGTCAAAAAATGTTGAAAATTACTCATCGGATGATGAAGCTGACCCCCAAGAAGCCACTCCGCCAGTGGAAAATGAATCAGAGGACCTCTCAAACTCCAATCTAGAAATATCCACTGATTCAGGGGGAGCTTCATAAGAAGCTAAGAGCATTGAACACTATGGAGGAAACTACAATCATGAAGCTTCATCTTAAAAAATTCTACCTCCACAAATAAAATGGACAAGGGATCATCCTATTGAGCAAATTATAAGAGATCCAACTAAAGGTGTGTCAACCAAAAGTGCTACTCAGAATAAATGTCTATACCTCAACTTTTTATCCAAGATTGAACCTAAAAAGATTGAGGAGGCATTGCTAGATGTTGATTGGGTAATTTCTATGTAAGAGGAGCTCAATCAGTTTGAAAGAAACAAAGTTTGGAGACTAGTACGAAAACCAAAGAATAAATCAATCATTGGTACTAAATGGTTCTTCAGAAACAAGCTGGATGAAGCTGGTATAGTGACAAGAAATAAGGCTAGACTAGTTGCACAAGGTTATTCACAAGAAGAAGGAATTGACTATGATGAAACCTTTGCACGAGTAGCAAGATTGGAAGCAATCAGGATATTTCTTACTGTTCATGCAAATTTTAAAGTGTACCAGATGGATGTAAAGAGTGTCTTTCTGAATGGGAAAATACAAGAAGAGGTGTATGTCCAGCAACCTCCTGGCTTTGAAGATCATCAATTTCCCAATCATGTCTATAGGTTAGACAAAGCACTCTATGGAATTAAACAAGCACCAAGAGCATGGTTTGATACTTTATCTCAGTTTTTAATTGAACATAAATTCACTAGAGGTATCATAGATAAAACTTTATTTCATAGAAAACATGTTGGTGAATTAATACTTGTTCAAGTCTATGTTGATGATATTATATTTGGTTCTACAAATGAGAGCTTATGCTCTAAGTTTTCTAAGCTTATGCAAAGTAGATATGAGATGAGCACGATGGGAGAATTAACTTTCTTTTTAGGTTTATAGGTTAAACAAACCTCTGATGGAATTTTCATCATTCAAACAAAATATTTAAAAGGCCTTTTAAAGAAATTTAATTTACAAGATGTTGCAACTTCTTAAACTCCCATGACAACAACCACTAAACTTGATATAAACTCAACAGGTAAAAAGGTTGATGTTTCAAGTTATAGAGGCATGATAGGCTCTCTTTTATATCTCACTGCAAGTAGACCTGATATAATGTTTTCAACTTGTTTATGTGCTAGATTCCAATAAGATCCTAGAGAATCTCATCTGATTGCGGTTAAAAGAATATTCATATATCTTAAGGGTACTCCGAATTTTGGAATTTGGCATCCCAAAGATTCTGGATTTAATCTAATAGGTTATTCAGATGTAGATTATGCAGGTTGCAAATTAGACAAGAAAAGCACAACAAGAAGTTGTCAATTTCTTGGAAGCAAACTAGTGTCATGGTTTAGCAAGAAACAACATTTTGTGTCAACCTCAACAGCTGAAGCAGAATACATTATTGTTGGGAGTTGCTATGCTCAAATTTTATGGATGAAAAATCAATTAATGGACTGACTATGGTATAGTGTATGATCAAATTCCTATTTACTGTTACAACACCAGTGCTATTTCCATTACAGAAAATCTTGTGCAACACTCTAGAACAACACACATTGACATCAAGTACCACTTCATCAAAGAACATGTGATGAATGGTACAGTGGAACTTCATTTTGTTCCAATGGAGAAGCAGCTTGCAGACATATTCACCAAACCATTGGATGAAGCCACCTTTAACAGGTTGGTAAGTGAATTAGGTATGCTTAACTTTGGTGAATAAGATACTTTGAAAATTTTGTGCAAGTCTATATTGCAGTAGTAGTTAATTATTTGATGACTTAGTTACTAGAGACTAATTAACAACTGAATGAAGCAGACGATATTATCATTTGACAAAATTAATTGTTCATAAAGATAATAAAACTGTGAAGCATTAGTTAATAATTTTTCTTATTAAAGGATAACTATTAACTGATGATAATGCAGCAGTGGCTAATTATCCCCCCCAACAGTTTAACTATCAATGGATAATTAACTCCCAATTATATATATAGTAGAGAAAATTTTATACTATGCCGGATTCCCTATGTTTATTATCCATCATCTATTTGAAGATCTTGTCATAGTTGATTCAGGTATGTCGTAACTATCTACTACTTTATTCTTTCTTTCTTCTAATTCTTCTATAATGAAGGATGTTAGTAATGATCCAACTCCTTCTACCCAAGTAGCAAAACCCTCTAAAAACAAGTCTATGTCAAAAGCCACCTTCTCTATCTCTCAAAAGATAAAGGTTGTAAAAAGAAAACAACCACAGTCAACAATGGTTGAGAAGGAGGGTAAGCATATAGTGGAAGTTATGAAGAAGAAATAAAGAACAATGAGAACCCTTGGAGACTACTTAATATTCTCTTAAAAAGATATTAAGTTCTAAAAGGAAAAAACACATTTCTAGGTGCAACCTCTCAAAAGGCTATATCTATTGAAAATAGTCCAACTCCAAGGACACAGATATTTGAGTCTATAATGATCACATCTATAAATACCTTTCAGAAGAAGAAGAAGAAACAAACTCTGATCAATGATCAACCTGTCACTAAATGCACACATAGTGTGACGACCCCAAAATCCCTTAATGGATCAGGGCTTCGTCAAAAGAAGGAAAAGATAACCATACATCCATTCATAGCATAAATATTGGATAAAGGCAGTATTAGAGAGTTATTACTACCAAAGAATAATACAATTACCGCGGAATCTATTACATCATCTTTAATTACAAACCAAGATCAACACTACTTCTAATATCTTCCTCCCTTCCTTCATATCCTCCTTCCTTCCTCAGTCTTATCAAAGAGTAAATAACTTAGTAGTTTATCATCTTTGCTTTCCCCTTATCAGAGGGTTCAGCCTTAGCGTTCTGACCTGCAAGACATTAAAATTCAACATAGGTGAGCGATTATGCTCAACAAGTATATACACATTGAAGGAATATATAAGTAATTTAAAAGAATGTATCTGGAATATCGAAGGAAGTTCAAGTCTGTTTATGGGGTTTGGTGAAACAATGCCAAGGCCTTGGAAACCTTCAAAGATCATTGAGGATTCACTGATGATACACAACATGTGATCCTCCTTGAAGAAAGGCAAGTATACACCTGAACATAACTTTCTCAAAATATCCATCGGGGGCTAAACCTGTGGATCTGCTAACCATACAGTACACAGGTGGCCAAACTGAACTGCATGATCCCTCTTGAGTGGACTACGTAGTCACTTATCATTCCTCTAGGTCAAGTGAAGAACACATCAGCACCTTTCCTTTCCTCTTGCCAACCATGTGGGATAACCCATTTAAGGGACATTATTCTCATTCATTTGCACAGATATAAGATTGTAACATAGCTGAAATTCAATGCTCATTTATATCCATGCATCATCATTCATATCATGCTAGCGGAATTTAAAGCATAGCATGCTCATTCATAAAAAAAAACAATTGAAACATAATTCAAGCCTTGCACGCATATCGAATCAAATGATAATGCGTTAAACTGAAATAAACATCAGATTGAATGTATATATTTGCATCAACTTGCAATTAAACATAAGATTGTGAATATACTTGCCTCGGTCCTTTGCACTCAATCAAATTTAATTTACTCGTGAGTGGAAAATTCTCCTTGGTGGCAAGAAAGAGTTAAAAGCTCTAGTTGTTCTTCCCAAAAAGGACAGTTGTTTAGAGAGTAAGTTTGGATTTGGTGGTACACCGTATAGAAGTTTTTGAAAGTGGGGCAAGGGTTGTACCAACGTGATATATATATGTCACCTGTTTAGCAACAAGGGCCGTCGGATTTATTTGATATAAGCCGTTGGCTATGAAAACAGAAGAAGTGACTGATGAGATTTTTGGTTGCAACAGCTGCTAGTACTCATCGGTCGTTTATCATAGCCTACTCTATGGTACTGATGGAGGTGATGCACATTAAATGCTACTGTCTCCCCGCAGTAGGTTTAAAATAAAAACGGGTACTGTAGCTAATCTTGTTCACACTTGGTGAGCCCTTTCCCACGTGAACATACCCTCTCACAAGACAATTCTTGAATGCAATAACCTTTTAAATACTTGAGCTTCGAAATACATTTAAAATCTTTTGGACATCACATTGCCATTGAATTTTTATAAGAAAATATAATTTCATTATTTATAACCAATAAGGAAATAAACCTTCATGTCAAAAATAAAATAAATCTCATAATCAAAATTTCATTGAGATTTTCGGGTTCTCACATCCTCTTCCCCTTAAAGAAGTTTCGTCCTCGAAACTTAGCTAACAAACAAGTGGGGATACTTGTCAACCATAGCGCTTTCAAGCTCCCAAGTAGCTTCCTCCACACTATGATTCCTCCATAACACTTTTACAGAAGGAATTTCTTTATTCCTAAGCATTTTAACTTGTCGATCTAATATCTGGACAGGGACTTCTTCATATCTTAAATCCGGTTGCAGATCTATTGGTTGATAGTCTATTATTCCTCTGTGGTCGTCTTTATAAGGACGCAACACTAATATATGAAATATATCATGCACATGGCCCAAAGCCGGTGGCAGTGCCAATTGATAGGTCACTTCACCAATCCTCCTCAATACCTCAAATGGTCCCACATAGCGGGGGCTTAACTTTCCTTTCTTGCCAAAATGCATTACGCCTTTCCAGGGTGACACCTTCAGCAATTCATAACTTCCAATTTTCAGGGTTTGGTCCTTCCTGTGTTGATCAACATATTGCTTTTGTTGATCTTGAGCCGTCCTCATTCTTGTTCTGATTACCTTGATTGCTTCCTCAGTCTGTTGGACTATCTCTGGTCCAATTAACTTCCTCTCTCCCATTTCATTCTAGTAAAGGGGAGTTCTGCACTTCCGACCATACAGCGGTTCAAACGGCGTCATGCCAATGCTGGCATGATAGCTATTATTGTATGCGAATTCAATCAGTGGTAGATGGTTGTCCCAATGCCCTTTAAAATCGAGAACGTAAGCTCGTAACATATCTTCTAGGGTTTGAATAGTGCGTTCAGATTGACCATCAGTCTGGGGGTGATAGGTTGTACTCATGTCTAGCCTTGTCCCCAGATATTCTTGGAAGCTCTTCCAAAACCTTGAGGTAAACCTCGGATCTCGATCAGAGACGATGGAGACTGGCACTCCATGTCGACTCACAATTTCCTTGACATATAACCTCACCATTTGATCCATCTTGTATGTATACTTTATAGCCAAAAAGTGTGCTGATTTGGTCAATCTATCGACTATGACCCAAATGACATTCATCCCTCTAAACGTGGTTGGTAAACCAACTACGAAGTCCATCGTGATAAATTCCCACTTCCACTCAGGGATTTCCAATGGTTGTAGCAGTCCGCTTGGTTTTTGATGTTCTGCCTTAACCCTTTGGCACGTTAAGCATCTACTTACCCACTTAGCTATCTCCCTCTTCATGTTGGGCCACCAAAAGTTTTGTTTCAAATTCTGATACATCTTCGTGCCTCCTGGATGAATGAAAAATTTTGAGTTGTGGGCTTCGTGGAGGAGCTCTTGTCTCAATTCAGTTTTCGCAGGAATCCATATTCGACCTTCATATCGTAAAAGTCCATTGTTATGCATGAGACATTTGCCTTTCTCTCCCTTAATTAATTTGTCCCTTTCTTCACAATGCTTTCCTTGTGCGACTTTAATGAGGTCGTGCAATTGAGGCCGAGCCCGAATCTCTTCTTCTATTTCCGTCCTCTGGGCAGTGGTAAGTGTATGTAGCTGTAGACGTTTGAATTCTTTCATGACATCTTCCTGGATGGTTATCACATTCAATCTTTCACAACGGCTAAGCACGTCTGCAACCACATTTGCCTTCCCAGGATGGTAGTTGATAGAGCAGTCATAATCCTAAATCAACTCCAACCAACGCCTTTGTCGCAAGTTGAGTTCTTTTTGCGTAAATATATACTTCAAACTTTTGTGGTCAGTATATATTTCACACTTCTCACCGTAGAGGTAGTGCCTCCAAATATTCAACGAAAAGACCAATTCTATGTCGTGTGTAGGATATCGTTTCTCGCAATCCTTTAGCTGCCTTGAGGCATAAGCAATTACCTTGCCATGCTGCATCAAAACTGCTCCAAGTCCTTGTCTTGACGCATCGCTATAAATAACGAAATCGCCCTTGTCATCCGGTAAGGTCAGAATAGGGGCTGTAGTTAACCTCGTCTTCAATTCCTGGAAACTCTTCTCACAATCAGAAGTCCAATCAAATTTTACGCTCTTTCTCATCAAGTTCGTCAAAGGCACAACTAATTTTGAGAAATCTTTAACAAACCTCCGGTAATAGCCTGCCAAACCTAAGAAACTCCTGACCTCCGTTGAGTTTGTTGGCTGAGGCCACCTCATGATTGCTTCTATCTTACTGGGGTCCACTGTGACACCAGTTTCATTGATCACATGACCAAGGAACTTCACTTCCTTTAGCCAGAATTCACATTTAGAAAATTTGGCAAATAATTGCTCTTTTCTCAAAATCTCCAGCACTGTCCTTAGGTGTTCCTCATGCTCTTCCGCCGTCTTCGAATATATAAGAATATCATCAATGAAAACAATGATGACCTTATCCAAGAATGGTTTGAAAATGCGATTCATCAAGTTCATGAAAGTTGTTGGCGCGTTCGTCAATCCAAAAGACATCACTAAGAATTCATAATGGCCATAACGAGTTCGGAATGCCGTCTTCGGTATGTCTTCCTCTTTGATCTTTAATTGATGATACCCTGAGCGAAGATCGATTTTTGAGAAGTACCTCCCTCCTCTGAGCTGATCAAAAAGGTCATCTATCCTCAGCAAGGGGTACCTATTCTTGATTGTGACCTTTTTCAATTCTCGATAATCAATACAGAGTCTCATCGATCCATCTTTCTTTCGAACAAATAGCACTAGCGCTCCCCATGGTGAGACGCTTGGTCTGATCAATCCTTGTTCTAAGAGTTCTTGCAACTGCTTCATTAGTTCTTTTAGCTCAGATGGTGCCATGCGGTAAGGGGCCTTGGAGATTGGGGCGGTACCAGGGATTAAGTTGATTTCAAAATCCATTTCTCTGCTCGGGGGTAATCCAGGAAACTCTTCTGGATATACATCTGCAAACTCCCTTACAACAGGGACATCCTCGATCTTAATTTCATCCCTGTTAGTATCATGCACATAAGCCAAGAAGGCTTCGCAACCCTTGCAAACCATTTTCTGTGCATGGATCATGGTCAAGAATGGTGATGATTTCACCATCTTGGCTCCATGGAACCAAACCTTTCTCCTTTTGGGGAGAGCGTAAGACTACACGCTTCTTCTTACAATCAATGTTGGCTTGGTATTTAAAAAACCAGTCCATTCCCAATATTACATCAAATTCTCCCAAAGGAAAAGGAGTAAGATCAACAAGGAATTCATGCTGATCTATCTTCAAGGTGCAATTACGGTAGACATGAGAAATGTTCACTACCTCGCGATTAGCAACGACTACCTCCAAGGGATTAGGTAGAAGCTCAGGTAATACTAGCATGCTACTAGCTAATCATTCAGAAATAAAACTGTGAGTAGCACCCAAATCAAATAACACATGAGCAGGTATGGAGTTCACTAGTAGTGTACCTGTCACAAAATCGTCAGAAGCCACAGCATCTTGCACCGTCATATTGTAAGTCCTTGCTTGTGGCCGCACGGGCACGGTGTTGGCTCCTGTCAGCATTGGTTTGCCACTTTTCTTTTGAGGGCAATTAGGAGAAATGTGCCCTTCCATTCCACATGTGTAACATGTCCTTACCGCAGCAAGCGGTCTATTAATTTGTTGAGGCTATTGTTGTTGTGATCTCCCTTGTGGCGGAACCGCGGCAGGGTTCAACGTCGGACAGTTTGAGGAGAAGTGTCCTGGTTGGTGACACTTGAAGCAAACATCCTTCCCCCTCAAGCATGGAGTTGAGCCATGGTTCTTCCCACACTTTGAACATACAACAGTCCTCCTTGCAATCCCATCAGATGATTGCTCCCTCCACTTCCTCTTTCCACTATGGATCAGACTACTATTATTGTTGCTTTCTTCTTCTTTCTTCACAATCACACCACCAAAGTTCTAGTGGTTTCCTTTATCATTCCCTTTTCTCTTCCCTTCCTTCTTGTTTTCCCGACTGTACTCATGTACTGCCTTATTGCTCCATTCAGCGATCCTTGCCTTCTCCACCACTGCATCAAAAGTTTCCAGCTGGAAAATTGCTACCTGCCTCAGGATCCACGGATTCAATCCTTGCTCAAATCTTCGGGCTTTCCTTCCTTCATCGCTCACCTGATGAGGAGCATACCTCATCAGTTCATTAAACCTCGCCTCGTACTCGTCCACCGTCATGGACCCTTGCTTCAGATTCAAAAATTTTAACTCCATTGCATTAGAGACACTGAGGGGGTAAAATTTCTCCCTGAATTTCTGGGTAAACAATTCCCAAGTTATCACTGTATTGGTGTTCCTTGCGGCTTCCCTTTTTGTTAGCTCCATTCTCTTGGCACCTTTCCACCAGTGGTTGGCTTCCTCTTTCAGCATGAAAGCCACATACTTAGTCTTGCAATCTTCTGGCACATCTACTAAGTCAAAGGCTTTCTCAATCTCCTCCAACCAATATTATGCTGCAATGGGTCCTCCTCTCCCATCAAAGGTCGATGGGTTGATGCCAGTAAACTCTCGGATACATGAACCACGGGCAGTAGGCCTTGGTGGTTGAGGTGGTGGTGGTGCTGGTTGGTTTGCGGCCACGGCCTCGCGAATAATCTGAAGAAATTGAGCTAACGGGTTGTCGTTCGCATTCCCTGTAGTGTTATTGTTGGCGGAATTGTCGTCATTAACAGGGGGTGATGGTGGAACATGTGGGGGATTGCGGTTCATCCCCACCACTTCCTCCGAGCTGTCGTCCTTTACGACAACTTCTTCAACATTTTCAGCTTGGTTCTCCCTTTCTAAACGTGCCAAATTTTCAGACCTTGACAATTCATTACGGAGATTTCTTCTCCCGGGTCTTCCTGGTCTCCTTCCTCTGGCCATAATCTAATAATATACAAAAAGAGTTAAACATCCTCCTCGAAACATTCCATTCCTTACGTGGGTCAAGAATTTAATAATTGATAAGGTGAAAAGCATTAAGCAACACGTAAGCATTTAGATACATCAAAATATTTATCATTCATGTACATAGGAGACTATCATAGACATCGCCCTCAAACTTCCTTAAGCCCGACACAAGCCAAAAATACAATATCAGGGCAAAATACACCTGTGATAGTCGCAACTACTTGACAAAGTTCAAAACAAGCACAAAATAACTTCCACTTAAATTTCACATTAGCTTCTATAACTAATCCTCCTCATCTTCCGTGTTTAATGATCCTTCACGTTCCGCCTCCCTTTCTCAATGTCGAGACTGCATACGTGTCTCCTCAATGCGGCGCGCGAAGCGGTTGCTCATTTGCTCCAAACACGCCACCGTGGGATTAGCTGCTGCTGCTGCTACCATCTGTGCATGCATTTCCAGTGCCAGCCAATGGTACAGGCTTTGAGTCAACCAAAAAGAGGATTGTCATGTTGTTGCTGCTGTGCGAAACCTAGTAATAGTGGCAGCCTGTCGTTGAATTGTCATGGTGCGAGCTGTCAGGCGATGGTGAACTTCTACATCATACTCACGTACTAACCTGTCATGGGATAGTACTGACACCCGAGGTAAAGGCGAGGTAAGTCTAGGAGTATCCTGCCTTGCTGTTGTTAGTGCAGAAAATTATAGACAACGAAGCGGAAGCATAAAAATAGCAATTTAAAATTTTTCTGCAATCCCAGGAATCACCTTATACAATATTATTAATTGAGGAAGGATTAAAATCATACCGTTGTAAATTCGACGACGTTGATGTAGAATCTTTACACACGAATTAACACCACAATCTTTATCCTTTACGCTCCAATCGATCACCTTGATCCGTCTTGCAATTTATTCCACGTTCTTGATTGTTCCACTGGATCCAACGTTTACTACTCAAGTGTGTAGTACTCTAAAGGTGATCCACCAAAGAATTTTGATTATGAAGATTATTGGATTTTTCTCACAATATTTTGG
>CM025787.1:7634680-7681311 GCA_014636745.2 Centella asiatica | reverse complement strand
GCCTTTGAATAAATAATTCTTTTATTAATAAATGAATAAGATTACAAAATAAATGCTCCATCACGTCTAACGTGATTGGCTTTAGGGCATATTACTTTTAACTGTAGGGGCATCATGCACTATACCATGGTTACGACTGAAACGATGACGTCGTACACTCTTCCGTGCTGTGTAGCGAATGCGCGATCCTCGACGAACGGTAGAGGATCCGACTTCTTGTGTTGGTGCTAGGGCAGGGCTGGGGCCTTCTTGCATTGGAGATGGTTGGTGCCTGTCAAGTAATACAGGAGTGAACAACGAAGATTCTACGCTAGGCTCCTCCTCGTCGGATGAGACGTCGAAAACTTGGCTATCTCCATTACGAAAAAGCGCGGGGGATCTAGAGCGATCTCTGGCCATCTACCTGAAGCAATTTAAGTCAGAAATTCTAATCTTCTCAATAAAACGCAACGCAGCGATCAGTTAAAAAGGTGGTGCCTTAGTTTGCTCTTATCATTACTAAGCAGTCATAATCTTATCTTGACTCTAGTAAAACCTTAAATTAGAACCCATTAACATGCCTTAGTACCTCCATTATAGCGTCAACTTCCCAAATTCCCTTTTTTCTTGAGGAATTCTGGGACTTAACGCAGTATTCCTTAATACTGGATGCAGCTTACGGGCAATGTTTCATTACGAATCACTTCAGGCCGTAACTGGGCTCTGATACCAACTGTGACGACCCCAAAATCCCTTAATGGATCAGGGCTTCGTCAAAAGAAGGAAAAGATAACCATACATCCGTTCACAGCATAAATACTGGATAAAGGCACTATTAGAGAGTTATTCCCAAGAATAATACAATTACCGCGGAAGCTATTACATCATCTTTAATTACAAACCAAGATCAACACTACTTCTAATATCTTCCTCCCTTCCTTCATATCCTCCTTCCTTCCTCAGTCTTATCAAAGAGTAAATAACTTAGTAGTTTATCATCTTTGCTTTCCCCTTATCAGAGGGTTCAGCCTTAGCATTCTGACCTGCAAGACATTAAAATTCAACATGGGTGAGCGACTACGCCCAGCAAGTATATACACATCGAAGGAGTATATAAGCAATTTAAAAGAATGTATTTGGAATATCGAAGGAAGTTCAAGTCTGATTATGGGGCTTGGTGAAACAATGCCAAGGCCTCGGAAACCTTCAAAGATCATTAAGGATTCACTGATGATACACAACATGTGATCCTCCTTGAAGAAAGGCAGGTATACACCTGAACATAACTTTCTCAAAATATCCATCGGGGGCTAAACCCGCGGATCTGCTAACCATACAGTACACAGGTGGCCAAACTAGACTGCATGATCCCTCTTGTGTGGACTACGTAGTCACTTATCAATCCTCTAGGTCAGGTGAAGAACACATTAGCACCTTTTCTTTCCTCTTGCCAACCATGTGGCATAACCCATTTAAGGGACATTATTCTCATTCATTTGCGTAGATATAAGATTGTAACATAGCTGAAATTCAATGCTCATTTATATCCATGCATCATCATTCATATCATGCTAGCGGAATTTAAAGCATAGCATGCTCATTCATAAAAAAAACAATTGAAACATAATTCAAGCCTTGCACGCATATCGAATCAAATGATAATGTGTTAAACTGAAATAAACATCAGATTGAATGTATATATTTGCATCAACTTGCAATTAAACATAAGATTGTGAATATACTTGCCTCGGTCCTTTGCACTCAATCAAATTTAATTTACTCGTGAGTGGAAAATTCTCCTTGGTGGCAAGAAAGAGTTAAAAGCTCTAGTTGTTCTTCCCAAAAAGGACAGTTGTTTAGAGAGTAAGTTTGGATTTGGTGGTACACCGTATAGAAGTTTTTGAAAGTGGGGTAAGGGTTGTACCAACGTGATATATATATGTCACCTGTTTAGCAACAAGGGTCGTCGGATATATTTGATATAAGCCGTTGGCTATGAAAAGAAAAGAAGTGACTGATGAGAAAAAGGTTGGTTGCAACGGCTGCTAGTACTCATCGGTCGTTTATCATAGCCCACTCTATGGTACTGATGGAGGTGATGCACATTAAATGCTACTGTCTCCCCGCAGTGGGTTTAAAATAAAAACAGGTATTGTAGCTAATCTTGTTCACACTTGGTGAGCCCTTTCCCGCGTGAACATACCCTCTCACAAGACAATTCTTGAATGCAATAACCTTTTAAATACTTGAGCTTCAAAATACATTTAAAATCTTTTAGACATCACATTGCCATTGAATTTTTATAAGAAAATATAATTTCATTATTTATAACCAATAAGGAAATAAACCTTCATGCAGAAAATAAAATAAATCTCATAATCAAAATTTCATTGAGATTTTCGGGTTCTCAGACATAGGGTCTCACATTGATGCTTCTATTTTCTCTATTCAGGAGGAACAATCAATATTCAAAGTTTATTATTTCTTCTTCTCTCTTTGATATTTCTTTGGAAGCAATGAGAAATTTCTTAATTCCATTGGTTTCAGATTCTTTGATATTTCAATCATCAAAAATGCCAATTCTTGAATCTGAAACAAATAACAGCTCTCAACTCATCAGTGGATAATACAATTGTATTTTATCAAACCTCCACTGATACAAAATACTTACTTCTTATTTTCTACACCACTCCAGGGCAACTACAACAGGAAGATTTTATATTTAGTGAGCCTGAGAGAATTCAAAATGAGAGTCAGACCTTGTGTCTGGAAAAAGGTGGGAAAAAGAAATTAAAACAAAAATGGAAAGAAAGTGAGTCTGAGAGGCTGACTTGTAAAAGTCAGATAAAAGGGGAGGCTGTGAGCAAGGTTGAGATCCTTAAAGAAAAGAATAGAGAGAAATTATGTCACACACCATCTTTGTAGCTCATGTATTCCTTGGTTACCATTTCTAATCAAACATCAGAGAATACTAAGAGAAGAACTTGTGTATGTTTGGTTGGAAGCAAGCAACACAAGATCATTGGATGATGCAACAGTACACTTTATATCAGAATATTTGATCTCACATAGGTCAAGTGCAGTTGTACTCACAAAATGTTTTTGAAGCATTGATCAAAGAAAGTACAACATGAAGCTCCAACACTTCATAATCAATGGTCTTCAAACAAAGCTCAAACAATTCATTCCTTCTAATCAACCTCTACTAGTGATTTCTACTAGTGATATCAAAAAGGGGGAGAATGATCAAGGCAGGGGAAACAAAGTAATTCTAATAAAGACATTGGAGAAGGGAGAATTGTTAAAAAGGCTAACAAATTGATGATTGGGCATTGAGGAACTGAAAACAACAAAACCATCACTGTTATGTTCATGTACAATTATGTTTTTACATGTTTCAAATTCAATTCTAAGAAATGGTGTTATAAGGTTGTGTTTAGACATCATCATCAAACCTTGATTTATGCCTATCATTGATAAACATAAATAGGGGGAGATTATTAAGAATTATAGTATTTGATGATGATGTATAAACAATTAGAATTGTTAGATTTTGTAATTGTACAAGTGCCCGCAGTAGTGTTCTATCAGAGACTACCATCAGAGTCTGCAGGTACGCATCAGAGACAACAAATACTACATTTGGAGAGTTCAGCAAAAGTCAAAATTGGTTAAACAAAATTTGTTTATCAGAGACAAAGTTTTTGTTCATCGGAGACTACGTTTTTGTTCATCGGAGACTAAGTTTTTTGTTCATTAGAGACTAAGTTTTTGTTCATCGTAGACTAAGTTTTTGTTCATCGGAGACTAAGTTTTTGTTCATCAAAGACTAAGTTTTGTTCATCAGAGTCTAAGTCTTTCAGAGACTAAGTGTTTGTTCATCAGAGACTAATGTTGAAGCTACCAGAGACTAAGGCAAAGACACTTTAATGCATTAAAGTAGCCTTGAGAAGATTTGAACGTCGTCAAAGTTATTTCACTAACGTCAAACTCAACATTACTCAACGCCAAAGTCATTTTGACTGTCGCCAAAGTCATTTGCCTATCGCCAAAGTCATCGGGCAAATCAAACAACAACACCAAACTCAAAATGACTATTGCCAAAGTCGTCCAGCAAATCAACAACATCGCCAAACTCAAAATGACTATCGCCAAAAGTCATCAGGAAATTTTCTATCACAAAAGACAAGTTCTCAAGCATCAAGGGATGAATATCCACTAATGAACAAAGCAGCTCATTAGGGGATAAATATCCACTTATCAGTTCATCAAGGGATAAATATCCACTGATGGACAGAGACTGTCCATCAAGGGATAAAATAATTAGAGACTAAAAATGACATCTGGGATGACACATGGCTGAGTTCACAAATTCATTAACTCAAGTTAAAGGCAGTGGAATTAAATTATAGATGGTGGTCCAATAAGGAGAGATTGGCTACCAAAGAAGCTTCAAGGAGATAAGTTATACACTGCAGGTCTGAACACTGATAAACTAAAATATAGAGATAAGTCATACTTATACACTAGCAACCGTATATAGCTGCTAATGTGAAAACTGCAGAGATAACTTATAGAAACTTAAAGGAGGAAAATTTGGAAGCTGGTCCAATCAAAAACCAGGAAGCACATAGAGATAAGTTATTTACTACAGAGATAACTTATCATAGGAACTCCAAGAGGAAAATAAGGGAGCTGGTGTACTGATACACCAGAGATGTTACATAACAGGTTTGGGTGTGAGGAAGGTCATGCAAAAAAGAAGAAATTATGTGATAGAGCTACAATTACCAAACAATATCAGAGATATTTTTGGAGTCAACTTTTAATACAGTATATTCACTGAACTCACAAAGTTCCAAAAGAATTTTGTGGTTTGTATTCAATCCCCTCCCCCTTGTACAAACAATCTTGTGGGACAAATAATTGGTATCAGAGCCTATTGATTAAAACACCAATTAATAGATCAAAAGATGGGACATAAGGATGGATATGTCAAAATTCCAATACTCAAAAGGGAAGAGTACTTCTTGTGGAAGAAGAGAATGTTTTGGCATTTGGAATCAACTGATTCTCAATATGCTGACATCCTCAATGATGGACCTGTTATTCCCACAAAAGTTGTGCCACAAGGTATTGTTGATGGCATTCCAACCCTAGAGACATTTGTACCTAAAAAGTCAAATGAGTTCTCCAAAGAAGAAAAAGAGGAAGTCCTAAAAGACAGAAAAATCATGAACATCCTCTACAATGGGTTGGACAATGATATGTTCAACAGTGTCACCAACTGCCAAAGTTTCAAGGAGATATGGGAAACCATTCAAATATTATGCGAAGGAACTGAAAAAGTACGGGCCAACAAAAGGTCATTCCTCATTCAACAATATGAGTATTTCACTACCAAACCTAGAGAATCTATTACTCAACTATATGATAGATTCAACAGACTCATCAATGATCTTATATTACATGGGAAAGTCTATGAGAATATAGACACAAATATTAAATTCATAAGGTCAATTCCACAGTCATGGGATGCCAAGACAACTGTTGTAAAGGAAACTAAGGACATTAATACCATGTCCTTAGACAAGCTCTATGGAAATCTCAAAACTTATAAGCTTGAAGTTCAATAGAGAAGCATGTTAAATCCTGACTTCAAAAAAGAGAAGTATGTTGTATTTACAATAGAGACAAGTAATATGAAGCTTGATGGAAAAAGAGTTCTCATTAAAGAATCAGATTCTGATCAAGAATCTGATAAAGAAGCATCTTGTGGGATAAACAACTATTAATTGGGAATTATAAATTAATTATTATTATCTTAAATGATTCTTTAATCATCTATGAAAGTTTTGGATTTGTCCTTTAAATATTGTTTCATTTCCTTAAATAATATGAATAAGTATAATTCATTTTTAGCATACTGATTAGTCCTTATCAACACAACTTGTGTATATTGTGAAGATAACATAAGGAAAGGAAAGATAAAACAATTATCTTGTGATGGTATTAGCGTCGGTGGATAAAATTGCACAACAAAGGATAAATTGTGCATCAGCAGGTAATATGTGCATCACCAAGTAATGTGTGCATCAGTAGTTATTCTATGCAGCATCAGGTATTGTGCATCAGCAGATATGTTGTGCATCGGTAGATAAAGTGCCTCAGTAGGTAATGTGCTTCAGCAATTACCGTGCGTCAGAGGATAAAGTATGCGTCAGTAGATAACTATGTATTGGAGGATAAAATACGCATCAGCAGTTACTGTGCATCATAGGATAAATTTGGTCATCAATAAATAACTGTATATTAGAGGATAAAATAGGCCATCAGCAGATATGGTCATTGGGGGATAATTTTTGGTCATCAGTGGAAATCGTCATCGGAGGATAATTTTTGGCCATCAGTAGATATGGTCATTGGGGGATAATTTTTGGTCATCAGTGGATATAGTCGTCAGAGGGTAATTTTTGGTCATCAACAGATAATCCTGCTGAGAACCATCAGCAGATAACTTGTTCATCAGAGGATAATCCTATTGAGAGCCATTAGAGGATAAAATGTTCCTTAGTGGCTTCATCAGCAGATAGTTGTTCCTCGGAGGATAAACCTGCTGATACATCACCAGAGGATAAAGTGTTCCTTAGTAGGTTCATCAACAGATATTGTTCTTCAGAGAATAACATGGGGTATAAGCCTTCAGTGGATATTTTCTTACCCAGGGTAATTTCTTTTCTACATAAGCAAGTCACCAGTAAATAAATCTTACTGAAGACACATCCTCATTATCTTTTCTGCAAAGGTTGTTGTTACTTCTCAACAGACACACGCAAACACACATGCACAGGTGGAGACACTGTTGAAGTCTTACTATAGTTTTACTGTTGCAGAGCCCTACAATCTCACTATCATGTTCTTAACCAAGAGGGCCAAGGAGGGAAACTTGAGTCCTCTTTCTTATTTCCTGTGACGACCCCAAAATCCCTTACCAGACTAGAGCTTCATCAATAGAAGGAAAGATAACTTCACATCCATTCATAGCATAAATACTAATAAAAGGAATTAGTAGAGAGTTATTACAACCCAAAATATTACATTTCAGCTGAAGCTAATCCATCTATAAATTACAGTTCATAATCATTACAACTTCAAATATCTTCCTTCCTTCCTTAGCGACACTCAAAAGGATTTAATAAAACTTAGTAGCTGGTCATCTTTGCCTTCCCCTTGTCAGAGGGTTCAGCCTTTGGATCATGCCCTGCAAGACATTAAGTTCAACAAGGATGAGCGTTTTACGCCCAGCAAGTATATAAACAATTCAAAGAAACAATTCTGGAATATTGAAGGATGTTCAATTCTATTTATGAGGCTTAATGAAACAATACTAATGCCTCGAAAATCTTTGAAGAAACTTTAGGATCATTGATGATAAACAACGTGTAATCCTTCTTGAAGAAAGACAGGTATTCACCTGTGTACAACCTTTTTCAAAAAAAACATCCATCGGGGGCTAAACCCGTTGGATCTACTAACCATACAGTACACAACTGGCCTAACTATGACCGCATGATCCCTCCTTGTGTGAACGTACGTAGTCACTTATGATTCCTCTAGGTCAGGTGAAGAACAAATCAACACCTTTCCTTTTCTCTAGCCAACCATGTGGCATAACCCATTTAAGGGACATATCATTCTCATTTGTTTGCACAGATATAAGATTAAAAAATAACTAAAAATCAATGTTCAGTTATATCCATGCATTATTATTCATATCATGCTAGCGAAATTTAAAGCATAGCATGCTCATTCATAAAAGCAATTGAAACATATAATCAAAGCCTTGCACGCATATCAAATCAAATGATACTGCGTTAAATTGAAATAAACATCAAATTGAATGTATATACTTGCCTCGGTCCTTTGCACAAAATCAAATTCAATTTACTCGTGAGTGAAAGATTCTGTAAAACATGCATATAACAAGATAATTTAATACCTTAAATAGAATTATAAGAGAAATACATAAGTGATGTCCTTAAACTTTTAATGTCTCAAATTTGACATAAGAATCGTTGAAGTTAAATGAATAATTGAAACATCATAAAATAATTTAAGAAAATAATGTTTTATAGTTTCAAAAACAATCTGCGCATCAGGGGATAATTTATCATCAGGGGATAACCGGACATCAATGGGTAAACTACCCGTCAGGGGATGTCTCTAGGCCATCAGGGAATGTCTCTCGGCCATCAGGGGATAGCCTTCGACCATCAAGGTATCATTCACTCATCAGGGAATAGTCATGAGGGGATGACTTACCTATCAGGGGATAATTTGTTCATCGCCAAACACGTCGGGTGACAACTTGTTCAGCGCTGAACTCACTAAGTCATCGCCGAACTCATCAGTGGATGATTTGCTCAGCACCAAACTCCTCAGTGGCTAATTTGTTCAATGCCAAACTCCATAATTCAGCGCCAAACTCTTCGAAAGATAACCTCTTTAGTCATCGGAGACTAGAAAATTCCTCCATTGAAGACTAAGAATTTCCTTCATCAGAGACTAAGGAATTTCCTTCATCGGAGACTAACAGTTTTAGCCAATCAGAAACTAACTGTTTTAGCCTATTGGAGACTAACTTGTAATCTCCCAGGGACTACTTTATAGGGTCAGAGACTAACTCCAACCTGTTGCAGACTAAGTTAAGACTTGTCTCAGATACAGTGGTGTCTTCCCCACTCCTCCATGGGTGGTGTTCTCAACCATAACCATACTTAGGTCAACTCTCATCATCCTCTCAGTAATACATAACATCTCTCGGGGTCTCCTAGATCTTGCAGACACTGATTAAACTTCAAAACTCCAGTTGACAGAGGTTTAAATAGGATGTTTTCAACTACTGACAAAAAGAATTGTTTGGTGAATAAAGGCTTGCCTACCGGATGGTTGTCAACATTCTTACACTCGTCTTAGGTAGCTTTTGAAACAAAAGGCATTAACTTCAGGTGTTGAAAGTATGCATTAAGTCGTACTTTTGGAAATGAATGAACTAGGTATTAAACGTGGCATGCATAACAGAACAAAAGTGTAAGAATCAGAGCAGGACTTTAATGTAATGCTCTTACCTCTTTGGCTGTAAAGAAGAAGTTAAAAGCCTTGGGTTGCTCTTCGAAAAAGGACGTTCACCTTGAGAGTAAACCTCGATTTGGTGGTATACTGTATACAAGATTTTATGAAAGTGGGGCTAGGGTTGTACTCCAAGGATACATATATATCACTTGTTGAACAATAAGAGCTATTGGATTGTTTGAGATTTAATTTTAGTCATTGGTTTGAAAAAAGAAGCAACGGGCTTTAGAAAGAAGTGATTGGTGAGAAAGGGTGGATGCAACAGCTACTAACGTCAGTCGGTCATCTATCATAACTCACTCTAGTGTACTGTTGGAAGTGATATGCATTAAATGTCTTATGTCTCCCAGCAGTCATTGTTTTTTTTTTTAAAAAAAAAAAGGGTACTGTAGCTCACACATGTGTGCCTTCCCGCGGGAACAAACATTACACTACCTTTTGATCACTTGAATACAATAATCATATAAAGATTTGGAGCTCAAAATACATTTAAAATCTTTTGGACATCACATTGCCATGAACCTTCATTAATCAAACCGAATAAAAGAAATTGAACCTCTATGCATAAAATAAATAAATCACAAAATGAATAAATCATAAATCAAAACTCATTTAAAATATTTGGCGTCCTCAACAAATATAAAAGCAGTGACAGCTAATAGCGTAACTATATATCCATATGGAAGTTACTCGGGTGTGCATTCACGACTTGTAACACCCTTACATCATCTTTATCATCTTTTGGTGTGCTAGGGACTTTAAACAACTAGCAAACACCCAATAACACATAGCTTAATAATCAACATCTTTTCACGTACATCGAATCAATGATAGTACGTTACTTAATCATAAAAGAGATCATCATCTTGCATAGGCATTAACATCATTCACTTAGATAAATCGAAATAATGATTCTACGTAATCAGTAAGAAAGAAAGTGGAATGAGTATATACTTACCTTGCTCCTTAGCTAAATTCACTATACTGATTGCAAAAAGGATTCTGTAAAACATCATTGTTGATATAACATGAGAAATCCACATCTTGAAAGATAAATATGGGAGTACGCAAAATAGGGGATGATCATCAGGGATTGAATTAACCATCAGGGGATTAATCATCCGTTAGGGAAATAGTCAAACATCAATGGGTACTTATTCGTCAGAGACTAACAAATATCTCATCAGAGACTAATGATGTCATCTTAATCCATCGAAGACTAAGGATGACATCATCAGAGACTATTTAACCCATAAGAGACTGATGACGTCATCTTAACCCATAAGAGACTAATGCTGACATCATCATCGGAGACTAATTAACCCATAAGAGACTGATGATGTCATCTTAACCCATAAGAGACTAATGCTGACGTCATTATCGGAGACTAATTAACCCATAAGAGACTGTTTGTAGAACTTGTCTCTATTATAAAAGAAAATCTTTCAAGAACAAGAATGAAGCCCAGTAATGAACAAACTCAAACCTAGGATGCAATAAAATCCTACCTGTTGTGTGTAAACTTCTTTTCATAAACACAAAACAACATACTCTTTTAAAAGCTTTATTCTTTCTTAAAGACTTAGCACACACAGCTACTACTCTCGGATGTCATGCAAAAAAAGAAAAACAGAGGAGAACTTAAGATTCTTACCTCTTGACTTGATGGAATAGATTCAAAGCTTGTCTGGAAGAAATCGTCCAAAAGAAAGAACTTGAAATTGTATGAAGATGGTAGGTTTAAAGAAGAACTTTGGAAGAGAAATTTTTAGAAAAGAGATTAAAATTTTACCTCCAAATGAGGTATTTATAGCAGGCTAAAATTTAGCTTTGAGATAAAATCATTGGTTAATAAAACGGCTACTCATCATGATTTCTTAACAGCTGATACATGTAATAAGCAGCTGTTGTTGTTCATGCACATACGCTTAATCCACTAATGACACACAAGCAGCTTACTAATCTAACTATTATACGTACACAAGATGTAGTCATTCCTACGTATGCGATTTTGTTTAGCAAGAGATTTACTGATGTTGACATTTGACTCCTTCAAGCAATATAAACATAATTTGCTTGTCCTCATAATCAACCTCCAAACAAATTATAACCCTTTAATGGGTTCACAAATATTTAAACATTCAAAAACATCATGTATTAACTATACACGTTACTAAGAAAACAAAAACGAGTGAATAAATTATTTATAGATAAACAAATTTTTCAGGTCGTCACATTCTCCCCTCCTTACAATAAGTTTCGTCCTCGAAACTTTATTGGTGAAACAATTGAGGGTACTTTTGCATCATCATTTCTTCTAGTTCCCATGTTGCTTCTTCAACATTGTGGTTTCTCCATAAAACTTTTACAGATGCAATTTCTTTATTTCTTAGAACCTTTACTTGACGATCTAGAATTTGTATTGGCGTTTCTTCATAATGCAAATTTGGTTGTAGCTTAATGGGCTGGTAGTCAATAATGCCAGAATGATTCCCTTTATAAGGTCGTAGCATTGAGACAAGGAAAACATCATGAACTTGTCCTAGAACTGGGGGTAATGCTAGTTGATAAGCCACTTCGCCAATGCGGTGGAGTACTTCAAAAGGTCCAATAAAACGAGGACTTAGCTTTCCTTTTTAACTGAAACGCAGAATGCCTTTCCAAGGTGAGATCTTAAGCAATGCATAACCTCCTATTTCCAATGCTTGATCCTGTCTGTGTTGGTTTGCACATTGCTTTTGTCGATCTTGAGCTACTTTTATTTTGGCTCAGATTGTCTGGATTGCATTCTCAGTTTGTGGGACTACTTCAGGTCCCTGTAACTTCCTTTCTCCAACTTCATTCTAATAAAATGGTGTTCTGCACTTTCTTCCATACAAAGCTTCAAATGGAGCCATCCCTATGCTTGTATGATAACTATTATTATAAGAAAACTCGACGAGTGGTAGATGTTCATCCCATCGTCCTCCAAAATCCAAAGAACATGCTCTCAACATATCTTTTAAGGTTTGGATTGTTCTTTCGGATTTCCAGTCAGTTTGCGGGTGGAAGGAAGTACTCATGTCCAATCTTGTTCCTAAATACTCTTGAAAGCTTAGCCAGAACCTAGACGTGAAACGAGGATCACGATCAGATATAATTGAAACTGGCACTCCATGACGACTAATGATTTCTTTTACATACAATCTGACTAATTCGTCCATTTTATAGGTATCCTTAATAGGTAGGAAATGTGCAGATTTAGTCAATCTATCCACTACTACCCAGATTGTATTTAATCCCTTTTGAGTTACTGGTAATCCAATCACAAAATCCATCATGATATATTCCCACTTCCATTTTGGGATATCCAAGGATTGCAACAAACCACTAGGCTTTTGGTTTTCTACTTTAACTTGTTGACAAGTGAGGCATATATTTGCCCATCCAACTATTTCCTTTTTCATGTTAGGCCACCAAAAATTTTGTTTCAAATCTTGATACATCTTTGTTCCACCTAGATGTATTGAGAACTTAGAGTTGTGAGCTTCCTGTATTAGACTTCTTTTTAATTCCAATTTTGTCGGAATCCAGATTCTATTTTCAAATCTCATCAATCCATCATCATGAATTCGACATTTTCCCTTCTCCTTCTCTAGTAACTTTTCCTTATCTTCTATATATTCTTCTTGAGCTTTTTTGATGATAGATAATAAACTTGGTTTTACACCAATCTCTTGCTTTATCTTTTCCCTTTGCTGAGTTGGGATAACATTTAATTGTAACCTCTCCAAATCCATCCTTACCTCTTCTTGAATTGTCATCACATTTAACCTTTCGCATCTACTTAGAGCATCAGCCACAACATTTGCTTTACCAGGGTGAAAGTTGATCGAACAATCATAGTCTTTAATGAGCTCCAACCACCGTCTTTGCCTCATGTTAAATTCCTTTTGAGTGAAAATGTACTTTAAACTCTTGTGGTCAGTGTAAATCTCACATTTCTCTCCATACAAATAATGCCTCCAAATCTTTAATGCGAAAATGATAGCAACCAACTCTAAGTCATGTGTTGGGTAACGTTTTTTGTAGTCCTTGAGTTGTCGAGATACATAGGCAATAACTCTGCCATGTTGCATTAGCACAACACCTAATCCATTCATTGAGGCATCACTGTAGATCACAAAATCCCCTTTGTTATCAGGTAAACTTAGTATCGGGGCGGTGGTTAATCTTTTCTTTAATTCTTGAAAACTCTTCTCACAAGCTGGAGTCCAAGCATACTTTTCTATTTTGTTTGTCAGATTCGTTAATGGGACCGCTATCTTAGAGAAATCTTGAACGAATCGACGATAGTATCCTGCTAACCCTAGAAAACTTGCACTTCGGTAGGTGTCTTTAGTTGTGGCCAATTTATGATAGCTTCAACTTTTATGGGATCAACCAAAATTCCAGATTCATTGATCACATGTCCTAAAAATTTCATTTCTCTTAACCAAAACTCACATTTTGAAAATTTGGTATAATGTTTTTCTTGTCTCAATGTTTCCAGTGTTATTCTCAAATGTTCATCATGTTCTTTTCTTGTTTTACAATAGATGAGAATGTCATCTATGAACACGATGATGAACTTATCTAAATATGAAAACTCGGTTCATCAAATCCATAAAAACAGCAGGGGCATTGGTGAGTCCAAAAGGCATTACCACAAATTCATAATGACCATAATGAGTTCTAAAAGCTGACTTAGGGACATCCTCAGCCTTGATCTTTAATTAATGATATCCTGATCTTAAGTCAATCTTTGAAAAGTACTTTGCTCCTTTAAGTTGGTTGAACAAATCATCAATCCCAGGTAGGGATATCGGTTCTTCACCATTACCTTATGTTAGTGCAAAATAAGCACAAGTGTTTGTAGAAGGGGGGGGGGGGGGATTGAATACAAACACCTGAAACTTTTCGCTCTTTTAAACTTAGAAGTGCTTATTGGAAAACAGTTGTAACAAATAGAAGAACTATAAGAAATGAACACACAGATTCAAGTTAAAATAGTTATATTAAAACTTGGGGTTTTTCTGGAAATCTGTATAATCACAAATGTGATTTATAGCTACAAATTCTGTGAATAAGGTTCACAGCTTCTCACACTCACTATCTTCTAACTTTCTTTGAAATATCTCTCTCAAGATCTATTACAAAGCTTCTCTCTAATGTTTGTGTGCTTCAGCGTTTGTTTTATCTGTTGGATAGATTTAATCACTGTTGTTTTTGTAATGAGAGCTCCGTTGTTTATATGATAAATCAGTGGGATGAAATCACGTGCTTGAGACGTGCTGCTCTTGAGACGTGCTGCTCTTCTTAACTTAGCCACAAGTATGTCATATCGAAACTTTATGTGTCAGACTGCTGCATGCTTTGTTGTTACTTTTCTTCCCTTGATCTGTGTGCATTTAATGCATGAGAGTTCTCATTGGATCATAAACAAACTTCAAGAAATATCTTTCCAGTTGATATTTCTTGCTTTTGTAACACGTTACGTTGATTTCCATGTAAGAACTGATGACGAGTGCATGTTGTCACAACGATCCGCTGACTGCCAGCCCTGACGGACTTTGATCAGTGCTTCTGGATCCCCTGATGCTTATTGACTGGATCAGGGCTTCAACCTTCACTTGAGTTTTACTCAGTGTTTCTTGATCCTGATGGTTATGACTGACGGCATACACTGATGGCTTCCATTGATGTCATGTTGGTCATTTCCCTTGACGGGTTACCCTGATTGGTTTGTCTAACAATGACATGTCCTGAAGTGTTTCCCTGATGGGTTGGTCTACCTTCGTCATACCTTGATGAGTTCCCCCTGATGGGTTCCCCTGATGGGTTCCCCTTGATGGGTTCCCCTGATGGATTCCCCCTGATGGGTTCCCCCTGATGGAACTTAATCAACGTAACTTTAATTAGAATTTTTGATGTGCGGAATACTTTGACTGTTTACAATTAGCATCAGACATTCTTCTTCACTTTGTCAAGTCCTTTGAATGTTTCTGTTTTCTGACTTGCCTTGTGAAGTTATTAACCATCCACTGATGAATAAGTGTATCATCAGTGGGTGCCAAACTTGTGCTGATCTTAAGGTTTATAAAATACCTCAAGTATTTACAATTGCACAATTTATTACATAATCATCATCATCATTTATCTCTAACAATCTACCCCTATTTATGTTTATCAATTTGATAACCATAAATCCTTAGATGCACTGATGATGATATCAAAACCAATACTAAATACATGAAAGAATTTTGAATGAATTAACAAAAGAATTTCTGTACAAGTATAACCTACATCTATTACAAAAAGAATGTTGTATTTAGACATCAGAATCCCTTTTCCTTTTTGCTGAGACAAAGGGCAATGGATGACTTGATTCAATAGGTTAAGAGTCACTTCCAAGGCCTTGTCTTCTTTGTTCTGGGTTTTGATCAGGAATTCTGAGTCTATTGTCTTCTGCTCCTGTCTCCAGCTACTCTAGATCCCTCTGAAGAAGCTTTCTGAAATTGACTATGTTGACATTGCTGCTTGTTTCCAAAGTTTCAAGGACTGTCTTGATTTCTTGAATGTTGGCTGCAGTAAGTTGTGACCAGTAAAAGGTAATGATCTCCCCCTTTTTGTTTTTGAATTGAACTCCCATGGGGCTGGTGATCATTTTAGGATAGACTTTGAATCCCTTTACTAGTGGCACATCCCTTACTGCAGTGTTCCCATCATCAGCTCTGGTTTCTTCGATCTCTTTCAGTACTCTTTGAATCAGCAGAACTCTGAATTTGATGACATGTTCGTTCTTAAGATTTGCAATTTGATTCAAAACATGCATCGCTTCCTCCAGGTTTAGGCCATCAACTTCTTTGATCCTTATACTTTTCTCCTGCCCATCAGTGGATCTATAGAATAATTTCAGTGGACTTTCCAATGCTGTGGGCAGGCTCCTTTAATTGTTGATGGCTCTCCTCAGCCTGTCGATTATCCCCCTTAAGTCTTTATTAACCTGTGAGGATCTTGGAATCAGGTTTAGAACCAGTCCTAATTGCTCAGCATCCATTCTCCTGAACCAGTCCATTGCTACATTGAATTCTGACCCACTCTTCAGTTGAACTGTTATTAGCTAATCCCTTCTATTGTTGAACTTGACATCTATGCTTTTTATTGAGAACATAAATGTCAGGTTTTTACGCCTTTCTTCTCTGAGAAATTCAGCTAGAGTGGGTGGACCATATTCTTTGGTAACAGGAAAAGGTGCTTTGTCCTTGGCTTCATGTGACTTCTTTGTAGTGACATTAGGGTCTTCAGTTTTATCTTGATTTTTATCCCCTGATGCACTTTTAGGATTCTGTAATCTTCTTGGCTGAGGTTTCCTGGAGGTCCTAAGCCTGACATTCTTCTTCTTCTTCATTTCTTCCTCCTGTTCCTTTGCCATTTCCCTCTCCTCTTCTTCTTGAAGTTGCTGTGCAAAGATTGCATCAGCTTCTACTAGCTTTTTATCTTGAGGGTAGACCAGCTCCATTTTCCCATCAATTATAACTTCAACAGGTGTTGGAAAGTGGGCTGTCTTCATGGCGCCTCCAAGTAGTTTAGGCCCTGATTGAGTGTTGGATATCTTCTTGGGTTCCTCAATCAGGATGCCTTTGCCTTTGTCCTTGGGTTTTGGAGCAGGAACAGAAGTAGTCACATCCCCTGATGGTTGACTTGTTTTCTCAGCAACATCCCCTGACGACTGCTTGATTGATTTCTCCCCCTTTTTGACAGCATCATCAGTGGGAGTTGAGAGTCGGGATGTGACTTGAAGAACTTGTTTCATGGTGTCAGCCATGGATTTTTGCAGAGTTTCCATGTTGTTCATTTGAGTAGAAAGATCAGCAAGCTTGTGGTCAACATTATCAACTTGTTTCTTCATCCAGAGTAGAGTCTGGCTGGTGACCAAAGAGTCGACAACTTGCTGTACATTTTGTAACTTTGTAGTAAAATGTGTATACAATTTTTGGTTTTCTATATCTATTGACTGACCAATCATGATCTGTGACTTTAACACTTTGATCAACATTGGATCAGTAGTCCTAGCTAATTCTTGCTTTAATAACTATACAATATCAGACATCTGGTTCTGTCGAAAGTATAAATCAACTCCGATGAACTGGGAAAAATCATCTTGTGGAGCATCATCTTCAACACATTCAGAGGAAGAAGTAATATTTACAGTATCTGTGTTTTCTCTCTTTTCTTTATTTACAAGGATCTCATCCTTATCTCTCTCATCCTCTCCTTTTTCTTTGCCGTCTAAGGCAGCACTCATATTCTCTCCTTTTTCTTTGCCTACTAAGGCAGTACTCTCTTGCTCTCCTTTTTCCAAAGTCCTCTCAATGGTTTGACTTTGCCTCTCTGCATTAAGTATTTTCTCAGTCTCACTCAAAATTGTCCTAGAGGGGCTCCTATGGGCTTGGAAATCATCAACTGTGACCAGTTCAAGTGATGTATTTACAGATTCTGGTTCGACAGTTGTGATAGGAGAAGGAGAAGAAGTAAAGTGAGTATGTATAGTTGGAGAAGTATATGTTTCTATAGAGGAAGTATATACAATTGGGGGTACATAAAGAGTTATAGCTGTAGTATGTACAGTGGAGTTTATGTCCCCTGCTTGATCACTAGTGTTTGTATCAAGAAAAAATTAGTCAACCATGTGAGAGTAATGACTATCAAACACTGTGTTAGAGAGTGTTGGCTCCTCCACGAATTGAGAATGTGGAGAATCTGATTGTATAGCACTTAATGTTTGTGTCATTATATCTGAAGAAATTTGAGGAACAGAGAAAGAAGGAAATGGTGTAGATGGGAGTGTTGGCTGAATCACTGAACAAGGAGGTGATTCATCAAAAGATGTTGTAGAAGAATGCTTATGACTCTTGTTGATCTTATTGAGAAGCTTCTGAGCTACAACATCTTGAGTGGTGTGTTCACTCACTATGTCAGATATCTGCAAGTGGCTCTCAGAGACCCTGATAGTAGGTTCATCAGTGTCTATGGTCAGTGTATGTGCCTCACTCAATTGTGTCCTTGGTTGAGGACTATTTTCAATAACTAATCCCTTTTGAGAGGAACTAGTTAGAAATATGTTTAATTCCTTATCAAAGGTTGTATCCTGTTGAGAGGATACGCCCTGGTCAGGTTGTTGGGTAACACTCGTGGCTCCCGTCTTCTTCTTCAATCTCCTCCTATAGCTAATCACTCCCTCTCCTTGCTCCCCCTCAGTTGTTGTGGTAACTTCACTGGGTCTTCTTTTAATCCCAACAGTCTTTTGGGAGACTATGGGTTGGACTATCGAGAGTGGTTGTGATGAAATTGGTTGTTCTACTTGGGTAGGCAGAGAGGTGGTTGATTTCTCTGCCATAGTAGATGAAGGTGAAGAATGTACAGTTCGAGAAATAGAAGGTGTAGAATTTACTACCTGTATCATATGCGCTGGAAGAACAATTGATTCAGCTATATACGGTTTCTTTAGAATTTCTGCAAACAGTTTCTTTGTTTGCTTGTATGTCTGTACAGGTATATCATTCTCAAAAGAAAAATTAGTAATCTGATCTTTAATAATCATGTACAAAAATCTAGCATAATATATTTCAGATTTCCTATTATTAAAATTACCTAATTTATTTACAAGATCATCAAAAATTATTTTACCTATATTTATATTTACATTTTTAATTATTGCGTATGTTATTTTTAAAGTTAAAGAGGTAATAACCTCAAAGTTAGAACACTTACCTGAGAACACTTTGGTGATAGTGTCGAAGAGATAAGAAATCTCCCTCTTCACGTTCACCTTCTTGAGATCCTTGAATTTAACACTGCGTTGGGAGCAACGTTATAGCCCAGTTCCCTCAAGAAATCCAGCAGCTCTGCATCATTGGGTACATCCACCAGATCTTGAGTAGGTAGCCCCAAAACAGAGTTAAGTCTGGAAGGAGTTATTTTCCCTTTCTCAAACGAAACTTTGAAAGAGATACCCTTGACCACATCAGGCTTGGTGGTGGAGTACATGAACTTAGCACTGGTCCAAAGTTGTGATAGTGCCTCCCCCGACATTTCTTCATCGGTAAAGATGGCTTTACTATACTCAGAGTTGAGCAGATAGTTCATTATCGGTTTAAAGCAATCACTTACCTCATCAATGCCAGAGAAGCCCACGAAGTTTGTGGAAGGGACTGTCAAGTTCCTCTAAATTTGTTGACGTGCCATGGATGCTTTGAAGATTTGAAGTTCTAGGGTTTCTGTAAAGACGAGAGAAAAAGAACTCTAGCAAATATTAGGTTTAGATTAAACGTTTTGGGGAGTTTCAAAAAGTAGGAGAGATAGAGTATTAATACCCGCCTATAGACATTTGAAAACTTCTCCTAAAAACACGCTATCAGGGAGTCAGTTCAGTTTCTGTGATGACACGTCATCAGTGAGAGAAGAACTTAATGATGAGTTGTCATCACTTAACTGACCTAGAACCCCGATGCAGTAAAAAAAAAAATTTAAAACTTACCCTTATAATTTACTGTATGTATACACCCTGACCCTGATGCACAAGACGGACACCCTGACCCTGACACACAGGTCAGATACCTTGACCTTGTTGAACAAGTTGGACACCCTGACCCTGATGAGCGATCCGGACATCCTGACCCTGACGAGCGAGCCGGACACCCTGATCCTGATGCATCCTTAAGGAAGCCCTGACCCTGATGCATCAGTCCAAAACAAAATGCAGAATATACAAGTATATACATATTTACAATTTGAACATATATAACCACATATCCATTGATTTCATCAAGAACTTATGAAATGAGTTAGAAATACCAAATCTTATGAGTTTGACTCTGACCCTGACACATAATTCACCATTCCCAGCTCTCCCACAAGATTTGAAAATGTGGCTTCATCAAGAGCTTTGGTGAATATGTCTACCAGCTGCTGATTTGATGGTACAAACTGTAATTCAATATTCCCATTCATAACATGTTCACTGATAAAATGATATCTGATTTCTATATGCTTAGTTCTGGAATGTTGTACTGGATTTTTAGCAATGGCAATGGCACTAATGTTATCACACCTTATTGGAATCTTGGAATAGTTCAGACCATAACCCATTAGCTGATTTTTCATCCATAGAATTTGTGCACAACAACTTCCAGCTGCAATGTATTCAGCTTCAGCAGTAGATGTAGAAATAGAATGCTGCTTTTTGCTGAACCAAGATACAAGCCTTCCTCCCAAAAACTGACAGCTTCCTGTTGTACTCTTTCTGTCAATCCTGCATCCTCCAAAGTCAGCAACAGAATATCCTAGCAATTCAAATCCAAACTCCTTTGGATACCAAAGTCCCAACTCTGTAGTGCCCTTGATATATCTCAAGATCCTTTTCACTGCAATGAGATGAGATTCCTTTGGGTCAACTTGATATCTTGCACAAAGACATGTTGCAAACATTATGTCTGGCCTGCTTGCTGTCAGATATAGCAATGATCCAATCATCCCCCTGTAAGTCTTCAAATCAACTTTCTTTCCATTTTTATCAGGGTCAATTTTGGTTGCAGTGGTCATAGACATCTTTGCTACTTTTGAGTCCTCCATATCAAATTTCTTGAGAAGTTCTTTGGCATATTTTGTCTGATGAATGTAGATTCCATCAGAGTCTTGTTTAACTTGCAATCCCAAGAAGTAAGATAATTCACCCATCAAGCTCATTTCATATTTGTTTTGCATGAGTTTGGAGAACTTTTCACACAGTCTTGTGTCGGTGGATCCAAAAATAATATCATCAACATAGATTTGAACCAAAATCAGATGACCTTGGTGTTGTCTGAAGAACAAAGTTTTGTCAATGATACCTCTTGAAAATTTGTTTTCCACCAGAAATTTTGACAGTGTATCATACCAAGCTCTAGGTGCTTGCTTCAGTCCATAAAGTGCCTTTTCCAGTTTGTAGACATGATTTGGAAATTTTGCGCATTCAAATCCTGGAGGTTGTTGGACATACACCTCCTGTTCCAATTTCCCATTTAGAAAAGCACTTTTCACATCCATTTGATATACTTTAAAATTTGAATGTGCTGCATAGGCTAAGAAAATTCTTATAGCCTCAAGTCTGGCTACTGGTGCAAAGGTCTCATCAAAATCAATCCCTTCTTCTTGAAGATATCCTTTTGCAACCAGTCTTGCTTTGTTTCTTACAACAATGCCATCTTCATCCATCTTATTTCTGAATACCCACTTAGTACCTATTATGATCCTATCTTTGGTCTTAGGTACAAGCTTCCATACTTGGTTCCTTTCAAATTGACTTAGCTCTTCCTGCATTGCCAAGATCCAGTCTGCATCTTGAACAGCTTCTTCAAACTTCTTTGGCTCAATTTGAGAAAGAAAGCACGCATATAGGCATTCATTAGATGTTGCTTTCCTGGTCTGCACTCTTTTGCTTGGGTCACCAATAATCAAATCTGTTGTGTGACTTCTGGCCCATTTGGGATTGGAGATGTGTCTTGATGAGCTTGCTTAACTATCATCTCCTCCCCCTAAGCCTGTGCTACCAGCTTCTGAAAACTCTCCCCCTGAATTAGTGGAAAATTCAAGGTTTAGGTTATCCCCTGATGGTGCATGTCCTGATGAATGATCCCCTGATGAAGTATCCCCTGATCTGTTGTCCAGGAAATTAACTCTATCTGCTGAAGGGGGTTCTACATTGTTTGGATTGACATCAGGAATGGATAAATTTTCCATTTGTCTGCACTCATCGGCTTCATTCTCTTGATAATCAATACCATCTTCATTTTCAAACCTGAGTTCTTCATGAAAACCAGGGTCTTCAAGCCCAGAACTTTTTTGATCATCAAAAGCTACATTTATAGACTCCATCACCACTTGAAGTCTTTTGTTGTAAACCCTGAAGGCCTTGGATGACAGAGAATAACCTAGGAAAATTGCTTCATCAGCTTTTGGATCAAATTTTCCTAAGTTCTCACCAAAATTCGTCAGAACAAAACATTTGCCTCCAAAAACATGGAGGAACTTGATACTTGGCTTTCTCCCTGTCATTAGCTCATATGGTGTCTTGTTGTGAGCCTTGTTGATTAGTGATCTATTCTGAGTAAAGCATGCAGTGGAAATTGCTTCAGCCCAAAAATAGATGGGAATCTTTGCCTCTGCTAGCATTGACCTAGCAGCTTCTATCAAGGTTCTATTTTTCCTTTCCACTACACCATTCTGTTGAGGAGTCCTTGGAGCGAAAAATGTATGATTTATGCCTTTCTCCACACAAAATCCCTCAACAGCTGCATTCTTTAATTCAGTTCCATTATCAGTTCTCAACATTCTAACCACTGACCCTGATTTTGTTTCCAACTTCTTGATATGGTCAATAATTTGTTGAGATACTTCTGATTTAGCATGTTGAAACTTTACCCAAGTGTATCTGGTGTAGTCATCCACAATGACCATTGCAAATCTTTTCTTTGACACTGACATTATGTTGACAGGGCCAAAGAGATCCATATGTAACAATTGAATTGGATCTTTGATCATAGTGGCTTCCTTGCTGACAAAGGATGATTTCCTTTGCTTCCCTTGTTGACAGGCTGAACATAATCCTTCTTGGATAAACTCCATTTGGGGTAGTCCAGTTACAACCTCTCTCTTCACTAGATCATTAATTGACTTAAAGTTTAGGTGAGAGAGCTTCTTGTGCCATAGTCTACTTTCATCAGGAGTTGCCTTGCTATAGAAACATGATTCTTCACTTACTGAATTAAAATCAGCAACGTAAAGATCTCCTTTCCTTATCCCTGACAAAACCAGCTTCCCATCACTTTCATTTGAGATTAGGCACTGATCTCCTTTGAAGGAAGTGATGAATCCTTTGTCACTTAGTTGACTTATGCTTAGCAAATTGTGCTTAAGCCCATCAACCAGTGCTACATTTTCAAATGAGACATTCCCACTTGCTGCTCTGCCATAACCAAGAGTTAGTCCTTTGCTGTTATCACCAAATGAAATTACTGGACCAGCCTTTTCTTGGAATTCTGTGAGCAGGGCTTTGTTTCCTGTCATATGCCTTGAGCAGCCACTATCTAGAAACTAGATTCGACTGCTTTTGACCTTTCCCTGCACACAAGAAAACATTTAAAAAGTTTTTGGTACCCAATTTGTTTTGGGTCCTTTAGGTTTAGTCACAGTAATAGGTAATACAGCCTTTTCTTTATCAGTGACTTTTGGTTTTGGCAAATTTAAAACTTTTTCCTTTTTAGGAGCTTCAATATATGCTTTTGATTTCTCAACAGTTATCTTGCCTTTTTTCTTGGAGGAGCAGGCTTTAATAGTTGGTAAATCATCAGCATGCAAAATTGTGCCAGTCAAAATTTGTGGTTTTACTTTGCATTAAAAAGATAAATGATTACAGTTACCACAATTCCAGCACACTTTTCTAGGGGCTTCATGAATAGAAGAATAATTGCTAGTTTTATTAACACCTAGCTTACCATTTCTATTCTTCCTGCTTTCCCCTGACAGGCCTTTTTCCCTTGACGGGCTATAACGGCCTGATGCACTCTTTCCCCCTGACGACTGTGTATCCACTGATGCACAGTCTAGTTCTTTCATAACTGGAGGGTTGAGTGTTTTGGCAAGAATAATTTTCTTGCCTCTCCCACCACTAGTGGAAGCTTCACTCACTGGGAAGACATTCCCAGATTCTAGCTTTGTTGTTGCCTTAACAAACTTGATAGTTTGAGATGGCCTTTTTCCAAAGCTAGCTGCCATCTCAACCTCAATGGGAGGTTGCTGCACTTGAGTCTCTTCATAGCCCAAACTAGATTTTGGATCAGATTTCTGACTTTTCAAACGATCCTCCAGTTTCCTGCTTGTCTCATTCCATCTCTTAATGACTTCCCTTTCTTGACTAAGAAGATTTGAGGTCCATTCCTCTCTTTTGATAGCACAGTCGAGAAGATTTTTAGTCCTTGAGAGTTCTTTTTCAAGACTCTCAAGTCTGGAGTTTTCTGATTCTAAAAGAGTGTTCCTAGCAGATAACTGTTCATTTATTTTCTGCACTCTCTCAGTTTCAGCTACAGCACTCCTCAAGGTGTCATAGAGATCCTTTATCTCACAGGCCATTTCCTTAACAGTTTTAACACAATCAGTTTTAGACATGTTAGAGGAAATTTCGAGGCTTACCTGTGAGCTGCTACTGTCAGTGGATGAGGCCATCAGGGCTAGGTTGACATACTCTTCATTTTCTTCCTCATCAGAGTCAGCCCAGTCCTTTCCCTCTGCTATATATGCTTTTCCCTTCTTGTTTGCATTAAGAAGGTCAAAGTATTTGTTCTTGTAATCCACAACAGCTTCTTTGTCTCTGGATTCACCATCTTTTGTGGCCTTGCGGCACTCATTTGCAAAGTGACCCATCTCATTACATTTGTAGCACTTTATTCTTGATTTGTCAATAAAGTTTTTAGCGCTACTGGGTTTCCTTGCTGAAAATCTTTTAGATCCCAAAGGCTTTTGAAATTTCAGCTTGGAAAACCTTTTTGCAAGAAAGGCCATGGTTTCATCCAGCTCCTCTAACTCTTCCGGAGTATATTCTTCCTCCTTGAAGTCAGCTTCTTTGTCCCCTTCTATGTCAACATCTTCTAGTTGCTGCTTCATCAAGACACTTGGCCTAGCTTCTTGTTTGTCCTTCGTGGCAGTCATCAGGGCTACAGATTTAAGCTTTCTAGCATCCCCTGACATTTCAGATCTTTGTTGAACCTCAAGTTCATATGTCTTTAGGGTGCCATAAAGCCTATCCAAGTCTAGAAGATTCATGTCCTTGGATTCCCTGATGGCTGTTGTCTTAGGATCCCATAATATGGGAAGGGCTCTCATGAACTTTCTGTTCACATCCTTGTTAGCATATGCCTTCCCATATAATCTCAGGTCATTTACCAACCTGTTGAATCTGTCAAACATTTCAGTAAGTGTTTCACCATTTTTCATTGTGAACCACTCATACTGTTGTGTCAACAGCTGCAATTTATTTTCCCTCACTTCCTCAGTACCATCACAAAGGATTTGTATGGCATCCCATATAGATTTAGATGTGGTAAGATTCATGATACTATTCAGCATATCATCGTCTAAACCATTATACAGGATCCCAGTAACTTTAAGATCCTTTTTCACCTTTTCTCTTTCCTCTATCGTCATTTCATCAGTTGTCTTTGGGACAAGCTTTTCAGGAATACTGACTCCATTAACGACTTCTATAGGAATGAGCTTCTTGGGAATGTGAGGTCCTTCTTCTAGAATCTGCAAGCATTCATCATCAATAGCTCTAAGATGAACTATCATTCTTTGTCTCCAGAAGAAGTATTTGGCCCTTTCCAACATGGGGACTTTACTGTTTCCAGCTTTATTGGCCATAGATAATGATTGTGTTTAGCAAGTGAAATCTGCTAAGAGGCTCTGATACCAATTGTTAGTGCAAAATAAGCACAAGTGTTTGTAGAAAGGGGGGGGAGGGACGAATACAAACACCTGGAACTTTTCGCTCTTTTAAACTTAGAAGTGCTTACTGGAAAATAGTTGTAACAAACAGAAGAACTATAAGAAATGAACACATATATTTAAGTTAAAATAGTTATATTAAAACTTGGGGTTTTTCTGGAAATCTGTATAATCACAAATATGATTTACAGCTACAAATTCTGTGAATAAGGTTCACAGCTTCTCACACTCACTAGCTTCTAACTTTCTTTGAAATATCTCTCTCAAGATCTATTACAAAGCTTCTCTCTAATGTTTGTGTGCTTCAGTGTTAGTGCAATATAAGCACAAGTGTTTGTAGAAGGGGGGGGGGGGATGAATACAAACACCTGAAACTTTTCTCTCTTTAAAACTTATAAGGCTTACTGGAAAACAGTTGTAACAAACAGAAAAACTATATGAAATGAACACGCAGATTCAAGTTAAAATAGTTATATTAAAACTTGAGGTTTTTCTGGAAATCTGTATAATCACAAATGTGATTTACAGCTACAAATTCTGTGAGTATAGTTCACAGCTTCTCACACTCACTAGCTTCTAATTTTCTTTAAAATATCTCTCTCAAGATCTATTACAAAGCTTCTCTCTAGTGTTTGTGTGCTTCAGTGCTTGTTTGATCTGTTGGATAGATTCAATCAATTGTTGTTCTATTATGAGAACTCCGTTGCTTATTTGTTAAATCAGTGGGATGAAATCACGTGCTTGAGACGTGTTACTTTTCTCAACTTAGCCGCAAGTATGTCACATCGAAACTTTATGTGTCAGACTGCTGCATGCTTTGTTGCTTCTTTTTCTTCCCCTGATCTGTGTGCATTTAATGCGAAAGAGTTCTCATTGGATCAATAACAAACTTCAAGAAATATCTTTCCAGTTGATATTTATTGCTTTTGTAACACGTTACGTTGATTTCCGTGTAAGAACTGATGACAGGTGCAAGCTGTCACAACGATCCACTGACTTCCAGCCCTGACGGACTTTGATCAGTGCTTCTGGATCCCCTGATGCTTATTGACTAGATCAGGGCTTCAACCTTCACTTGAGTTATACTTAGTGCTTCTTCATCCTGATGGTTATAACTGACGGCATACACTGATGGCTTCCACTGATGTCATGTTGGTCATTCTCCCTGCCGGGTTACCCTGATGGGTTTGCCTGACACTGACGTGTCCTGAAGTGTTTCACTGAAGGAATGGTCTGCCCTCGCCATACCCTGACAGGTTCCCCTGATAGGTTCCCCCTGATGGGTTCCCCCTGATGCAACTTAATCAACGTAACTTTGATTAGAATTTCTGATGTGCGGAATACTTTGATTGCTTACAAGTAGCATCAGACATTCTTCTTCACTTTGTCAAGTCTTTTGAATGTTCCTGTTTTCTGACTTGTTTTGTGAAGTTATTGACCATCCACTGATGAATAATTTTATCATCAATGGATGCAAAACTTCTGCTGATCTTAAGGTTTATAAAATACCTCAAGTATTTACAGTTGCACAATTTATTACATAATCATCATCATCATCATTTATCTCTAACATTCAGCGTTTATTTTATCTATAAGATAGATTTAATCACTGTTGTTTTTGTAATGAGAGCTCCATTGCTTATATGATAAATCAGTGGGATGAAATCACGTGCTTGAGACATGCTGCTCTTCTCAACCTAGCCGCAAGTATGTCACATCGAAACTTTATGTGTCAGACTGTTGCATGCTTTGTTGCTACTTTTCTTCCCCTAATCTGTGTGCATTTAATATGTGAGAGTTCTCATTAGATCATAAAAAAACTTCAAGAAATATCTTTCCAGTTGATATTTCTTGCTTTTGTAACACGTTACGTTGATTTCCGTGTAAGAATTGATGACGGGTGCATGCTGTCACAACGATCCACTGACTGCCAGCCCTGACGGACTTTGATCAGTGCTTCTGGATCCCCTGATGCTTATTGACTGGATCAGGGTTTCAACCTTCACTTGAGTTTTACTCAGTGCTTCTTGATCCTGATGGTTATGACTGACGGCATACACTGATGGCTTCCACTGATGTCATGTTGGTCATTTCCCTTGACGGGTTACCTTGATTGGTTTGCCTGACAATGACATGTCTTGAAGTATTTCCCTGACGGGTTGGCCTGCCTTCGTCATACCTTGATGAATTCCCCCTGATAGGTTCCCTTGATGGTTTCCCCCTGATGGGTTCCCCTGATGGATTCCCCCTTATGGGTTCCCCTGATGGGTTCCCCCTGATGGAACTTAATCAATGAAACTTTGATTAGAATTTCTGATGTGCGGAATACTTTGATTGTTTACAAGTAGCATCAGACATTCTTCTTCACTTTGTCAAATCCTTTGAATGTTTTCTAACCATCCACTGATGAATAAGTGTATCATCAGTGGGTGCAAAACTTGTGTTGATCTTAAGGTTTATAAAATACCTCAAGTATTTACAGTTGCACAATTTATTACAAAATTATCATCATCATTTATCTCTAACACCTTGTTTAATTCCTGATAGTCAATACATGACCTTAATGATCCATTTTTCTTCTTTACAAATAAAATAGTTGCTCCCCAGGGTGAAACACTTGGCCTAATAAATCCTTGGTCTAACAACCCTTGTAGCTATATCATGAGTTCTTTCAATTCTGAAGGGGCCATCCTATAAGGAGCTTTGGAAATTGGAGCAGTTCTTGGCACTAGCTCAATTTCAAATTCAACTTGCCTATCTGGGGGTACACCTGGTAATTCCTCAGGAGACACATCTCCAAATTCTTTCACTACAGGAATGTCTGAAGTTTTTCATCCTTCCATTCTTGTGTCATAAACATAAGCTAAAAAAACTTCACATCCCTTGTGTAACATTTTATTAGCTTGAATCACTGTAAGAAGGTGAGAGGGTTCAATAGACTTATATCCCTGAAATAGCACTTAACTGTTTGAGGGTGTTTTTAGGGAAACCTTCTTTTTCCTGCAATATATGTTAGCTTGGTATTGATGTAGCCAATCCATGCCTAGTACTAGATCAAACTCTCCCAATGGAAAAGGTATTAAATTTGCAGGGAAGTCATGCTTTCCTATTCTTATACTACAACTAGGTAGTATACTCTTGGCAATGTACACCTCTTGATTAGCTACTATAACTTCTAAAGGTGTTTCTAAACATTCAGGAGTAAAATTCCTGTCCTTAAGAACATATTCAGATATGAAGGATCTAGTTGCACCAGAATCAAATAAAGCATGCACTTCAATTGAATTAACCAATATCGTACCTAAAACCACGTTTTTCAGACAGTAGTGCATCCTATGCAGTCATATTGTAAGTCCTAGCTTGAGGTCGGCTAGCTACCATACTAGGTCCTGCCAATGGGGGTTTACCCTGACTCTTTTTCTGAGGGCATGAAGTGGAGATGTGGCCTTCTTGACCACAACTAAAGCATCTCCTTGTAGTTCCTGTTGCACGACCAACTCCTTGTGGTTGATAATATTACGGAGGATACCTTGGTTGGGAAACCATTGGTGCCTAACTTGGGCAATTGATGGCAGTATGACCAGATTGATGTCATCTAAAACACAAACCAGTTCTTACTAAACATTGAGAAGTTTCATGGTTCCTTCCACATTTGCCACAAATGACAATCCTCCTTTTATTCTCACTTAAGTTCGTACTAAAATTCCTTTTCCTATTATTATTATGCATATTCCCTTCCTCTTGTTTTACCACAACCGAACTGGTTTGTGGTTTTCCTTGTCCTCCAATCCTTTGATTAAAATTTTTATTAAAATAACTCCCTTTCTTTTTTTCTTCCTTACGTTTCTCCCAATTAAATTCCCGAAGTAGCTTGCCACTCTTCTCTGCTACCTTTAACCATGGATTCAAACCATGCTCAAACCTTCTTGTCTTTCTTCTCTAAGTATCTACCAAGTGCGGGGCATATCTTTGTAGTTCATTAAACTTCTTTTCATATTCTTCCACAATCATGTTCCCTTGTCTTAATTCTAGAAATTTCTTTTCCAACTCATCTGCAACACTGGTTGGAAAATACTGGTTATAGAAAAATTCTTTAAACTGGGACCAGGTGAAGACTTGATCAACTTCAAGAACTGCTTGTTCATTCCTATTTGCCAATCTCCTAGTCATTTCTAATCGTTCGGTATTTTCCCACCAATAACTAGCTTCTTCTTTCAATAAATATATAGCATATTCCGTCTTAAAATCATCAGTTACTCCAACAATACGAAAAGCTTTTTCTATTTCCTTAATCCAAATTTGAGCGGCAGTGGGACCTCCATCACCATTAAAAGTAGGTGGACAACTATTGGTAAAATCTTTAAATGTTATCCTTCTAGGTTATACCTGTGGTGGAGGTACTTGGTTATTGTTACTTTGGGAGGCTTCCTTAATCATATTTACCAATAAAACAATAGGATTCTCCTGATAATTATTTTCTTGGTTGTTGTTCAAATTAGGGTTTTCTTAATCAGCTTGGTTGGTAGCTTGACGGGTTCGGGGTCTTCCTTTTGGGGCCATTTCCTATAAATTGAGAAAATAAAATCTTACTATTGAAAATTCTCTTTTTCTTCTTTAAAGAATAACATATACGAAATGACTAGGAAATTCTAAATTAAGCCATCAAAATATACATATTAAGTAACAAAAGTTACATTATAACAAATTTGTACAACAAAGCTTCCTTGCTACAAAACATAACAACATTAACTACTACCAGTGCCTAATATAGGGGTTGTCAAGTTCACTCATTGTTCTGCGTGCAAAACGAAATGCTCCCTCAACCTTCTCTATAAGGTTATATATTAATTGATCTCGATCTGCCATAGAGGGCTGCACAAGCCTGAGATAATTACTAACTGAGATCATAACTTCTGTTAGAGTTTCAGTGAGAACTAAGGACACATACTGAAATGATACTCTCCAAAGATCCAATAGTCTACTAATCCTTTGATGGGCCAACGACTGACGCATCATGGTGGTATTACGCATCGCCAACTCTGCTTATGTCATACGGATTCTGCGTTGAAGGTAATAACAGAATCCATTAGGGAATGGCAAGGGTACTGGATTTTCTAGTGGTGGTACAGCGGGTGCAACATTTGATAAGGTAACTGGGTAGAGACAGCATGTGGAGTGGCTGACACCATAGGTAGTGTGTGCCTATCAACAGGGGAACCTCTTATTTGAGAAAGACCCAAAGATGGAGAATCTATTTGATCATGGGGTGAGGAAGGACTCTTCATATGAACTGAGAAACTTGACCCCTAAAATGGATTGGTTGGGTTCTGTTTATTTCCTTCAGGATCTGCAAAGTTTTCATCATGTTTATCAAAACGTCGGGGTATTTCAAAACGAAAAACCTGAGTTGGTTTATTCACTCTTTTGCGAGGAGTCACTCGCCAACATGCACCTGATCTCTCACGATTGACATTTAAAAGATGGCATCTACAAGGGGTATGCTCCTTCTCTAAACTTTTAATCATAGGTGTCTTGCCCTTATCTACATGTCCTAGAGTAGGTGGGTTCATCTATAAAAGAAACATAACTTAAATTAATAACAATTTAAAATTTATAATAAGGATTTAACATACATACTAATACTGCAACAGGGTGTACAATATATTCAAAGTGATTTGTCCTATCTCATAACCTTATATCTTATTTAATCTAATAGCCTACAACAGCCAAGAATCAGCCTAGACATCTATTTCCTATTCTTCGTACAATCATTTCCTTATCCTACTAAATCCCAATTCTATTTTCCAGCAGAGAACATGTCTCATAACTAGTGTTTGGCTCTGATACCAACTGTGGCAGCCCCGAAAATCCCCCAAAGTCAGGCCTCAGGTATTGTTAGCAATATGGGTGACAGACCCCCAAGGTCCTTAAGCTAGAACCCCGAGCTCCGCCCACAAAACAACAACTCAAAAGTGACAGATACATCATAGCCAAGCATTTAATAATCATATGAGAATATATTCTCAAATACATCATGCACAAAACTTAGAAGTTTACAACCTCTTACAAAAACCTCAAAGTTTAATAAACAGACTGCAGCGGAAACAAAACTTTAGATGGCCCATCTGGCCTTTCAACCTAAACATTTCTATGACGACCTTCCGTTTCACTTTCCCTCTAAAGGCCAACCATAGGAGAGAAATCAAGAAGCTCTCACTATGCCATTTTCTCTTTTCCTTTATTAGGTGACTCGGCCTTCATGACATAACCTGTAAAACATTTCATAACATTCCACATGAGCGTTTACGCTCAGTAAGTATATAATCATAAGCTAGAAGAACAGATAATTCAAAAGCTTTAATATTCATTGAGGTTGGGCGAAGCAATGCTCGAGCCTACTGATAAATAAACAGACATGTATCATTTAGGGTTCCCGAGTGATATCAAAAGTTGACCCTCTTACAATAAATCAGGATTTTCCCTCTCTTCATCAGATAATGCATCACCTGACTAGACTGATCAGTATCTGACTTCCTTTAACAATTAAATTTCATCCTAGCTGGTCAGCCTGGTTGTTTGATTCCATCATTTGACATACGTAGTCACTTGCAGAAACCAATTAATCTGTGAGGGCCTGATTACAGATGCCTCGGTCTCTCATTCCCTATCATTATTAGCCAGAATACCAGGCGAAAGCATTCAACAGCCCCTTAACTTCCCATACGGATATATCTTCTTGAAAACATTTTCTCATTTTGAATAGCCTTGGCGTGCTTGACAATTCAAAGCAGCGACTGCCAACAACATTGGCGGGCTCAACAAATAAAAGCAGTGACAGCCAATAGCGTAACTATATATCCATATGGAAGTTACTCGGGTGTGCATACAAGTTCATGACTTGCAACACCCTTACATTATCTTTATCATCTTTTGGTGTGCTAGGGACTTTAAATAACTAGCAAACACCTAATAACACATAGCTTAATAATCAACATCTTTTCACGTTCATCGAATTAATGATAGTACGTTACTTAATCATAAAAGAGATCATCATCTTGCATAGGCATTAACATCATTCACTTACGTAAATCAAAATAATGATTCTACGTAATCAGTAAGAAAGAAAGTGGAATGAGTATATACTTGCCTTGGTCCTTAGCTAAATTCACTATACTAATTGCAAAAAGGATTTTGTAAAACATCATTGTTGGTATAACATGAGAAATCCACATCTTGAAAGATAAATATGGGAGTACGCAAAATAGGGGATGATCATCAGGGACTGAATTAACCATCATGGGATTAATCATCCGTCAGGGAAATAGTCAAACATCAGTGGGTACTTATTCGTCAGAGACTAACAAATATCTCATCAGAGACTAATGATGTCATCTTAATCCATTGGAGACTAAGGATGACATCATCAGAGACTATTTAACCCATAAAAGACTGATGACGTCATCTTAACCCATAAGAGACTAATGTTGACGTCATCATCGGAGACTAATTAACCCATAAGAGACTAATGCTGATGTCATCATCGGAGACTAATTAACCCATAAGAGACTGTTCGTAGAACTTGTCTCTATTATAAAAGAAAATCTTTCAAGAACAAGAATGATGCCTAGAAATGAACAAACTCAAACCTAGGATGCAATAAAATCCTACCTGTTGTGTGTAAACTTCTTTTCATAAACACAAAACAACATAGTCTTTTAAAAGCTTTATTCTTTCTTAAAGACTTAGCACACACAACTACTACTCTCGGATGTCATGCAAAAAAAGAAAAACAGAGGAGAACTTAAGATTTTTACCTCTTGACTTTGATGGAATAGATTCAAAGCTTGTCTGGAAGAAATCGTCCAAAAGAAAGAACTTGAAATTGTATGAAGATGGTAGGTTTAAAGAAGAACTTTGGAAGAGAAATTTTTAGAAAAGAGATTAAAATTTTACCTCCAAATGAGGTATTTATAGCAGGCTAAAATTTAGCTTTGAGATAAAATCATTGGTTAATAAAACGGCTACTCATCATGATTTCTTAACAGCTGATACATGTAATAAGCAGTTGTTGTCGTTCATGCACATACGCTTAATCCACTAATGACACATAAGCAGCTTACTAATCTAACTATTATACGTACACATGATGTAGTCATTCTTACGTATGTGATTCTGTTCAGCAAGAGATTTACTGATCTTGACGCTTGACTCCTTCAAACAATATAAACATAATTTGCTTGTCCTCATAATCAACCTCCAAACAAATTACAACCCTTTAATGGGTCCACAAATATTTAAACATTCAAAAACATCATGTATTAACTATACACATTAATAAGAAAACAAAAACGAGTGAATAAATTATTTATAGATAAACAAATTTTCCAGGTCATCACAGCTTCTGTCGGTCTTGAGCTGCCTTTATTCTCATTTTGATCACCTTGATTGCTTCCTCAGTCTGTTGGACTATCTCTGGTCGAATTAGCTTCCTTTCTCCCACTTCATTCCAGTAAAGTGGAGTTCTGCACTTCCGACCGTACAACGCCTCAAACGATGCCATGCCGATACTGGCATGATAGCTATTGTTGTACGCGAATTCGATCAGTGGCAGATAATTGTCCCAATGGCCTTTGAAATCGAGAACGCAAGCTCGTAGCATACCTTCTAGTGTCTGAATCGTGCGTTCAGATTGACCATCTGTTTGTGGGTGATAAACTGTGCTCATATCTAGTCTTGTTCCCAAATATTCTTGGAAGCTCTTCCAAAAGCTTGAGGTAAACCTCGGATCTCGATCAGAGACGATGGAGACTGGCACTCCATTTCAACTCACAATTTCCTTAATATATAATCTCACCATTTGATCCATCTTATATGTGTACTTGATGGCCAAGAAATGTGTTGATTTGGTCAATCTATCAACTATGACCCAAATGGCATTCATTCCTCCAAGCGTGGTTGGTAATCCAACTACGAAGTCCATTGTGATAAACTCCCACTTCCACTCAGGAATTTCCAATGGTTGAAGCAGTCCGCTTGGTTTTTGATGCTCTACTTTAACCCTTTGACACATTAAGCATCTACTCACCCAATCGGCTATGTCCCTTTTCATGTTGGGCCACCAAAAGATTTACTTTAAGTCTTAGTGCATCTTCGTGCTTCCTGGATGAATGGAGAACTTTGAGTTGTGAGCTTCGTGGAGAAGTTCTTGTCTCAGTTTGGTTTTCACAGGAATCCAAATTCGATCATCATATCGTAACAATCCATCATTGTGCATGAGACATTTGCCTTTCTTTGTCCTTTTCCTCACAAGCTCTTCTTGTGCGACTTTAATGAGGTCATGCAATTGAGGTCGAGCTCGAATTTCTTCTTCCACGTCCATCCTCTGGGCGGTGGTAAGGGTATGAAGTTGTAGGCGCTCACATTCCTTTCGGACATCTTCTTGGATGGTCATCACATTTAGTCTTTCACGACGATTAAGCGTGTCTGCAACTACATTCGCCTTTCTAAGATTGTAGTTGATAAAACAGTCATAATCCCGAATCAACTCCAACCAACGCCTTTGTTGCATGTTGAGTTTTTTTTGCGTGAATATATATTTCAAACTTTTGTGGTCAATATATATCTCGCATTTCTCATCGTAAAGGTATTGCCTCCAAATCTTCAACGCAAAGACGATAGCTGCCAGTTCTATGTCATGCATAGGATATCATTTCTCGCAATCCTTAAGTTGCCCCAAGGCATAAGCAATTACTTTGTCATGCTGCATCAAAACTGCTCCAAGTCCTTGTTTGGATGAGTTGCTGTAAATGATGAATTCACCTTTGTCATCCGGTTCTGTCAGAACAGGGGTTGTAGTCAACCTCGTCTTCAATTCCTAAAAACTCTCCTCACAATCAAGAGTCCAAACAAAGTTCACAATCTTTCTCGTCAAGTTCATCAAAGGCATAGCTAGTTTCGAGAAATCCTTAACAAACCTCCGGTAGTAGCCTGCCAAACCTAAGAAAGTCCTTACTTCGATTGGGTTCGTTGGTCGAGGCCACTTCGTGCTTGTTTCTATCTTACAGGGGTCCACTGCCACACCAGTTTCATTGATCACATGAACCTGAGGTGTGCCAGTACTTTTTGTTCGAAAGAAAGATGGATCGATGCGACTCTGCATTGATTATCGAGAACTGAACAAGGTCACAATCAAGATCGAATAGGTACCCCCTGCCGAGGATAGACGATCTTTTTGATCAACTTAAAGGAGGGAGGTACTTCTCAAAAATTGATCTTCGCTCAGGGTACCACCAATTAAAGATCAAGGAGGAGGACATATTGAAGGCGGTATTCCGAACTCGTTATGGCCATTACGAGTTCTTAGTGATGCCATTTGGACTGACAAATGCACTAGAAGTTTTCATGGATTTGATGAATCGTGTCTTCAAACCATTCTTGGATAAGTTTATCATCGTTTTTATTGATGATATTCTCATCTATTTGAGGACGGCAAAAGAGCACGAAGAACACCTAAGGACAACACTGGAAATTCTAAGGAAGAAACAATTATTTGCCAAATTTTCCAAATGTGAATTCTGGCTAAAGGAAGTGAAGTTTCTTGGTCATGTGATCAATGAAAATAGTGTTGCAATGGACCCCAATAAAATAAAAGAAATCACGAAGTGGCCTCGGCCAACGAATCCAACTGAAGTGAGGAGTTTCTTGGGTTTGGCAGGCTATTACCAAAGATTTGTTAAAGACTTTTCAAAACTAGCTGTACCTTTGATGAACTTGACAAGAAAGGTTACAAAATTTGTTTGGACTCCTGTTTGTGAGAAGGGTTTCCAGGAATTGAAAATGAGGTTGACTATAGCCCCTATTCTAACGCTACCAGATGATAAGGGTGAATTCGTTATTTACAGTGATGCGTCAAAACAAGGACTGGGAGCAGTTTTGATGTAGCATGGCAAGGTAATTGGTTATGCCTCAAGACAGCTAAAGGATTGCGAAAAATGATACCCTACGCATGACATAGAATTAGTAGCTATCGTGTTTGCATTGAAGATTTGGAGGCATTACCTTTACGGTGAGAAGTGCGAGATATATACTGACCACAAAATTTTGAAGTATATATTCACGCAAAAGGAACTTAACATGCGACAGAGGCATTGGTTAGAGTTGATTCAGGACTATGACTATTCTATCAATTACCATCCTGGAAAGACGAATGTAGTTGCTGATGCACTCAGTCATCGTGAAAGACGAAATGTAATGACTATCCAAGAAGATGTTAGAAAGGAATTTGAACACCTACAACTTTATACCCTTACCACCGCCCAGAGGATGGACATGGAAGAAGAAATTCGAGCTCGACCTCAATTGCACGACCTCATTAAAGTCGCACAAGAAGAGCACTATGAGGAAAAGGATAGATTGATTAAGGGAGAGAAAGGCAAGTGTCGCATGCACAACGATGGATTGCTGCGATATAAAGGTCAAGTGTAGATTCCTGCGAAGATTGAATTAAAGCAAGAACTTCAGCATGAAGCCCACAACTCAAAATTTTCTATTTATCCTGGAGGCACGAAGATGTACTAGGGCTTGAGACAAAACTTTTGGTGGCCTAACATGAAGAGAGAGATAGCTGATTGGGTGAGCAGATGCTTAACATGCCAAAGGGTTAAAGTAGAGCATCAAAAACCAAGCAGACTGCTTCAACCATTGAAAATTCCCGAGTGGAAGTGGGAGTTTTTTACAATGGACTTCGTAGTTGGTTTACCAACCACGCTTGGAGGAATGAATGCCATTTGGGTCATAGTCGATAGATTGAGCAAATTGGCACATTTCTTAGCTATCAAGTACACATACAAAATGGATCAGATGGTAAAGTTATATGTTAAGGAAATTGTGAGTCGACATGGAGTGCCAGTCTCTATTGTCTTTGATCGAGATCCGAGGTTTACCTCAAGATTTTGGAAGAGCTTCCAAGAATATTTGGGGACAAAACTAGATATGAGTACAGCCTATCACCCCCAGACAGATGGTCAATATGAAAGCACAATTCAGACACTAGAAGATATGCTACGAGCTTGCATTCTTGATTTCAAAGGCCATTGGGATACCCATCTGCCACTGATCGAATTTGCATACAATAATAGCTACAATGCAACCATCGGCATGGCACCGTTTGAAGCATTGTACGGTAGAAAATGTAGAACTCCACTTTATTGGAATGAAGTAGGAGAAAGGAAGCTAATTGGACCAGAGATAGTGCAACAGGCAGAGGAAGCAATCAAGGTGATCAGGATGAGGATGAAAGCGACTCAAGATTGACAGAAACAATATGCTGATCAACATAGAAAGGATCAAACCCTGGAAGTTGGAAGTTATGCATTATTGAAAGTGTCACCCTGGAAGGGTGTAATGCACTTTGGCAAGAAAGGGAAGTTGAGTCCCCCCTACGTGGGACCATTCGAGGTGTTGAGGAAGATTGGTGAAGTTGCCTATCAATTGGCACTACCACCGGCTTTGGGCCACATATATGATGTGTTTCACATATCAGTGTTACGTCCTTACAAAGTAGACCATAGAGGAATAATTGACTATCAATCGATAGAACTGTAGCCGGATTTAAATTATGAAGAGGTCCCTGTTCAGATTTTGGATCGACAGGTTAAAATCCTTAGGCATAAAGAGATTCCTTCCGTAAAGTTGTTATGGAGGAATCACAGTGTAGAGGAAACTACTTGGGAGCTTGAGAGTGTTATGATTGGCAAATACCCCCATTTATTTGGTAGCTAAGTTTCGAGGACGAAACTTATTTTAAGGGAGGGAGGATGTGAGAACCCAAAAAATTTAAATGAGTTTTGTTATATAATAAATTCATTATGTGTTTATTTATTTATGCATGGAGGTGTAATTTATTTTATGTGGTTTAAATAATGAAAGTTCATGGCAATGTGATGTCCAAAAGTTTTAAATGTATTTTGAGCTCAAATCTTTGTATTATTATTTTATTCAAGTATTATCAAAGGAAGGGTGATGATATTTTTTTTTCTTACGTGAGAAGGAGATACACAGGTGTGAACGGTTGTGAGATGTAGCTCCCTTGTTCAAGCCAAGTACTGTCATGAGATAATTACTAATTTAGGAAAACATGTTACATAAGGCACCAACGGGAGGAGAAATCTTGCCCAATGGATTGTCGGCTATCCTAGGTGATTAGTTGATACTTTGGTAGCCGCAACACCGGTTCCTCCAACCAATGGTTCTGTTTCAAAGCTTATTACTTCTTTTCCAGCCAACGACTGAAATCAAATCTCAAACAATCCAACAGCTTTTATTGATTGGCTAGCGATATAAATATATCATCTAAATACAACCCTAGCCCCACTTTCATAAATTTCTTTATAGTATACCACCAACTTCTGATTCGCTTTCAAAGCAACTGTCCTTTTCTGGAAGAACAACTCAAGCTTTTAACTTCTTCTTTACAGCCAAGGAGGTAAGAGCATTACATTAAAGTCCTACTCTGTTTCTTACACTTTTGTTTTGTTATGCATGCCATGTTTAACATCTTGTTCATTCAGTTCCAAAAATATGATTTAATGCATGCTTTTAACATCTAGAGTTCATATTTTATTTCAAAAACTATCCAAGATGAGTATAAGAATGTTGACAACCTTTGACTCCCAAGTATTCTGTTCATCAGTAGTTACGAAGCCATGCTCGAACCTTTGTCAACCTGAGTTTTGAAGCCTAAACTGTGTTTGCGAGAGTTAGTAGACCCCAGGAGATGTTATGTATAACTGAGAGGATGATGAGAGTTAACCTAAGGTGGTTATAGTTGAAAACACCACCCATGGAGGAGTGAGGAAGATGACCCTATATCTGAGACAAGTTCTAACTTAGTCTCTGATGGGTTTGAGTTAGTCTCTGACCGTACAAAATAGTCTCTGATGAGATATTCTGTTAGTCTCTGATGAATGTTGTTAGTCCCTAATGAGAAGAATTCTTAGTCTCCGACAGGCTAAGAATAGTCTCTGGTGACGTTAGCCTTAGTCTCCGACAGGCTAAGAATAGTCTCTGGTGACCTCAGCCTTAGTCTTTGACAGGCTAAGTCTAGTCCCTGATGACGTCATCCATAGTCTCTGATGAGCAAAATTTGCTAGTCTCTGATGAAATAAATGTGGTTAGTCTTCGATGACTAAAGAGGTTATCTTCCGAAGAGTTTGGTGCTAAATTATAGAGTTTGGCGTTGAACAAACTAGCCACCGAGGAGTTTGGTGCTGAACAAATCATCCACTAATGAGTTCAGCGATGACTTAGTGAGTTCAACGCTAAACAAGTTGTCACCCGACGAGTTTGGCGATGAACAAATTATCCCCTGATGCGTAGTTTGTTTTTTTTAAAACTATAAAAACATTAGTTTCTTAAATTATTTATGATGTTTTAATTATTTATTTCACCTTAACGGTTCTTATGTCAGATTTAAGACTTTAAAAGTTTAAGGACATCACATATGCATTTTCTTTCATAATTCTTATCAAGATATTAAATTATCATGTTATATACATGTTCTACAGAATCTTTCACTCACGAGTAAATTGAATTGATTTTGTGCAAAGGACCGAGGCAAGTATACACATTCAATCTAATGCTTAATTCAATTTAACGCAGTATCATTTGATTCGATATGCGTGCAAGGCTTTGATTATATGTTTCAATTGCTTTTGTGAATGAGAATGCTATGCTTTAAATTCCGCTAGCATGAGATGATATAAATGTGCATGGATATAACTGAGCCTTGATTTATCAGTATTCTTTAATGCTATATCCATGCAACAAATGAGAATGATATGTCCCTTAATTGGGAGATGCCACACGGTTGGCAAGAGGAAATGAAAGGTGCTGATTTGTTTTTCACCTGACCTAGAGGAATTATAAGTGGCTACGTATGCTCACACAAGGAGGGATCATGCGGGCACAGCCAGGCCAGCTATATACCGTATGGTTAGCAGATCCAATGGGTTTAGCCCCCGATGGATATTTTGAGGAATGTACACGGGTGAATACCTGTTTTCCTTTAAGGAATATCACACGTTTTTTTATCATCAGTGATCCTCAAAGATTCCTCAAGGATTTTCGAGGCATTAGTATTGATTCACTAAGCCTCATAAACATAATTGAATTTCTATCAAGATTCCAGATTTGTTTCTTTGATTTGATTATATACTTGCTGAGCGTAAATCGCTCATTCTTGTTGAACTTAATGTCTTGCAGGGCATGGTCCAAAGGCTGAACCCTCTGACAAGGGGAAAGCAAAGATGATCGGCTATTGAGTTTTGTTAAACCTTTACCTGCCGATAAGGAAGGAAGGAAGGAAGATGTTTTGAAGTGGTGATGTTATGTATTACAATATAGAGATAGAATAGCTTCCGCTGAGAATGTAATATTTTGGGTTGTAATAACTCTCTATTATTTTCTTTTATCAGTATTGATGTTATGAATGGATGTGAGGTTATCTTTCCTTCTTTTGACGAAGCCTTGGTCCAATAAGGGATATTGGATTTGTCACAGTTCTTATAGTCTTCCTTAGGGCTGGGCATCGGTGAGGTTCATTGTTGGCCAGTTTGAGGAAAAGTTCCCTGGTTGGCGACACTTGAAGTAAACATCCTTCCCTCTTAAGCACGGGGTTGTTCCATGGTGTTTTCCCAGTGAGATGACAAGAACTTGTAGAAGGGGGGTTGAATACAAGTTCTTTGAAAATTCTTCGATTACTTGTTCTTTAAGAAACTAAATTTTTCTTGCGGAATAAAAAGAACAAGAACACAAATCTATTTATAAACAATTGCTTTATTGATTTACAATTGAATACAAATCCTAACAATCACAATAATGTAATTGTCAGCTTCTTTTCTATTCTGTATAGGAAAAGATACAAAACTATGTAAAACATATACAGCTTCTAAAATTACTCTCTGTAACTACTTACAGCTTCTATGACAACTGAATTACACTTAACTCAGTTCCTATTCTGAATAAAATTCAGCTTCCTTATTCGAATACAATCTTTCCTTTTTGATTAGGTAAAGATATCTGGTGAGTGTCCTTACCAGCTACGTCTTCAATAATATTTTTACTTTACGTGGAAGACATTCCTCTTTCAATTTGAACTCTGTATCTTTCAGAGATTAACTCACAATTAGTCTCTGATGCTTCTTTTAGTCTCCGACGACTTTAGTCCCTGACGTATCTTTTAGTCTCTGGTACAATTAGTCCCTGATGACTCTTTTAGTCCCTGGTATGTTTAGTCCCTGATGACTTTTCCCTGATGACGTCAGCTTGTGTAGTCTCCGATAGTGTTATTTAGTCTCTGACACGTTAAGGCTTAGTCTCCGATGACGTCAGCTTAGTCTCTGATTCCTTTTTCTTTAATCTCTGATGACATAAGCTTTTAGTCTCCGATAGAAAAACTAGTCTCTGACAGTTAAAACATTTTAGTCTCTAACCAGTTCTTCTAGTCTCCGATAAGCCTTTTTGCAAACTCTAACAGATCAAATACACAACTTGACTTATTGAAGCTTTGATACTCCATTCCAGCAATTAATTACAAATAAAAATAATTGTATCTCTTTATAAAGAATAAATGAATTACAAACAAAGAGATAACTACTGGCTACAAAACTTCTGTGTTACTAACTAACACTTTCTATACATTTGTACTCTAAGTAATCTAAAGACAATCATCATCAAATGTTCTAAAACCTAACAATCTCCCCCTAATTATGAATATCAGAATGATAAGCATAATTTCAAGGTTGATGATGATGTCAAAATTCAATATTACAATTACTTAGAAAAAGAATAAAGAATTACTAACTACAAATGTATTCTGAACTAAGATCTTTGATCTTTTGTTCAGCTTCCACCAAGACTCAGGTTTAAATCCTATAAGTCTAGCTTCAAAAAGAAATAAAATTACAACTTTCACAGCAAACAACATACCTTTAGTTCAACAACTCTTTTCTTTTCCTTCTATTCTCCCTGAGTTGTTCTAACCTTTCCATCAGCAACTTTTTGAGAACAACTTTTGTTGTTTCTTCTGCATTTCTAAGAAGTTTGATAAATCCTTCTATATGATTTTCACTTACTCGGTTGATATCTCTGTTATAGTTAAAGAAAACTTTCTCACCATGGAAAGTCTCATACCATAATCCAAGAGGTACTGATTCAGGAAGATCGGTTGGCTCTTTGTCCACACTCTTTATCTCCTTTATAGCCTTCTTGATCTGACTTTGAAATTCCATGTTGAGCTTTGTAGTAAAAAGTACAGTAGACAACAACCATTCCAAGTCTTCTTTTGATTGCTTCTCCAAGTCTGGCTTAGCATACTTCAAAGAGTCTCCATCTCTAAAAAAGATATGCAGTAAATCCTTGCCATTTTCATCCTTGATCAAATTTATATTTCTTGTATTCTTCTTCAGGGCTTTGATCACTTCACTTGTACTAGCCATATCAACTTTATAAGGCTTCCTTGATGGAACTGTTTGTGGTTTTGTTATTCCACTTACAGCCACCAAGGCAGTCTCAGTTGACTTTGGAGATTCTTGCTTTGTAGATTTTGAAGTCCTTTTCCTGGTCACAGCTACCTTCTTTGTACTAGTTTTCCTTGTTGAGTGTTTTTTCTTCTTAGACTCCTCCTCCTTCCTCTCTTGTTCTTTAGCCATATCTTCCTCTTGCTGAAGTTTTTGAGCAAGTATTGCATCAGCATCTATTAACCTTGGATCTCAAGGATTAACTAACTCAACTCTCCCTCCCAGCTCAAGTTCAATAGGAGTGGGAAAGTGAGCAGTCTTCATAGCATCCCCCATTAGCTTAGGCTGTCCTGGTTGAGTAAGGGAATTTTTCTTTGTTTCTTCAACCATGACACCTTTGCCTTTATCTTTTGATGAGCTTGGGGCTTCTGCAGTCGATTTGGAAGAAAGGGGAATTGTTGCTGGTGGTGGTGTTGTTGTTGTTGATGTTGTTGTTGCTGTTTGTGCAAGATCAGCATGCTTCTTCAAAATTTGTTCTTTATAGGCTTGCAGTGCAGCATTTTCTTTCAATGTTTTCTCTTTTAATGCTTGCAACTCCAACTGCATCTGCAAGGAAGCATTTGAATTTGGAACAGTAGATTTGGATTGTACAGGAGGTTGTTTGAAATGACTACTCTCCCCCTTTTTGACATCAGCATCTTGGGGTTTGGAGGAGGTAGCCAAGTGTGGTAGTGCCTGCAGCATAAGTTGTTCCATTCGATCTTGCTTCTGGAGAAGGAGACTGACATTGGATTCTAGGGCTTGAAGTCTACTGTCAGTCTTAGACTTGTCTTTGATAAGAGTATCAATGGCAGTGATTGTCCTCCTTGGCAAGTGTCCTTCATAACTCCGTCGAATCTTATATGTCTCAATCTCCATCTGCTGCTTGATTTCCTTGACTGCTGCATTAATTCCAATAACCAAAAAATGGTGAAACTTGGTATGTTTCTTATCCACTTTGGTTATCTCTTCTAATATGTCCTTGGAAGATGGGGCAGCTGCTGTTGACCCAATGTTGGTCACATAATCCTGCCTTAGTTGAGCAGCTGCATCCTCCAGAGAATTTATGAACTGTGCATCGAGCCACTCATCCACATTCTCAGCTTCAGTTTCTTCAGGAACAGGTTCATTTACCATGGATGTCTTTAATGCAGATATGTGATCTTGAGATTGTTGAAGGCCATAAAGGATCTCAAAATCTGCATTTGACATGTCAGAAAGAACTTGTAATGTGGCATCCCGTGTCCTGGAGCTTCCCCCAATTTCCTCTGTTGGAGTTGACTGTTGAGCAGAGGAAGTTTGGGCTGCTGGTGTGGTGGATGTCTCAACGGATTTTAAAAAATCACCTGCTGAGAATTTCTCTCTTTTATTTTCATCAAGGATCTCATCCTTGCTCACACCCTCTCCTTTTGCCTGGGATTGGGCACCCAGCTTCTCATGCTCTCCTTTTTCCAAGCTTTCTAAAGCTTGACTCTCTTTTATGTGTATGTGCTCTCCTTTTTCCAGGTCAGGAGCCTGACTCTCACTATTTATTCTCACAACCTCACTCATTTGGATGGTGTCACTCTTTCCTACAGAAGTAGGGGTTTGAGAAGTGTTGGTGACAGCATGGATAGGGGGTTCCCTTTGTGTATTTTGGGCTAGGGAGCTATCCATGGAAATTGTATGATAACTTGTCTCGAGTATTGGCTCCTCTTGGGAAAAATCAAGAGAATCAGTTATATTTACATCAAAAGAATTAAGAATGGGAGAAAAAGGAGAAGAATGTACAATGGGGAGTGTTGGCTGTTCCTCAGTGATTAAAAATTGAGGAACATCAATAGATGACTCTGTGTGTGCATTCCTTGTGTCACTCTTTTGTTTTATTAACTCTCTTATTGTTCCTCTTGGTTGTGACCAAGAGTTTGTGCTGACTCTGTACAGTATGTTCCTGGTTGGGAACTTTCTTCAATGCCAACATCCTTTTGGGAGGATGGTGACAGTTCACTGTTTGTCCTTATAGCCTCCAATGCTTTTTGAGAAGCACTAGATTGGGCTTGGCTAAGGGTTATAATTCTCTTTTTCCTCTGAAATGGAACTTCAGCTTCTGGTTCTCCCTCGTCCTCACTTGCTCCCTCAATTATTTTTCTCTTAATTGGGAGTTTTGTGATTGTCTTGGTTTTTACAACCACGGTCTTTTGAGAGACTATGGAGGGGGCTATAGATTGTTGTGGTGAAGTTGTTGGAGGATTCACAGGGTTTTGGCTTTTATTATCCTCAAAAAATTGCAAAGAATAAAGATTGGGAAGCCTATCAATCAGAGTAGATCTCATGATAGGAGGGAAAAATAAAGAAACAGTTACCTTTGCAGAGTTCTTCACATCTTTGACTATTCTTTTACTCTGCAAAACAGTTGGTACAACTTGCATTCCAGTAATATTTAGGTTAGGGATTAGATAATAAGCAATCATCATCAAAAACCTAGCATAATAAATTTTAGTTTTACTGGTTTTAAGTTTTGGCAATAAGTTTTGCAGAATTAAAAGCCTAATGTTTAGATGTCTACCATACAACACACTAAAAGCAATTTGTTGTGTGAGTGTAGTGATAACATCATATTCACTGCATTTTGTTGTAAAAGCTTTAGTAATTATGTCAAAGAACAATGACCACTCTTGCCTTAGATGGGGTCGTGTAATAGACCCAACAGACCCAATTTCAGCAGAATAATTTAAGTTTTTCAACATAGAAATTATTTCTTCATCAGAGGCAGGGGAGTCAAAGTTTTCATAAACTGGTAAATGTAAGGCATTATTTACAACGGTATGATCTATAGTATAAGTAGTGTTTGCATACCTGAAACTTACCATAAGTGAGTCAGTTTTTGCACCTTGTATGGTAGCAGTGGACCAAATAACCGTGATGACCTCAGCGGCTTGGACGGGAGCTTCATAAATGGCGTAAGTTAGTGTGGAGTTTTGAAGAAAATCCACGAAGGGGTGGTACTGGGCTTCAAAGACATTTTTATCAGCCACCCCTGCATGGTTGGTCTTAATGAAATCAAAGTCTCCAAACTTGAAAGCAACTGTTTTAGCGGCCATTGCAAGAGATCTGTGAACTTTGGAAGAAACTTAAAAGAGGGTTAAATTGCAGAGTATTATCAGAGAGAAAATATTTTCAGAGCTTTGAGTGATTGTGATTGCAAAGATGTTTGAAATTTGTTTTATCAATTTGTTAGAAACGTTTGCAATTCCTACAGATGGGTAACTACCAGTTTACCCTCGATCGGAGATTGTTCTAATCTCTGATCTGTTCACTCGTAAGAGACTAGAAGAAGATTAGTCTCCGATAGGGTTTACTACCAGGGACTAAGGTAGTCTCCGATAGAATTTACTATCGGGGACTAGTTAGTCTCTGATAGTATTAACT
>CM025787.1:7610672-7630952 GCA_014636745.2 Centella asiatica | reverse complement strand
TTACAAACAAGAGATACTACTGCTAGCTACAAAACTAAAGTGTCACAAACCAACACTTTTCTGTACATTTGTATTCCTAAGTATTCTAAAGACAATCATCATCAAATGTTCATAAAACCTAACAATCCCTCCTTGTGTGAACGTACGTAGTCACTTATAATTCCTTTAGGTCAGGTGAAGAACAAATCAGCACCTTTCATTTCCTTTAGCTAACCATGTGGCATAACCCATTTAAGGGACATATCCTTCTCATTTGTTTGCACGGATATAAGATTGAAAAATAACTGAAAATCAAAGCTTAGTTATATCCATGCATTATTATTCATATCATGCTAGCAGAATTTAAAGCATAGCATGCTCATTCATAAAAGCAATTGAAACATATAATCAAAGCCTTGCACGCATATCGAATCAAATGATACTGCGTTAAATTGAAATAAGCATCAGATTGAATGTACATACTTGCCTCGGTCCTTTGCACAAAATCAAATTCAATTTACTCGTGAGTGAAAGATTCTGTAAAACATGCATATAACATGATAATTTAATACCTTAAATAGAATTATAAGAGAAATGCATATGTGATGTCCTTAAACTTTTAAAGTCTTAAATTTGACATAAAAACCGTTGAGGTGAAATAAATAATTAAAACATCATAAATAATTTAAGAAAATAATGTTTTATAGTTTCAAAAAAAACAAACTGCGCATCAGGGGATAATTTGTTCATCGCCAAACTCGTCGGGTGACAACTTGTTTAGCACTGAACTCACTAAGTCATCACTGAAGTCATCAGTGGATGATTTGTTCAGCACCAAACTCCTCGGTGGCTAGTTTGTTCAATGCCAAACTCCATAATTTAGCACCAAACGCTTCGAAAGATAACCTCTTTAGTCATCGGAGACTAACCACATTTTCTTCATCAGAGACTAGCAAATTTTGCCCATCAGAGACTACGGATGACGTCATCAGGGACTAGACTTAGCCTGTCGGAGACTAAGGCTGATGTCACCAGAGACTATTCTTAGCCTGTCGGAGACTAAGGCTAACGTCACCAGAGACTATTCTTAGCCTGTCGGAGATAAAAGATTTCTATTTGACTAAGTATGTCATTATGATGAAGTCAAACGATGGTCAAACTGGCCAGCTGATACACTGTCTGATATGAAGTTCCTAAGGGCACGTGCGCCAAATGGACTTGTTTATAAGGCGCATGTGAATGATTCAAGATTTCTTTCACGAAAAGGGTCAAATCCCTTGTTATCATTCAGGGACCCTGAAAGCTATATGTTTATCAAATTATCAGGAGGTGTTTGCAATGTTTTTGCCCAACCTCACAAACACTTAAGCCCTAAATGATCTATTTTTCAAGGCTTACCCAACGTTTGAATATATACTTATTGAGCGTAAATAGCTCATGTGGATTATTATAAAATGTTCTATAGGTTATGGTGAGAAGGCTGACCCGACTAATAAAGGCAAAGCAAGGATGGCGTGATGAATGATTCCTTATCACTCTCCTATGGATGGCTTTTAGAGGAAGGGTGAAGCGTGAGGATATTATAGAAATGTTTAGATTGTAAGGCCCATGGGCTCTCACTGTGATGGCCCCAAAGTTCCTTACTGAACTAGGGCTCCGTCAAAAGAGAAATAAAAATAACGTCTCATCCATTCATAACATAAATAAAGTTTAAAAGAAAATAGTAGCGAGTTATTACAACCCAAAATAATACAATTCTAGCGCAAGCTAAGCTATCTCTATATATAGCCCATAACATTACAACTTTAAAACATCTTCCTTTCTTCCTTAGCGGCCACCCAAAGGGGTCAACAGACTCAGTAGCCAATCATCTTTACTTTCCCCTTGTTAGAGGGTTCAACCTTTGTACCATGCCCTGTAAGTCATTAAGTTCAATAAGAATGAGCGATTAACGCTCAACAAGTATATAAACAAAATAGAGGAGTAAATCTGGAATGTCTATGGGAATTAAATTCGATTTTTGCGAGGCTCAGTGAAACAATATCAATGCTTCAGAAATCTTTGAAGAACTTTGGGGATCACTGATGATAGACAACATGTTATCTTCCTTAAAGAAAGACAGGTATCCACCTGTGTATAACCTTCTCAAGATAATATTCATCGGGGCCTAAACCCGTTGGATCTACTAACAATGTTGTGTACAGTTGGCCGAACTATTACAGCATGATCCCTTAGTGTGTGAACGTATGTAGTCACTGTAATTCCTCTAGGTCAGGTGGTAGAACAAATCAGCACCCTTCCCTTTCCTCTTGCCAACCATGTGGCATAACCCACTTAAGGGACATACCATTCTCATTTGGTTGCACGGATATAACATTAAAGAATATTGATAAATCAAAGTTCAGTTATATCCATGCACATTCAATCATATCATGCTCGCGGAAATTAAAGCGTAGCATACTGTTTCATAAAGAATTCAAGACATAAACGTCATAACCTTGTACGCATGTCAAATCAATTGATCATGCGCTTAATTGAAATAAGCATAAGAGTGAGAATATACTTGCTTCAGTCCTCAGTTAAATCTAATTCAAATAACTTATGAGTGAAAGACTCTGTGAAACATGCATATCATATGAGAAATTTAGTACCTTGATAAAAATTATGAAAGAAAACGCATATGTGATGTCCTTAAACTTTTAATGTCTCAAATTTGACATAAGAATCGTTGAAGTTAAATGAATAATTGAAACATCATAAAATAATTTAAGAAAATAATGTTTTATAGTTTCAAAAACAAACTGCGCATCAGAGGATAATTTATCATCAGGGGATAACTGGACATCAATGGGTAAACTACCCGTCAGGGGATGTCTCGCCCATCAGGGGATGTCTCTCGACCATCAGGGAATGTCTCTCAGCCATCAGGGGATAGCCTTCGACCATCAAGGGATAGCCTTTGACCATCAGGGTATCATTCACTCATCAGGGAATAGTCATCAGGGGATGACTTACCCATCAGGGGATAATTTGTTCATTGCCAAAATCATCGGGTGACAACTTGTTCAGCGCTGAACTCACTAAGTCATCACCGAACTCATTAGTGGATGATTTGCTCAGCACCAAACTCCTCGGTGGCTAGTTTCTTCAACGCCAAACTCCATAATTCTGTGTCAAACTCTTCGGAAGATAACCTCTTTAGTCATCAGAGACTAACAACATTTCCTTCATCAGAGACTAGGAAATTCCTCCATCGAAGACTAAGAATTTCCTTCATCAGAGAATAAGGAATTTCCTTCATCGGAGACTAACAGTTTTAGCCTATCAGAGACTAATTATTTTAGCCTGTAGGAGACTAACTTGGAATCTCCTAGGGACTACTTTATAGGGTCAGAGACTAACTCCAACCCGTGGCAGACTAAGTTAAGACTTGTCTCAGATACAGTGGTGTCTTCCCCACTCCTCCATGGGTGGTGTTCTCAACCATAACCATACTTAGGTCAACTCTCACCATCCTCTCAGTAATACATAACATCTCTTGGGGTCTACTAGATCTTACAGACACTGATTAAACTTCAAAACTCCAGTTGACAGAGGTTTAAATAGGATGTTTTCAACTACTGACAAAAAGAATTGTTTGGTGAATAAAGGTTTGCCTACTGGATGGTTGTCAACATTCTTACACTCGTCTTAGGTAGTGTTTGAAACAAAAAGGCATTAACTTCAGGTGTTGAAAGCATGCATTAAGTCGTACTTTTGGAAATGAATGAACCAGGTATTAAACGTGGCATGCATAAGAGAACAAAAGTGTAAGAATCAGAGCAAGACTTTAATGTGATGCTCTTACCTCTTTGGCTGTAAAGAAGAAGTTAAAAGCCTTGGGTTGCTCTTCAAAAAAGGACGTTCTCCTTGAGAGTAAACCTGGATTTGGTGGTATACTGTATAGAAGATTTCATGAAAGTGGGGCTAGGGTTGTACTCCAAGGATACATATATATCACTTGGTGAACAACAAGAGTTATTGGATTGTTTGATATTTGATTTCAGCCGTTGGTTGGAAAAAGGCAACAACGGGCTTTAGAAAGAAGTGATTTGTGAGAAATGGTGGATGCAATGGCTGCTAACATCAGTCGGTCATCTATCATAGCCCACTCTAGTGTACTATTGGAAGTGATATGCATTAAATGTCTCATGTCTCCCAGCAGTCTTTGGTTTTTTTTTAAAAAAAAACGGGTACTGTAGCTCACACTTGTGTGCCTTCCCGTGGGAACAAACATTACACTACCTTTTGATCACTTGAATACAATAATCATATAAAGATTTGGAACTCAAAATACATTTAAAATCTTTTCGACATCACATTTCCATTAACCTTCATTTATCAAACCGAATAAAAGAAATTGAACCTCCATGCATAAAATAAATAAATCACAAAATGAATAAATCATAAATGAAAACTCATTTAAAATATTTGGGTTCTCACATTTCCTATCTTTATAAACGACTATTATAACTCAAGGAAACCCTAATTGTTCAAAACACAAGCATGGTTTCTTTGTCCAGTTTTAACAACTGAAATATAACAACAGTTGAACATTAACAGTTTCAGTTTGTGTTGTATCTGTCCTTCAATATTTCTCATTCTTTTTTTGGATAAACTTTTATGATACATAACTAATAACTCCTAATGTTATGTGCACGTTTTAATCATGCATCTGAAAGTGAGTAAAGAAAGTATTCTACAACATAGCATGAATGAAAAAAACAAAACAGAGCAGGACATTAATATAGTGCTCTTATGTCTTTGAGCTTTAATGGAGAAATAAAATACTTGATCTCCGATAGCTGGTCTCGAAAAGGATAGTTGCTCTTGAAAAGAAAATCTGAAGTTTATGTGGGTGGTCGGCTAAATAGAAATTATAGGAGTGGGACTAAGGTTGTACCTTAAATGATTTATTTATATCACTTGCAAATCAAATAGAGTTGTTGGATCATTTTAGTGTGCAATTATCAGTCATTGGTTGTATTGGCCAGTAATATGCCTTAATGTGATGTGATTGGCTAGATTGGCCGGTATAATGAGGTTGCTAAAATATCAACCAATAATTTACAATGGACGACTTTCCTTTAGACAACAAGCTTTCTCTTGGCGGTGCTCTGAGACAATAACTTACATAGGAAGCTTTCCTCAAAGAAGTATATTTATATTTATTACAAAGTTACCAGCCATGGTTCGAGTATATTGCCTTGGTTTGAATTATCAGTCGTTGGATCACCAAGCTGTATATTTATATTAACGCCAAGTGGTACCTTAGAGTAGTTTAATTATATTTATACAAGTTGCTTCAAAGTGTATATAAATATTCTTGTCTTAATTAAGTTTATTATATTTGTGATATAGAATTATTTATAGATTTATTCTTGTCCTAATTAAGTTTATTATCACATGTACACAAAATTGTAATAATAAATTTTTGGACATCGCATTGACATAGTAAATTTCATACATGATATGAATTAGTTATTCATATATAATATGAATTAATCAAGCATACATTTTATTTCTATTTTCGAGTTCTCATACTATGTTAAAACAATTCTTTTTTGTAATACCTAGAGCTAGGCATTATAATATTATATTATTTCAGCTTATACCTTTTAAATTTTGTATGAACATTAATTAGAAAGGCCAACCAAGAAAAATTTGAGAAGCAATTCAATTGATTGTAGATGCATTTATTATATGCAAAATTTTAATTTGCCTTCTGAACTGTGCTTTGTTGTTTTAATTTGTATCCTAATGTACAAAAAATGTTATTTAGCACTCTATATTTCTTATTTTTTTTCCAAATATTTACTTCAAAAACATTTAGTCGGTCAAAATCACCGTTGACTTAGTTAACTTATACTAATTATGTTTTAGAAAAAATATTTGTACTACCTAAAAATTAGGGTTGATAATTTTATATTACTTCATCCATTACAATAAAAAAGTAATATTTTATAATAAAATTTATTTTAAAAACTTGTTATAATATTATATTTTAAAAAATTTGTCTCTACAATCTTCTTATTATCTTTATTTGAACATTAATAATAAATTTAATGTAAAAAAAAATATTATTTGTACATGTATTTGGTAGTCAGACATTAAATAAAACATCACAAACCATATCAACTATGGCGGCCCCAAAAATTCCACACGAGACCCAGGCGCCGTCAGAGGAAAGAAACAAACAACAACACATCCATACAACACTAATGTACTAAAGTGATTAATAGTACATCCTTACAAATATTCAGAGTATAAATCTTGCAGCGAAAACTAAGCTATTACAACAGCTTTAATCATCATCCTTACATGAAATTGTGACCCGTAGGTCTTACAGACTTAAGACTGCAATTATGCCCTTACATCTTCAATCATTTTCTTCTCCTCATCACTACCCACAGTTAACTCGCAATGACCTTATGCATGTATACCTTATATTTATCACCTATAAAACATTTTAACAACAACAAGGCTGAGCGATTTACACTCAACAAGCATATAATCATATATGGTGGGTAACAAGGGTTCAAACTATTGGTGAGATATGACGGATTCAATTGTCAAAACCTCTAGCACTTTTGAAAACATATCTTTGATTTTAGGATTTTGAACTCTTCTTTCCTTCCTTAACCATCTTGCATGTCTTATTTAGCTTAAAGGAGGTTCTCGTAAACTACGTACGACATCCTTCCTCTTAAGACTAACATAAGCACTTACACATCCGTAAACATCCTTATACATTTGCAAAGATATAAGATTGAAAATAATAACTGACAAATTCAAGCTCAGTTATATTCATGCACTTTCATTCATATCATGCTAGCGGAAATTAAAGCATAGCATTCTGATTCACAAAGAAATCAAGACATAGAAGTCATAACCTTGTACGCACGTCGAATCAATTGACCATGCGTTGAAATAAGCATAGGAATGAGAATATAGTTGCCTTGGTCCTTAGCTGAGCTAAATCTAATTCACTTGCTTGGTGAAATACCTCTGTAAAATATACATACGTTTACTTAGCAAGAGAATCTAAGCTTGAATATAAATGTGATGTACAAATATGATGTCTGTGATATCCGTGCATTCTTATTCTCTTGATATCTTAATGTAATTATTTGTTGCATCGAAAAAAATTGAGACTTTTCATTTAAACAAGCCTGAGGGATTTTCAGACTGTTACACATCCATCAGGGAAAAAGAGTTCTATTCGTTAGGGAATGATCAATCATCAGTGGATAATTACTCGTCAAGGGATAGTCATCAGGGGATGATCTTGTTCTTCGCCAAACTCAGATGGCTATCACCAAACTCCTCGAGGACTAATATCATTAGCCATCAGAGACTAACATATTTTTGCCCATCAGAGACTACGGATGACGTCTTCAGGGACTAAACTTAGCCTATCGGAGACTAAGGATGACATCATCAAAGACTAATTTAAACTTCCTTTATCAGAGACTAACAGTATTTCCTTCATCGGAGACTAAGAAAATCCTTCGTCAGAGACTAACATCTGTCTCATCATAGGCTAAAGTATCTCACCAGACACTGATGATGCCATCTCAACCCATCAGAAACTAAGGTTGACGTCATCAGAGACTAACATTAGAACTTGTTTCTGCTATAAAAGAAGATCTTCAAGAACAAGAATGATGCCCAGAATGAACAAACTCAAACCTAGGATACATAATCATCCTTTTGGTGGTGCATAAGCTTCTTTTCATAAAAACAACATATTCTTTAAAAGCTTTATTCTTTCCCTGAAGACTTAGCACACACAGCTAATACTCTCGGATGCTATGCAAGAAGGAAAAACAGAGGAGAACATAAGATTCTTACCTCTTGACTTGACGGAAGGGATTAAAGCTTGTCTGAAAGTAATGGTCCGAAAGAAAGAACTTGAAATTGTATGAAGATGGTAAGTTTAGAAAAGAACTTTAGAAGAGAAATTTTTAGAAAAGAGATTAAAATTTTACCTCTGAATGAGGTATTTATAGCAAGCTAAGATTAAGTTTTGAGATAAGATGATTGGTTACTCTGGACTGTAAAACGACTACTTATCATAACTCTTTAACAGCTAACAACATAATAAGCAGCTGATGTCATACATGCAGCTTGTCTTTAATCAGTTGTTGCCACACAACCTGTCTACTAATCAAGTAACTTTACACGTAACTCCTTTAATTCACGTACTCCTTTATGGGCAGTCTTCTTCAATTCACATACTCTTTCCATCTCCGTACAAGCTAAATTACTTAATCTTACACTCATATTTCATAACATCAATCTTTGTTCATGGTTGATTAAATTAATCTTACACAAGATTTTGAGATTAATGTATTCAAATCCCTTTGATGATTTTACAAAGGAAATTTGAGGTTATAGAATTTTGGACATCACATGGACATAATACTCGAGCATTTAAAATTCATACCTCATAGGAAATCATCTCATAAACATTTTATTCCTATTTATTTAAGAAAATAAAATTTCGAGTCATCACATCAACTAATTACTTTTGTTAGTATAGATCATGGTGTGTTTGTGTTGTTCTAAATTTTACAAAATAATAATCATTTGATACGTAAAAAAATAAAAATTATAAGATATCATACAATTGTTGGTATTTATGAGCAATATTTCTCACATTTTTAATGAAAACCGTACAAAAAAGGAGAACATTTTTAGATTCTTTCAAATAATCACAAAATTTTAGTTAAGGTCTAGAATAAATTCTATCATTTCCCATTAATATAAACTATTTGATATATATTATATCTAAAATTAATTTACAAAATGTAAAATTAGTTTTACTCTTTTTTTTATCAAGTAATAGATTAAACTTGCAATATTATTTTACTAAAATTTATATAAGTTTTTCATACAATTTAATATGTTAATCAATATTAAATCTGAATAAATAAAAAAAATCAAGTTAAATATAAACATTATAGTTCATTTGATTCAAAAGAAAATTAAAATTAATGTATGATTGTTAGATATTTTATATTATAATTTTGTTTTGATTATCGATTATAATTATAAAAGTATAACGAAAATTTGGACATATATTTTCTTAATTTTTTGAAACAAACTCATGCTTTGCACGAGTATTAAGAAATAGAAATATATCTTCCAATTTAAATCTTATCCAATAATTAAGAAATCCTAATTAAATAGGATTAAGATTTGGTAAACCTAGAAGGTTTCAACTCTTGTTATACATACTTATATTTTTTTCAATCCAAGGTACGCAAGCAATACCTCAATTTATATATCTTCTCTCTCTATAATTATTACTAATTCATGCCTGGAGGGTCTTCCAATAGTCAAACCCCACCCCTTTCTTGTTGGGAATTAAAAATTTACGCAATATAATCAACACACAATATAACGTAGATTGGTTCTCAAAACATACTCCACAAACAACTTCAATATATTACTCACAACGATACTAATTTTTGCATAGAATAAAAATTGTAAAAACCCTCCCACTTTTTCTACCTCGCAACTTTTCTCACACATCCATCAAAACAATTAGACACGAATTCTATTTATAGGACTCTTATATATCCACTTCCTAATCAACATCGACTTTCTAATATTGTTCCCATCAAAATAGGAATTTTTTTTTTTTTGCAAAATACAATAGGAATCTTCTAAAACAACAAACCTACTCTAATTAGGACACTTAACAAACACAACTTCCTAACCATTTTAGGATTCCTTATCACAATAGGATTCGAAGACATAATCCCAACAATTTCTATGAGAACCTAAAAATAAAATAGGAATAAAGTCTAAGAATGATTAATTAATATCATGTATGAAATTTATCATGTCAATGTGATGTCCAAAAATTAATTACTTTGAAGACTCCCTTTGGTACGACGAGGTGATCCAACGGCTCTTAAAATGATCTACTAAAGAAATATAAATATATATTTTAAACTTCAATCTTAAATGATTATTTTAATCAAGCACTAACAAGAAATAATTGTATATATTACTTGAGGAAGACTCACTATAAGGGAGAGCTGCAGCGTAAATTATTGACCAAAGACTACTGTGTACAAGTAATATAACCATAATATATCAGGGACTGAGTTGTATGTGATCCATCAACTGATAAATCAAACTCAAGCAGTACACTCTAGCCATGGTTAGCAACCTGACTATGCTGTAAAAATATTTCTTTAAGGAAACCTTGTTGCATAAGACACTAACAAGAGAAAGATTATTGTTCAATAGATTGTGGCTATTACAGAGGATTAGTTGATATTTTGGCAACCTCAACACTGGTCAATCCAGCCAATCACTGCACTCTAAAGCATATTACTAGTCAATATAGCCAATGACGGATAACTACTCGCCAAAATGATCCAATTACTCTTGTTGATTAGCAAGTGATATAAATATATGATTTGAGGTACAACCATAACCCCACTCCCATAAATTTCTATCCAGCCAATCACCCACATAAATTTTAAATTTCAAGAGCAACTGTCCTTCTCAAGAGCAGTTCAACTATTTAATTTCGTCATTAAAGCTAAAAGAGGTAAGAACACTATAGTAAAGTCCTGCTCTTTTCATGTTTTATTTTGTTCTTTATTCATGTCATGTTGTAAAATACTTTGTTTACTCACTTCCAAAAGCATAATTTAAAACGTGCACATAACATCAGGATTATTTGTTATGTATGTTAAAAGTTATCCAAGAACAGAATAAGAAATATTAAAGAACGCCTAAAATACAAACTGAAACTTTTAGCTTCCAACTGTTATTATATCAGTTATTAAAACTGTATAAAGACACCATGCTTGTGTCTTGATCAAACAGAGTTTCCAAGAGTTAACAATAGTCTATAAAGATAAAAAAAAAAATAAGAAAGAAGACTCAAGTTTTCCCTCCTAAACCCTCTTAGGATAAAACAGAATTTCAAGAACTGAAGAACTTTACAACTGTGAAGTTGTAGTAGAATGTAGTGGTGTCTTCACTTGTGTGTGTGTGTGTGTGTGTGTTAAAAAGCAGTAACAAACACTGTAGAAGAGATGATGTGGAAGTATCCTTAGTAGGATGCATCTATTAATGACATCATTCACCGATGAATAAAAAGAAAATGTATCAACTAATGATGAGAAAGTCATCCTCTGTAACATAACATAATTTTACCTTAATCTCCTGCAATTTCAAGTTTAATCTCCCATAGGCAAAGTTTCAATCTCTAGTAAGCTTGACTAGAATTTTATCCCTGATGATATCATGTTTGGTTTCGACAAATAAAACGCAGCGGAATAAAAAAAACGATTTAAAATAAAACAAAACCCTAACCCAAGGATCCATGCGAAATAATTTAATACAGATGGTTTAAGTTTTTACCGATTAAGCCTGCCGGATCCGAAGCTTTGATGAGGGTGTTGAACGTTTCCGAATCTTTAACGCAATCCAACTGGACGGCGCCTGTACGGTATCAACACAAACACCCCACGAATCGTCTCACGATCCGAAGCAAGGAGAATTGCAGTACTAGCTGCTGAATCTGTTTCTCTCTCTCTCTCTCTTAACTCTAGTCTCTCTCTGACGAGCGACTAGGGTTTTAGAAAACGTATATATCTGAGAGAACAACTAATATATCCTATATATAGTTGTGTATAGAGTAATTCCAAACCCTAATCTGATTAGGAGAATAAAATTCGAATTTTATATTTATTATATATTTTAATCAAGTCTTACTTAATTAATATATATGTCAAATAAATATATATTCGTATTTTCTTCCAAGAGTCTCTAATATATTTATACATATTACATACATATAATTTAAAGTCATGATTTAAATAAAATCAATCTTATTAATATATTAAAATCATTGACATTTAAATTATATCTCCTTAATGAATGTTCTTAGTGTGCAACCCTGTACGTTATTAGTACGTTGGCAATAATTTTAAATCATATTATAAAATTATAAATAGTGAGTGACATCTAGTAATACATCACTGTTACCCAAGTAATAATAAAGTTGTTGATTCGACGCAACCTTTTCGTGACCAATGTTTCAATGTAATTTAATCCTTTTAACCTTGATATCTAAGATTAAATTCAAGGTATGGATGTATCATTCTCTTCACAATTTAATCTCAGTTTTCTTGATCAATGAGTAGACTATATAAAATAAATCTCTATTTGAGCACGGCCATATATTTCATAATCTTACTCAATTAAGAAGCCTATAGATATCACCCCTAATTTATAGGAGGGTTAAATTTCATCTACATCATTCACATTTCTCACATAACTCATGATGTATCCAACAATCACCTTTATCGTCCACCCGGTTAAAGGTATTTTTTGGCAATATCAAAACACATAACTCCTTATGTAGAAATGTTATGACTTCAGGTCGAAAAACCATTACATCATTGTCACTATGAAAATTACTTATGACACATAGCATAATGCTCCATGTAGAATTCTCACGGTGGGTCTGTCCAGACAATGTTCTCTAACATGTTACCTATGCATCAACTTAATATATCTCGTATATATTTATAACCAATGAGATGTGGCCATCGGTCAATCCACATACTAGTCTTAATGTATTATTATTGTCCCACTAACAATAATACTCCACTAGAAACATTTAAGAATAATGATATGTATATATTACTTATACGATCTCATATTCAAGTCACATACTTGAATCCATATAATTAATATCATTTTTCTAAGGACATTTATTATGTTAACATTTATATAACGCAGTAAATAAAACATAATAAAAGAAATTATCATTTAACCAAAACATAACATAAATATAGTGTCACAATCATTACATAATTGGCCACTAAGGCATACACTCCAACATATCATCCCCTAATGAACAAAACTTAGTCCATTAATGAACTAAATTCATCCCCCCTAATGAACAACAATTATCCCCTAGTGAACAAAATTCATCCCTTGATAAATAAAATTTATCCTCTGATGAAACAAGAATTATCCACTGACGAGCAAATTGTATCCCCTGATGGTCATTTTTATTTGCCAATAGTTATCGACTGACTTGTTAATTATTCCCTGAAGTACAGGTTACACTTTTAGAGGGTAATTAACCCTGAACCTAACCATCACCTACTGATGAACAAGAACACATCAAATGATAATACTTAGAGAACTTCAGTGATAAAGGATTATCCACTGATGCACAGGCTATCTTTGAGGTGCACAGTTTTATACTCTTGACACTATTACCACAAGGGGAAAAAAATTTCATACCTATGCTAGTGTCATCTTCACAATTTACATATGTTGTATTAATAAGAAATAACCAATTGCTAAAACTAAATTTAAAGAAATAAAAAAAAATACTATTATGAATAATTAAGGGATTATTTAAGATAATAGTAATTAATTAATGTTTCCCAAATTAATGGTGAATAGTTTATAGACTCATCTAAGATGAGATTTATTTAATGGATAATTAACCTACAGCCTCCAATAACTCAAATAAATTATATGGATACCTACAAGTGTTTATACACTAGTCTGAGAAATCTCATGGACTTGGATGGGGTTAAAAAAATGCAAACCCCAATATTACAGATGACAAATTGGAATATCAAATATATAAGAAATATAAGATCACATATGTGACGACCCCCAAAATCCCTCACTAGATCGGAGCTTCGTCAAAAGAAGGAAAAGATAACCACACATCCATTTATATTATAAATACTAGAAAAAAAATAATATTAAAGAGTTATTACAACCCAAAATATTATATTTCAGCGGAAACTATTCTATCTCTATACTATAATACATAACATCACTCTTCAAACATCTTCCCTCCTTCCTTCCTTATCGGCACTACAAAGGGTTAGCCAAACTCAGTAACCGATCATCTTTGTCTTTCCCTTATCAGAGGGCTCAGCCTTTATATTCTGCCCTGCAAGACATTAAAATTCAACAAGAATGAGTGATTTACGCCCAGCAAGTATATAAACAATTTGGGAAAGAAAATCTAGAATGTTTCAAAGGATTCAATTCTGCTAAGAGGCTTGGTGGAACAATACTAATGCCTCAGAAATCTTTAAAGGATCTTCAAGATTACTGATGATAAACAGTTGTGTAATCCTTCTTAAAACAAAGCATAACTTCTTTGAAGTAAAAAAAAATATTCATCGGAGGCTAAAACCGTTGGATCTGCTAACCATACGGTATACAGTTGGCCGAACTGTGTCCGCATGATCCCTCTTTGTGTGAACGTACGTAGTCACATAAAATTCCTCTAGGTCAGGTGAAGAACAAATCAGCACCTTTCCTTTCCTCTAGCCATCCATGTGACATAACCCATTTAAGGGACATATCATTCTCATTTATTGCACAGATATAATATTGAAAAATAACTGATAGAGCAAAGCTTCTTTATATCCATGCACTTTCATTCATATCATGCTAGCGGAAATTAAGGCATAGCATTCTGTTTCACAAGGAAATTTAAATATAAAAAAATCATAATTTTGTACGCATGTCGAATCAATTGATCATGCGCTTAACTGAAATAAGCATAAGAGTAAGAATATACTTGCCTCGGTCATTTGCAACAAAGATTCAAATTCAACTTACTGGTAAGTGAAAGATTCTGTAAATTATATAAGTAATATTTTAATACCTTAATAAGAATTTATGAAAGAAAATGTGTATGTGATGTCCTTAGACTTTTACTGTCTTAAATAATAACATCATAAAATAATTTTAAGAAAATAATGTTTTATAGTCTTGATGACAAACTGCGCATCAGGGGATAACTGGTCATCAGGGAAAAAAACTACCAATCAGGGGATGTCTCGCCCATCAGGGGATAGCCTTCAACCATCAGGGTATCATTTAGTCATCAGGGAATAGTCATCAGGGGATGACTTACCCATCAGGGAATAATTTTCACACCGCCAAACTCGTCGAGTGGTAACTTTGACTATCGCCGAACTCTCTTGGCTGACAGGGGATGATTTGTTCATCGCCAAACTTAGTAAGTCACCACTGAACTTCATCAGTGGATCATTTGTTCAGCACCAAACTCAGTTGGCTATCGCCAAACTCCTTGGGGACTAATATCTTTAGCCATCAGAGACTAACAAATTTTGCCCATCAGAGACTACGGATGACATCATCAGAGACTAAACTTAGCCTGTCGGAGACTAAGGATGACGTCATCAGAGACTAACAACATCTCATCAGAGACTAACAACATTTCATCAGAGACTAACATCTATCTCATCAGAGACTAACATCTATCTCATCAGAGACTAACATCTATCTCATCAGAGACTAACATTAGAGCTTGTTGTTGCTACCATGGAAGGCTTATTATTACTCTTTAATAGCTAACAATTGTTGTCCTACATAAGTCTTAATCCTTGGCCCATTAACCTATCCTAATACTTCCATTCTAGCATCAAATTCTTAAATTTCTCTACTGGAGTAATCCTGGGATATACCGCAGTACTCCCTACTCCTGGATGTGGTTTACAGGTAGAGTTTCCTTACGAATCACTTCTGGCCGTAACTGGGCTCTGATACCAACTGTGACGACCCCAAAATCCCTCACTGGATCAGGGTTTCGTCAAAAAAAGAAAAAGATAACCACACATCCATTCATATTTAAAAAGGCTAACCTCCATGCAAAAATAAAATAACTCAAAATAACATTATTTCTTATCATAAAATACATTTAAAATTTTCGGGTTCTCATAACATATGTGCATTCTCACATTTGTATTCAAGGCATGACTTCTCATATTATGTCAATGTACACATGTTATAGAGTTATTTCACCCTCAAGTGATTTGATTTAATATTAGTTAAGGACGAAAGCAAGTATATACCCACTTTTTTTTTCATTTAATACATATTATCATTCATTCGATATACGTAAATATCCAATATTATGTTATATCTTATTCAAGTTCAATGTCTTCAAAATAAACAACATATGATCCATTGATCCGATATATATGAAAAATATTGTACTAGAATCAAATATTATATGGGTGGCTGTTAGCTATTCAAATTTGCTAACACGCCAAAGTAAATCCTATACGAATGTAGAGAATTTTCCTTCTCACCCCATATTTGTAAAGTATATTTGTGTGAGTAAGTAAATGCTAGTGTGATGCATTTGACTAGCATCCCTAGCCTAAGATTTTATAAGGGACGAAAACTGAGGTATCGGTAACTGAACCCTCGCAGATAAAAATTTTTTTACATTGACTACGTATGTCATTATGACGAAGTCAACCGGTGGTCAAGCTGACCAACTAATATACTGTTTGATATAAAGTTCCTAAGGACACGTACGCCAAATGGATATGGTTATAAGGCGCATGTAAATTATTCAATATTCTTTCAATGGTCATATCACTCGCTATCACTCGGGGACTGTAGAAGCTGTATATATTTTTTTAATTTATCAAAATGTGTTGACATTCTTTCCACCCAACGTCACAAACACTTAAACCCTATAAATTATTTATCTTTCAAAGCTCAGCTAATGCATGATTATATACTTGCGAGCATAAATCGCTCACTTTGTTATTATTAAATATTTTACAGGTTATGACGAGAAGAGCGAGCTATCTTATAAGGGCAATGTAAAAATGACATGATAAACACTTTATGATCGCTCTCCTATGGATGATATTTATGGAAAGAGTGAAGCGTGAGTTTATTATAAAAATGTTTAGACTGTAAGACATGTATAAGCCCCTCATAGAATTTCGTTGTTAGACAATTATTTTAAATAATGTAATATAAATCATATTTCTCTTTATTTAATATTATTTATGTTTGGATAGTGTTATTTTTTTTTATCAATTTTTGACGGTGTCCAAAGTTCGATGTGAAATTTTTAGGATCGTCACAATTTTTCTCTTGACTCAAATCCCCAAATTCAACCTGATCGTTGAAAGTCACCTTCTTGGTCTTCGTTCCACGTACATCATGCCCATCCATCCAATGAACAAATAAATTTTTCACTTATACTTCCTTGAAAACTTAACTAGTCATTCTACAACACCTTGCAAGAATCTACTTGACCCACATATGAATATCCATGCGAACATAATTCTCCCTACAAAATTATATTCCATTGCATTCAAGCGAATAACGTACTTTGTCAAAGATCTTCGTTGAACCATCGTGAAACTTGAAGCGAACACTGCCAACACCTTCAATCATCTTTACTTTCTTGCTAACATATCCAAGATCTCCGTCATCTTTAAAGGTCTCAAAATAATACTTATCCTTGCAAACATGCCTCGACACTACAGAATCCAATACCCAATGAACTTTGTTGCAATCAGTACAACTACTCTTTGCGTATTGTGTGCCCATTCTTGTCGTTCATCTCATTCGGCTTCTTCTCCTCCAACGCTTGATCTAGACCATGCAACATCAAGATATAATATCTTGAATACTACTCTGCCACAAAGTGAAATTTGTCTTCCCGTTTAATATTGGAAGTTCAAATTTCGCCAAATCCACCCCCATATTATATTGCGTAAATTGAACTAACTCAACCTAAGATATTTATTGTAGGTTTACCCAAATTTATATATATTGTCTCTCTAGAATTATTACTAATTCATATGCCAGAGTGTCTTCCAAGGGGTCAAACCCCACCGCTTAGGAAGATTTTTCTTGCAGGTTTCAGGACAATAAATTTGCAGTTATGGAGTAGCTGATGTTTGGGTTGATCAAGAACCCTATCCCTAGGTACGTGTAGTTGACACAACAGCATGTATGATGTTTTCCTTTTCTTTTCTTTCTTTCTATTTTTATTTATTTATTCTATTTTTCTTTTTTTTTCCCTTTATATAGGAGGTTACAGCCTCAAGTTTACACAGATATTACTCTACCACTATATTGCAAGCATACTACTTTTATACAGCTTGCAATATTTGAAACCCCAACTAAATGAAAGTAATATGCCCTCAAGCCAATCACGTTAGACGTGATGGAGTATTTATTTTGTAATCTTATTCATTTATTAATAAAAGAATTATTTATTCAAAGGCGTTTATTTATATGTTTAACTTGTTAAATATATTAACCCATAGTTTAGAGTTTTATTTTAGGATCATGATGAGATCATGCTAATGAGATCTAAAATATGTTAACTCGAAACTAAAAATATTCCTAATCGTAGGATCACTAATAAGGGTGTTAGTGAATCCGGAAAGATTAGTACATACTGTGCTTGCTCTTAACAAGAGGATGATTGATCTCATAATCATTTGTGTGACGACATTAAAGCAAGTATGTAGGTGCTTATTAGAGAATAAGTTCACTGAACGTGACTCGCTTAAATGAACACCTAATGGAGTTTTACCTGCTTGTCAATAGGAGTTCATCTAGTGATAGTTGTACAAGTGATCCTTAGACTTGAGATCGTTGCGGTTATCTTGTGTACACTAAATTATACTTTGTCATATATCTTAACTCAAGCAGTGTATATAAGTGTATGTTCGGGTATAATAAAGTGTACATGGAGATAAGTGAATGATCAACAAAGGATCTACCGCTTCCAGTAAAGGGAGAGAATGTCCTATGCGATTCCATTAGTGACAACTCAGGAATCTCTGGCCAGAGTGAAATGATAATTAGAATGTGTTTCTAATTGACATTATATGGAGTTGTGAATCTATGAATCGGAATGCATATGATTAAATAAAATAAGACTTGACAGTAATTCCATGTTTTATATTTAATCGGGACATTGTGTGGTAGAAGGATTGAATTGTACGGTAACTATTCATTGAATAGGTTCTTTGTGATTAAACGTTGATTTCATATTATCCGGATAGTCATGATATGCTGAGAGGTATCCCTCATGATGTAGAATAAGTATAATTAATATAATTAATTATATTTAATGAATTAAAGTGTTTAATTCGTATAAATAAAATTAGAATAGTTCTAATTTAATTTATTTCTACAACCGGCTTAATATTGAACCTAAAGGGTCACACCATAAAAGGGAAATAATAAATTATGAAGATATTGGGAAATAATAATAATTAAGTAATTTAATTTATACCATGGTGGAATAAATTAAATGGCTTAATATTTATAATTTAGTATTTTAGAAATACTAATTATAAATAAATAAGAATTATTCTTATATTATTATTATTTAATAAATAATCCAATTCCTAAGTAGTCTAGGAATTAGATTAAAAAGTGGTATTATTATTTAATAATAAAGAATCCAATTTCTAAATGGTTTAGGAATTAGATAATGGAGTTTTATTATTATTTAATAAAGAATCCAATTCCTAAATGGTTTAGGAATTAGTTTAGGAGTTGTCTATATAAGGAGACTTATAATAGATTAAACTATAACTGAAATAATAATTGGTAGCCTCCATAATATTTGTCACCAAAATATTGTGAGAGAAATCCAATATTCTTCATAATCAAAATTCTCTGGTGGATCACCTTTAGAGTACTACACACTTGAGTAGTAAACGTTAGATCCAGTGGAACAATCAAGAACGTGGAATAAATTGCAAGACGGATTAAGGGGATCGACTGGAGCGTGAAGGATAGAGATTGCGGTGTTAATTCGTGCGTAAAGATTCTACATCATCGTCGTCGAATTTACAACGGTATGATTTTAATCCTTTCTTAATTAATAATATCGTATAAGGTGATTCCTAGGATTGCAGAAAAATTTTAAATTGCTATTTTTCATGCTTCCGCTTCGTTGTCTATGTTTTTCTGCACTTACAGTGGTATCCGAGCCATCCTTATACGAATTATTAATTATTTATATTGCATATATATTAATTCAGATGTGATCTGATTTATTGGGCAATATTTTAATACGCATAAAAAAAAAAAAATTCTGGGCGGAACATAGTTTCTGCATAAACAAAAGAGGCTGCTTGCGAAAGTTACAGGAAGCGCAGAGCATCTGCTGCTGGTGGAGAATTTTAATATTCTCACGTGGGCCCCACACCAAATATATATATTTGACCATGCTTCAGTGAACATGCCTTCGACTTATGCTTCCGTGATTAAATACTTAAGCATTCTGTATCATATATATATATATATATATATATATAATGATTATGTTTTTGAGAATTAATCATTAGAATAATGATTAATTAAATTATAGTTAGAATTTTAATGTGATTAAAATTTCAAATAAGATTTAATTCCAAAAAAAAAAAAAAAAAA
>CM025787.1:7543779-7599781 GCA_014636745.2 Centella asiatica | reverse complement strand
TGATTTTAATCCTTTCTTAATTAATAATATCGTATAAGGTGATTCCTGGGATTGCAAAAAAATTTTAAATTGCTATTTTTCATGCTTCCGCTTCGTTGTCTATGTTTTTCTGCACTTACACTAAACTCCTCAGTCTATTCCCACGTCCGATTTCCCAACACAAGCAGGTTGCACATGCATATTTTTCATAAAAGGAATGAGAATGTTACTTAAATGGGTGATAATTGTGGTGCCAAAAAACATGCATCAAGTCAAAAATAATATTTGAAGTAATCTGACCTTTTTGACACATTTACTGAAAGTACATACCATATAGATAATTAAGGAAAGGCCCAATTACCATTTTCTTATGTAGGGAGCCTAAACCAACCAGAAGACCACAACTATGATTGATAAACAGAAGGAAATTTAACCATATAACTATAAAATAAATAATATTCAAACTTGCTGAACTGGCTCTTCTCAAATCCTCGAGGATCCTGAATCTTGATATTAGTCCAACTGCCTTGCAGACTACATTATATAGAATGAACTATAATTTAGCAAAGCAATAAATTGATGATATACAAGGATTTTGACTTGTACGCAAGAAGGTATTCACAAATGTACCATCATTTCATGATCTCCCATGATCTCTTCCATCACTTCTTGTAAAGGTTTATCAGCACTATTGGGTACAAGAGCTGCAAATACAGGAGGTTCTATACCTGCATATTTACAATATCAGGATTTGAAATCTGTAATAAAAAGTATATCAACAAAGAAAACAGCAAAATTATTACCAAAGCATATACAACTTCCCATCTCTAGAAAGATGATATAGGTACAAAAGTTCCCTTTTTTCTTTTTGGAAGTATAAAACAGTTAAATATGTCCATAAAAGGATAATACAAGTACAAAATTCAAATGCAAAATGGAGTACGAAGTAAATTTTATCCTCAAAAGCACAATTAATTTGTGGTCCACTAACTGAGCAGAAAAGATTTCGGTGTTTTTCATTGGGATCCATTTAGAGTAAAGTTGAATTTTGCTTATGTTGTAAGCTCATAAACAGTTAATTTCATTTGCATGAAAAATGCCATCCTTTCAATGATGGATTTTGTCCTTAATTGGCAGAAGAATGATGACAATGAAGGTAACAAAGTTTACGACATTGATGTGCATTCCTTTTTTCGGATTTATAACCTCCAAAAACTAGGACGCTCACTTTCGATTGTGCTAAAAAAATATCTGAACAAGGATAAATACACTTATATCTGATGACAAAGCCACTCATGGTTGTGACATGAATTCATCTCCAGAAATGATGTGCCAACATTATCATATCTTCACTTATGATTTATAGATCAATGTATGGGCTTGAAAATAAGACATGTTTTTAACGTGGGTAAATGTTTTTGAAAGCCAACAAAATGAGATTATAAGTAGACAAGGATCCGAAGTATATGTCTCTTTTACTCTGCTCTATTATAACTCAGAATCAAACTTTAATAATCAATTCATACTTGGAAGCCATTAGTTCAGCTGGTAACAAGCCTAGTGATATATGTATTTAGGGGCATAGGTTAAGCTTGTAAGGACTCGAGATCCTGCAAAAGCAATTATCTCTTGGAACCAAATACACATCGCTTACGATGTGTTAAGTTACACATAGCTTACAATTATCAATATCAATATAAAGGGCAAAAACATAAAAGGGCAGTGTGCAACAGGAAGAAGCAAACATAAGACCTTTCGCATACCTAGATTTTGGATACCACGTTAAGTTAAAATATCATCTAAATGGCTAAGATGTTAGGGAGCAGCTCCAACATACATGTCAAGCCAAACAAATCAGCCCAACTCTATGCAGTTACCTACATGCATTCTTACATGCATGGAAATATTTGAGAATTTAAAACATGCCTTCTTGTAACAGCATAAACTTTTAGAGAGATGATAACTTAATAAAATTCAACTACAGTTTAATCCGTTCGTGATGCATCCAAACAAAATGTAGGCATAACTAAAGTTCACCATCATCATCTTAATATCAATTTAAATGGTACTTTGTACATATTTTATTAGTTTGACCATAACCCTTGCCATGATATTAAAGTCAACATTACAACAGAGTTCCTTAATTTTGGCCACAATTGTAAAAGTTTGATAAGGCGGCCGCTTAGGAATGAGACATTAGTCCAGCTAGACTATAACAGTTGTCATGTGCTATGTTTTGTTATTTGAGTTGTTATAGTTAGTTATAAGTGATTTAGGTTAGAAGTGTTGGGTGTAGGATAAGATTGCAGTATAAATAGCATAATGTATTGTTTGCTCAAGATCTAGGCTGAATGAACAAAAAGTTTTCCTCCATTATTTCTCTTTCCATGCTCTTCTCTCTCTCTCTCTCTCCAATTTCTCTTTCTCTCCTAATCTCTTCTCTCTGGCTGATTAATCTGATCAGATCATCTCAGGCCCGACAAATTGGTATTTGAGCTGGTTCGACTCTAGAATCTTCTTCTTCCTCAGAATTTGTTTAATTTCTGTAATTACTCTATTAAGTTCATATTGAAATTTGAATCTATTGGAGTTGATCAATTTTGGACTAGATTAGCTTGTTGAAGTAAATTGAGGAACCTGTCAGAAAGTGGTAAAACTGTTTGAGTGAACTGGTTTAATCATGAAGAAATTTGTTGAAGTAGTAAATTGTTCACATCTTTTAATGTCAGTTTGGTGGTCTTGAACATGGTTTTTAGTTATTTTGTATGTTTTGATTGTTATTTGTCTTTAAGAATGCAAATTGGAGTGAAAGTCGCATTCTGTAGTTTTTTTATACGGGATTTTGAGGCAAATAAGGAAACTTAAGATCTTTTGTAATCTTTTACTTTGTAAACCCCTGGTCACGTATTTTACTAGGGGTAAATCCTTATTTTATCATAATTTTCATTAGAAAAGTTTTAGCTTTATTCTCCAAGTAAGCAAAGAGTTTTATATGAGATCAAACTCTTACTTATTTAAAGGAGATAACTCTAGGAATTTTCCGGCAATATTTTTTTCTTTTGTACATGTTCTTCATCAACTATGAGCGGCCAATGTTCTTTTCTAGTCAAGAGACAATCAAGTTTTTATTTGCCATGAATTGTGAATTGTGAGATCTAACTTATTTATTCAATTATTTTTGAGTATCTACATTTTCTCTGTTTTTCATGATTAATATTATTTTGATGAGTTGAATAAGGTGGCCAATTATTTGATTGTCAAAATAATATGTTGCCTATTAATATAAAATCTGTAATTGTTTAAATGTTCTAATATTCGAGACAATTAACAACGTTGGGTGGAAGTTTCTGATTGTTCGTTAAGGAAATTTATGATATAATATAAATGAACTGAGTTTATGTGTTTGCTAGTTAGAATTGAGTCTCTCTAATTCTTAATGTTATTAGTGGATTAAATCAAAAGAGGTTATTTATGGTGTTCTTTAGTAAAAAAAAATAATCAAAGAGCTTGTTTTGGTTATCGATAAATTAAGGAAAGACTGGTTGTCAGTGCTTGTTGATAACTATAACCAATTTATTCACAAGTACTAGAATAATTTTTGCATCAATGATCAATTCTCATATTCAAAATTAAGATTAATCCTTTTACTAGTTTTCATCTCACATAAGTTTAATGTTTTATACTCTTGTTTATGCAATTTAAATTAATTTCACTTTTCACTTTGTAGTTAATTAATTCAAAACCCCAAAACTTTATTTTCCTTCTTATTAGAAAATTAAGTAAATATAGATCAATATATGTGGAAAACGACCGTGCTTATCACTGTTTACAAGCTATTGGTTTTAGTAGAAATTTATTTTTATTGACTTCAATAACCATCAAAGCATGACAACTAGGGAAAACACCAGTAGGTTACTTGTTGAGAATTCACAAATGGAACATGACAACTTTGATAGCTATAGAGAGGCTACTAATGAAAGGCTTCAAAATTTAGAGAATAAGTTGGACAAGTTCATTGAATCTGTGGTTAGTGTGTTGCAACAGAAGAATTTTGACAGCACAATGGATTCACCAATCCATTTGCTGACAAAGCTCAAGGTAAGAGGCCAGTGCAAGAGAATAGAAGCAGGGGAAGTATTTAGAGACCCTAAGCATGCAGAAAGGGAGAGGAACTGGAAACATGAGGAAGAAGACGCTAGTCTAAGTAAGAAAAACAAGGAGTTAGTGGTAATTGATGATGACAACGAGTTGAAGCACCTAAAACTTGTGTTTCCAACCTATACAGGAGAAGATGCTATGAGTTGGATAAAGGATTGTGAGGAATACTTCCAAACATTTGGAATTAACTCAGCTAGGAGAGCGACCATTGCTGCTATGCACTTGCAAGGTGTTCCAAAATTTTGGTGCAAGGCCTACATGAGTACGAGAAATAAGGTGGAATAGTGTGAGTTTGACGTAAGACTCTGTAATTAAGTTTCTGATGTTGAACTTGGAGATGCGAATGATCAATTCAAGTTGTTGGAGCAAACTGGAACAGTTAATGAATATTATGATGCATTTGAAAAGAGTGAGGGAAGGCTGTTCGAGAAGTTACCCTTTCTACCCGAGGAGTTTTTTGTGAGTAACTTCATCGGAGGATTGAAAAAGGACACTAAAAATCCATTGAGGTCTGTGGAGCCAAAACTTTGACTAAGGTTTTTAAACATGCAAAGAATAATGAAACTCCAATAGTCAAATCTTCTCTAAACCTGGGCAAAGCTGGAACCACTTGGTCCTGTGGGAATCCAACAGAAGTTCAGAAATGAGATGGATGTTACAGGGAAGCGGGCCTTGCTAACTTACCCAAAACTGAGACCAAGAAGGCCCAAAGAGATGATAGCATGGCTAAGGACCTATGTTTTTATTGTGATGAGAAGTTCTCCAAAGAGCATCAGTGCAAGGCTCCCCCAACTTTCATGGTGATAGCAGAGGATAAGGAAGAGGGAGACTATGATGGACCACCCAACTTTGATGAAGAGACTTGAGCCAAGTGTTGGGGCTGAAGAAGGTCCTGCCTTGTCAATGTTTTCAGTTGAGAATTTGGAAAGTCCAGGCCATACCTTTGTACTCAAGGGGAGATGTAAAAATAAGGAGATGCTTATGATAGTAGATACTGGAAGTGAGTTGAGTTTTCTATCTCCTGCAATGGCTGGACAGCTTGGGAATAATGGGCAGTTTTGTAAGAAAAAAAGCAAATGGTTAAGCTAACTAATAGGGAGCAGATGGAATGGTGTCCTCAGCTTTCTTGGGAAATAGAAGGAATTACATTCACAACTTCAGTTTGGATTTTCGACATTCAACCTTTGGATGCCATTTTGGCAGCCAATTAGTAAAAAGAATTGGGCAAGGTTACCTTCAACTATGATCAGCTCTCCTTAGAAGTAGAAAAGGGGATCAGAAGATAGTTTTGCAAGGCCTGAGGAAACCTGAGTATGACTCCAATTGCTATACCCTGTCAGCTGCTCAACCAGCCTAGATGAGACAGTTAATTGACAGTTACGAAGGAGATGAGGACATTTCTTCAATAATCGCTGAGTTGGCAGTGACCAGGATGGGGCCCAAACAAGTTGAAATTGTCACATGGGCTCTTTAGATATAGGGGGAATGAGTTATTGATCCAACGGTGATATTAGAAGACATATTTTTGCAGAATTGCATGTGAAAGGGGTAGGAGGGCATTCAGGGGTAAGAGTTACCATAAAAAGAATAGAAATGTATTTCCATTTAGAAGCATCTCAGGGAAGACATCACCTAATGCATAGTTGAGTGTTCCCATTGCCAATTTGCAAAACTAGAACATGTGGCGACCCCTGGAAAGTTGCAGCCCCTGCCCATTCCTGAGGAACTTTGGCGGGATATAGCAATGAACTTCATAAGTGGACTACCAAATTCCAGAGGCTTTGAGGTAATATGAGTGGTGATGGTTCCATTTAGTAGGTATGCCTATTACTTGCCCTTGTCCCATCCAATCTCAGCGCCACCAAGAAGTATTGTAAGTGACAGGGATCCATTATTCATTAGTGAATTCTGGAAGGCCCTATTTAAATTTGTGGGAACCAGGTTACATATTTACTCAACCTACCATCCCCAAACAGATAGTAGCTCTGGAGGGTCAATCAATGTCTAGAGCCAAGGCCGGATCTAGTATATAGATGGTGTGTACAAGTGAGGACACCAAGTTGTGTATTAGTTTAATGGTAAACTTGTATATTTTATGTCTAAAGGTGTTAAGTTTGAAACTTCATAGCAACAATATTGGTTCTTTTTTTGCCTCTTAAAATAAGGGTAAATAAGTTCTTTGAGTGACTCATATTAAAACCCAGATTTGAATGACTCATTATTTTTTAGTTTAAAACATGATTATATTCTTTATTTTTAATATATAATAAAATTTTCTTTGGGAGAAAAAAAATTTTGGGAGCGTTATCGCCGAACCCTATTTGAATTTGTGCATCCACGAAACCTAAATTTTGGGCTCCTCCAATGTCTGGAGAAATACTTAAGATGCATGTGTAGGGCAAGCTCCAAAGCATTGGAGTAGCTGGTTGCCAATGGCTGAATGGTGGTTTAACATCTCCTTTCATACATCCCTAACTATAAAGTCTTGTATGGCAGTGATCCTACCCAAGACATGCCCTAACGTGCATGCACGCTGTGCTAGGCCTCCACCAACACCAATCACGTCGACACTCACCCATGGCAGCCCACTTTGTTGCTCTGCCTTGCTCATACAGCCTGCACTTGTTATACACCAATTGCACACGTGTTCAACAAGTATAAGGCACATATAATTACGGGGAAAACACCCCCAACACAATGAACATCCAGTTATCATTAGGAAAACTCAAGTAACCACATTCATGGCCTGCCAAATCCGCCAGGTAGCCATGTCTATTTTTTTGGGCTCTCTAGTGATCCATTGGATTAATTAGGGTTAATTAACTTGTAATCAGTTTTTAGTTAGATTCTAATTTTATATTTTTAGTACGTAAGTTTGTTAGAATAAAGTTGTCGTGGCCGAGTAACAGCCGTCAGGGGATATTCCTGCACATGTCGAAGCCTCGTCAGGGGATGCCGAGTTTCGCATCAGGAGATGTTCCTGCGGGCGTCAGGGAATAAATGGTCGTCAGAAACTACGCGCGTCAGGGGGATAAAATGGTCATCGGGGACTAAGTCTTCGTCAGGGGATAATTTATACTGTCGGAGACTAAGCTCGTCAGGGTATAAATTATACTATCGGAGACTAATTCAAGTTAACCCGTCAAGGACTATTTTCTCGGTTACAGATTGTTAAATTATTTTTATTAGTTTTCTAATTGTAATAGGTTTGTTTCTATTCTTTCCTTGTTTAATTAGATTCTTTTTCAGATAAGATTTCTTTCCGTTGTACAGTTCTTTCCATAACTGGATTAGATTTTCTTTCCATTGTAGAATTATTTCCAAAGTAGAACTAGGGTTTTATAACAGCTTATAAATAGCTGCTTATGTTGTACGATGAAGAGAGACTTTGATTAAAATAACTTGTGTGAGTTTTTACTTACGTTTATCCGAAAGTTGGTGGTTAATTCCTTTATACTTTCACAACTGATTTGTGTTAGCTTTGTGGGTGATTAATTTCTTTAAGCAAACTAACCAAATTGATCCTTTAGTGTTGATTTCTGGTGATTAATTTCTTTACGAAATCTTCCTAAAGTTATTTTCCGCAACCTGTGTTTGATCCTACCAGATCAAATACATCATCTAGCCTCGCTAAGTTTAGTGACATGCACTCTAATTTATAGATTACAATGGCAGTTAACACCGTTAACTACCAAAGGGATAAGGATGATCAAAACAGGCTGCAGGACAACTGCCCAGCAGTTATGCTTGTCACAACAGAGAATCAAGTTTCATGCTGGCAAGGGAAGAAGTGAAAGGGTCTTTGGGGAGGGAGATATGGTGATTCTTAAGTTGCAAACCTACGACAGAGCTCAGTCCATATGAGAAAGAACATGGAATTTGCATATAAATTTTATGGACAATTTCAGGTATTGGAAAGGGTTGGCAAGTGGCTTACAGGTTGTAGTTGCCCAGTACCTCTAGAATCCATCTTGTATTCCATGAGTCTCAGTTGAAGAAGGCTGTTGGAGACATCAAGATAGAAGCACAACTGCCAGCTCTTACTTTTGATGGGACTTTTGACCTTGCACCATTGAGAATCTCGAAGGAAAGGCAAATTTACAGAGGTAGTAAGGTCATCTATCACCATTAATATGAATTTTTAGTCAACCACCATGAATCTCATTAGTCACATATTGCTTCAATCCTGCTCCATTTATACTTCTTCATATAGTACTTTTATTGTGAATGTTTAGTGAGTTTATTAATGTCAGTTTATTTTGTATGTTTATTGTCCTACGATGAATTTACTGTGTACATTTATTAATATACAATGAGCTTATTATGTTTTATTGTCATACAGTGATTTACTGTGTACGCTTATTGTCATACAGTGAGTTTATTACGTTTATTATCATACAGTGAGTTTCTTTTTATTACCTCGTATGTAATAATACAGTGCGTTAATAATGTGATTTTTATTGTTGGTATTTGATGTCTTTATTGTTATTTGGTACTATATGTTTATAATTTTGTTGTTCGTACTTTTATAGTTTGTTGGTAGTAAGTTTATTATTTCTTGCTTTTACATTTTTTTCTATGTTACTATTTATTGTTTTATAAAATTACAGTGAGTTGTTACACTTTATATATTACGCAGTGAGTTTGTAATATAAATATAATTTTTGGTGTCTGTTTGATTTGATGTCTTTATTGTTCTTTGGTATAATATATTTTACAATTTTGTTCATAATTTTATAGTTTGTTTACGGTAAGTTTTTATTAGCTCTTTTATTATTTTCAATTGTATAGTATATTATTGTTCATTGTTTATATAGTTACGGTAAATTTTTACACCCTATGTATTACAATGAGTAGTAATATGCATATTATTGTTAGTGTTTGATTTTATGTCTTTAATGTTCTTTGGTACAGTATGTTTTATATTTTTATTGTTCGTAATTTTATTTTTTGCTTGTAATAAGTTTATTATTTGTTACTTTACTAGTTTTTATTTTTAAGTATGTTATTGGTCATTACATTTTACAGTTATAGTAATTTTATATATCTTCCGTATTACAGTAAATTAGTAAGATAATATGATTGTTGGTGGTTGATTGATATGATGTTAAAGAATTGGATTTGTTTGTTTAAGTTTAAATTTTAAATTTTGATGAAGTATAACATGTTATCATTAAAATATTAGAGTTTGTATTTTGAATCCAAAGAATGATTAATGAAAGAAAACTCAAAAAGTAAAGTATGGGTATAATTGGAATTGTAATATTAAATTTGATTTAAAAAAAGAATTAAAAATACAAGACTTATGGAATTTCATCATAAAATATGTCCGGCCTGGAATTGTCCATGATTATTTTCCCCATTTAATGAATTTACGCGGTTCCTATTTCTGAAAAAGTGAAAGCATGCATCTAATGAAAGTAATATGCCCTCAAGCCAATTACGTTAGACGTGATAGAACATTTATTTTGTAATTTTATTCATTTATTAATAAAAAAATTATTTATTCAAAGACGTTTATTTATATGTTTAAGCTGTTAAATATATTAACCCATAGTTTAGAGTTATATTTTAGGATCATGATGAGATCATGCTAATGAGATCTAAAATATGTTAACTCGAAACTAAAAATGTTCCTAATCGTAGGATCACTAATAAGGGTGTTAGTGAATCCAGAAAGATTAGTACATACTGTGCTTGATCTTAACAAAAGGATGATTGATCTCATAATCATTTGTGTGACGACATTAAAGCAAGTATGTAGGTGCTTATTAGAGAATAAGTTCATTGAACGTGACTCGCTTAAATGAACACCTAATGGAGTTTTACGTGCTTGTCAATAGGAGTTCATCTAGTGATAGTTGTACAAGTGATCCTTAGACTTGAGATCGTTGCGGTTATCTTGTGTACACTAAATTATACTTTGTCATATATCTTAACTCAAGCAGTGTATATAAGTGTATGTTCGGGTATAATAAAGTGTACATAGAGATAAGTGAATGATCAACAAAGGATCTACCGCTTCCAGTAAAGGGAGAGAATGTCCTATGCAATTCCATTAGTGACAACTCAGGAATCTCTGGCCAGAGTGGAATGATAATTAGAATGTGTTTCTAATTGACATTATATTGAGTTGTGCATCTATGAATCGGAATGCATATGATTAAATAAAATAAGACTTGACAGTAATTCCATGTCTTATATTTAATCGGGACATTGTGTGGTAGAATGATTGAATTGTACGGTAACTATTCACTGAATAGGTTCTTTGTGATTAAACGTTGATTTCATATTATCCAGATAGTCATGATATGCTGAGAGGTATCCCTCATGATGTAGAATAAGTATAATTAATATAATTAATTATATTTAATGAATTAAAGTGTTTAATTCGTATAAATAAAATTAGAATAGTTCTAATTTTATTTATTTCTACAACCGGCTTGATATTGAACCTAAAGGGTCACACCATAAAAGGGAAATAATAAATTATGAAGATATTGGGAAATAATAATAATTAAGTAATTTAATTTATACCATGGTGGAATAAATTAAATAGCTTAATATTTATAATTTAGTATTTTAGAAATACTAATTATAAATAAATAAGAATTATTCTTATATTATTATTATTTAATCAATAATCCAATTTCTAAGTAGTCTAGGAATTAGATTAAAAAGTGGTGTTATTATTTAATAATAAAGAATCCAATTTCTAAATGGTTTAGGAATTAGATAATGGAGTTTTATTATTATTTAATAAATAACCAATTCCTAAATGGTTTAGGAATTAGTTTAGGGATTGTCTATATAAGGAGACTTATAATAAATTAAACCCTAATGGTAATAATAATTAGTAGCCTCCATAATATTTGTCACCAAAAAAAAATATTGTGAGAGAAATCCAATATTCTTCATAATTAAAATTCTCTAGTGGATCACTTTTAGAGTACTACACACTTGAGTAGTAAACGTTGGATCCAGTGGAACAATCAAGATCGTGGAATAAATTACAAGACGGATCAAGGGGATCGACTGGAGCGTGAATGATAAAATTGCAGTGTTAATTTGTGCGTAAAGATTCTACATCAACGTCGTCGAATTTACAACGGTATAATTTTAATTCTTTCTCAATTAATAATATCGTATAAGGTGATTCCTGGGATTGCAGAAAAATTTTAAATTGTTATTTTTCATGCTTCCGCTTCGTTTTCTATAATTTTCTGCACTAACATGCAACATATTTTAATCGTAAAGTGCTTGCAAAATTATTTATATATGTCATAATGCAACTCACATTCCACAGTCTAGTTCCGTAAATACACATCCCTTGGAAGTTTTGAATGCGTCCAGAACTTCAAGAATCTACCGTTTATCCTCCCTCATGGGTGTAACACTAGCCTTTCAACCTAAATAGCTTTTGCCTTTTCAACATATTAGTCCCTCTACATAAACTTAAGACGCATGATTCACTGACATGCCAACACCAACTATTTTGGGGCAAAGGTGATGTTGATGTTGATATCTATCTATATCTATATATGTACACACACGCACACATGCGTATAAAATAAACTCCAGCCTAGAATGCCGTCTAGCTGCCTAGGTCCGACTAGCATATTTTTACAATAGTTATGTGAGCAATATATTTAAAGATAATGTGGACACAATGAATTAAAAAGAAGATATTTGTATAAATGATAAATAATGTTCATTAAAAAACTACTTATTACCAAATTCTGGGAAGGCATCAATAAACATCAACATCTCCTCCCCTGTTAGACCAGATAAAAAGCAAATTCGTGGCAGCGATGAAGCAGCCTGCAAACACAAGAACACATTACTCTGGTCAAGTTATACGAATGGGGAATATTGTACTTCTTCCTCGTAAAGAAAAATAAATCCATCTCAAAGCAATTGTATACAATTTTGAGAACATCAATCTCTAAGCATATAATAGAATGAACCACCAGTAGAGGCAAAAAAAATTGGGAGTTCAATACTCTTGCGCAAACCATTAATCTTAATTCTACTGACACACGCCTTTTGACATCTTGTACCATTCAAACTTTCTCCTAAGTCTCTCAAGCCCATCGCATAAAAAATGAGCAAACCTTACTGGCTTCTTTATGTCTATTAAGATCCTCCCAACTTTCTGTGCACATTTTACTCGAGTTACTGTGACAATTATGTTGCTTTAGTAATCAAATAAATAAGCACTACCAAAATATACATAAAAAAATCCAACTTATATATATTGTAAGTAATCGTCTATCAATTTTAAAGCAACGTATGGCTATTGCAACTTACTGGAGCACTAAAAAATTAGGTTTAGAATAACAGATACTAAAGCTGTTACATTTTACTTGATCCCCAATATCACTGTGGAATCTACAAATATAATATAAATGAAACAGTACAAAAGAATATCAAAACACTTTTGTGTACCTAAAAGAGTTTCACACCAGAAACCTCCATGTTTTCAGCTCCACATATATAACACCAATTACAGTTCAGTCTGCGAAAGCACTATTACTAACAAGACATGCAAAACCAAATGGTTATTTGTTTTAAAGGGAAGTGGCATGGAAGTGATATGTTGTAAAATTATCTCCACACAAGTGATACCACTTTTCTATTGTTCTATATGGTACTACCCCCTTCATCTTTCCGTCAACCCCCCAACCCCCTAACCTTACTAACCCTTAACCTCACTAGTTTTACTTTTACTTAATTTACTTTCAAATGGAATTCAAACAGTAAACATATATTTAATAATTAACTTTTAATTATTCCCTGTAAATATAAAAAAATAATAATAATCTTACTAATAGAAAATAAACTTATATTTATTTGATAGTTGTTGTCAAGGAATAATCTCACCGGTAACATTATTCAACAGTTACTCTTAAACAAATACTTGTTCGATTGCATGATTTTAATAAAAATGCACATTGACATGTGAAATGAGAAAAAGAAAAAATTGCAGAAGTTAAATTCGTAGATCTAAAGTATCCATTTCTCCAGAAGTATTTCTGTTTTGAATTTACATTTTTACTTTTTGAAAGTAGTAGGCCAGTTTTAATTGAAAATTTATTTGTTACTCATGTCTGATATGATTACGGAATACACTTTTAGATGAATAAAAGATGGGAATGACAAATTACACAAGCAGCTACCCAATATTACTAAAGCATGTCCAACCTTGTTACCGTGTTCTTTGGCAAAGATCGCACATAACCAAAATCATCTATTAAAGTTGGATACATCTGCTACAATGCCTCAAGGTAGGGAATTCTCGATTTGACTTTGTCTAAGATAATTAATACTCTCTTTGTTCCAAAAATAGGAATATGTTTTGATTTTTTTGGTCAAATAATGGCATATTGAATTTCAAAATTAATGTAATATATAAATGGTTTGGATGCAAATTATGTTGTCATCAAAAGTTTTTGTTATAAACCTTAAGTTTATAATAATTTTATCAACTATAATCAACTAAATTAATATTAATTTAAAATTTAGTATGCCGTCATTTGACTTAAAAAGTCAAAACGTATCTCTATTTTGGAAGCGAGGATTGAAATCGCCAAACAATCTCCACACAGACAAAACTACTGCTTTCGCACACATGACAGAAAAATCTCCATATTGACGATGTGCGCCCACTGAAACAATTTAACTCATAGCATCCCCAGAAATGAAGTATACACCAAGAAAACCAGTTAGCCAAGTAACAGTAAACAGCTTCGGTGGATAAAAAAAGGGATTTGAAACTCGTAGCAGCAGCCTAGGATTCACAACCATGACCATAGCATAAACCAAAAACCAAAAACTAAACCTAATCGCACCAAAAGAACTGTTAAATTCGAAATCAGATCCATTAGAGAAAAAGTCACTTCGCAAAATCGAAATCAACATGGCAGAATCTATATATAAATTGATTTGAATTTGAAATTCAAAATAGACTCCTTTAACCTGGTATAGAGGACTTTTGACATTTCATTAGATCACAGCTCAAATTGTCAGCTTCCTATTTCCTATTTCCGAGTTCTTCATTTTCGATAGATATGGCTATTCAAGTAACCTTTCATTGGATTCATTTTCCTCATTGCTAATCAGTAACGCTTAGATCAGCAAATTGATGAACTACATCAGAATCTATTCCCACTCCCACCAATTCATGTCATACTGAAGCTTTCACAAAAGTCACAAGAATAAGTAGCTTTAATGAACTCATGAGTTGAAGACAAATCTCCAATCTGTCCAGTTTCATTTGTGTGCAGGCTTCATTCCACCAAAAATCTCCAAGAATAGCATTTAGCACTTTCTACCTGACCAAAGCTGAAGCTACACACTGTCTGGAAGAAGAATAAGCAGCCATGAGAGAATGCATTTCTTTTTATTAGCTGCATGAAAGATTATAACTTTGCAAAGACTAGCGAGAAGTACCATGTGTCTGTACTAACCAAAAAGCATGGACCTCTTCTTTATCCCCTCAGTCCTCCATTCAAGATGTCCAGCATAAAGCTCAATGCCACCATTACAAAAATATATAACAAATGCAATAGAGATCCAATCGCTTCAGACCCTTAATTGTGGTTTGGGGAGGATACAGAAGAGGGAAACAACTGGTTGTGACTGCTACCGTCATTCAGTCATTCACAATCTGGAAATATTTCAGCATCCATTTTGCTTATTACCACCATATCACGAAGGTAACTTGTCTCCAGTCACTACAAGGAATGAACCTCCTGGGAAACCATTGATCAGTGTTGAGAACTTAATTGTCCATATTCCACCAATTATCCATGCCAAAAACACTCAAAAGCAAGTGCCTACGTAAGGTTCGACAGACGGAGTATAAGCTATTGTGTAGCACAAAGATAGTTGATACATGTTGAGATAGTGAGCTTTTATAAATATATCCAATTTCTCTCTTTTGGAAGTTCAGACAACTTGAGCCTTGGGTTGTGAACAAAATTTTAGTTTATTTAAATAATTTCTGTATGTTTCGCATTAAATTTTAAGTTTCCATAACTCTTTAAAAGCTTTTGTAGTAGAGTCCCACGATTTAACAACACTTTGACATTCAACGCCACTACCTCTGAAATGCAATGCCACTACCTCTGATATGCAATGCCACTCTGACTTAGAGGGACTGACCATAGACCTTCATGAACAGATTCAGGAGAGTGCAAAAGCACAAACAGTACATGTAGAGAATAAAATGCTGAAAGGAAAACTTAAATTCAGGCACATTTTTGCGCAGCTTTGGTAATTCTGATGCATATTCACTAAGTGTACTGTAAGCTAGTTTTATACTTAAAACCAACTTTTAACAGTTTTACCATGTTGGGAATTCGCGAAGCAATTGCCAGTTTGTTTCCCATGAATAAATTTGTCGTTCACTGATTGTTAGAATATGAATAGAATATGCTAGAATAAGAATATAATCTATATATGATTTGTAGGGATATGTTTAGCATAATTATGGGGATTTGCATAGCTATAGTATATAAATTTCTCCAAATATATTCAAAATCACTCACTATACTCTATTTTGTACATCTTATCAAAGCAGATCCTTTCACTGTGATTGGGGTTTCGCATTTTCCTTCACTTTCCAGTACAATCACACTGACAGACTTGGGGGTTTCTTTAAAAATCCTTTCAACCCAAGCTTGCCTATTAGTGCGTGACATAGCGTTGACTTCCTCCTCACCAGGTGACCTTGTCCCTATCATCCAGCCACCATTCTACTGCCGACACGCCACCCTTCTGTTGCAAAATGCCAGCGGGTGAGTACTTTGTGACGAATATCCGGCGACGACGATTATTTCTCTGGTTTCACCTTCCAATGGACTGTTCAATTTCGGTGGTTGCAGGTTCAGATTGTTAAGTTTTTAGCAACTGGTTTGCCAATCGGTTAATTCTACTGATAGTATTTGGTGGTTATCGATTGCTACTGTTTAGTGCTCATTATTATTGGTCTGTCCCTTATTAAGGTGCTGCAAAATCCCTGTTGATTTTATCCTTGGATACTCTTTTGTCACATTCTCTGTTTATCGGCAGATTGTGGTATGGTTACTAATAGTGCTCTTACTTCCGAGGAAATCTTGGCTTTTCAGACATTTTTGTCCAAATCTTATGCTTTGTCAGGAACTACTCCTCTTGTTAAAAGTATTCCATCTTTTAACTGGATTATAGATTTAGGGGCCTCGGAACATATGATCGGTAATTGTAAATTTTTTTCCACATACACACCTCTTTTTGGTAAAGATAAAGTATTAGGGGCTGATGGATCTCTCTCATATATATCTGGAAAAGGTTCAATTAATTGTACGCCCACAATCATGTTCCTTCTTTTACTGCCAATTTGTTATTTGTTCAAAAGCTTACTACAAGCTCAAATTGTTCCATCACATTTTCTCCTTCTCATTGTATTTTTATGGACTTACAATAGCTTTATCTTATGTTCTTCATGTTCCTTCTTTTACTGCCAATTTGTTATTTGTTCAAAAGCTTACTACAAGCTTAAATTCTTCCATCACATTTTCTCCTTCTCAATGTATTTTTATGGACTTGGAGACGGGGCAAAAGATTGGTAGTGGTAGTGTTGTTGATAGTCTTTACTACCTAGATGTTCCATCTTGTGTATCTTTGACAGGCACATGAGAACTCAACTCAAGATTTGCAATCTGTTTCAAACTCCAACTTAGAATCTCTACATCAATGGCAAAGACATCTAGGTCACCCTTCTATAACTACTTTGGAGTCTTTTCTTTCCTTATCATGTCAAACTATGTGGAAAAAGTCATTTTTTGCGTGAACCTTATGAGTTAGCTAGTCACACAAGTTCAATTTATCCTGCTTGTAATGAACGGTGTTCAAAACCTTTTGCTTTTATTCACACCGATGTTTGGGGTCCATCGAGAATTCTTTCTCGTTCTAATTATTGTTGATTTGTTACTTTTATTGATTGCTTTTCTCATATCAATTGGGTTTAGTCCATTCATTCAAAAGGGGATTTTATTTGTTGTATCCAGGAATTTCATAAAGTGATACTCAGTTCAATGCTAAAGTAAGAATTCTTCACGGTACACAGGCCTAGAGTACAGCAACAATTGTGAATTTGAGCTATACCTCAAACAAAATGGCATTATACTTTAAACTTCCTGCGTTGACACCCTGAACAAAATGGGGTTGCGAAAAGAAAAAACTTCTGCCATTTACTATAGGTTCCACGCTTATTAATTTTACTATGAACACACCAAAAATTTTTGGGTCGATACGGTTCTCACGGCTGCATTTCTAATTAATCAGCTGCCTTCTACTGTTTTGGGTAATGTAAGTCCAATCTCTCTCCTTGAATATACATCCACACCTTCTCTCCCTCCTAAAATTTTTGGTTGTGTTAGTTATGTTCATAATCATCACCTACACAGGGTAAATTGGATCCCAAGGCTATTCTTCGGTGTATCTGTATTGGTTATTCCCCTACCCAGAAGGGGTATAAGTGCTATCTTCCTCCTTCGAACAAAGTTTATGTCATTCATAATGTCACATTTTGGGAACATAAGTCGTATTATCCTAGATCTTCTCCTTAGGGAAGACATTGTGAGGAGAAGCTTAAGGAGCCTAGTGTTGTTCCTAGTATTGTGTTACCTTGTTTGGTCTCTATTACTGATATTGGGCCTCAGGGAGAGTCTTCTAATGAATTTGTTGTTAGACAAGAACCTGAATTGAGAACTCATGTTCATCGGAACAAAACTGTCGAAGCACTACCACAAGATCAATCTTGCTCGGAACCAAGTCTTACCAGTCCACCTATTGTTCCTATTGATGGTAATCATAATGCTACTCTCAATGATAAAAGTCTCCCAATTGCTCTTCGTAAAGGAGTAAGATCTTGTACACAACACCTTATCAGTAACTTTGTTTCATATGATAGATTATCTTCACCCTATTGTGCCTTTATTTCTTCTTTGCCCTCTATATTTGTACCCCAAGGATGGAGAGAGGCTACAAATGATGAAGACCGGAGAAAAGCAATGATTAAGGAGATGAATGCCATAAAAAATAATGAAATGTGGGAATTAGTTACTCTTTCCTGACAAAAACTTCCAGTGGGGTGCAAGTGGGTGTACACGTCAAACATAATGCAGATGAGTCCATTGAGAGACTCAAGGCAAGGGAAGTTGCTAAGGGATATACCCAAACTTATGGGATTGACCATTAGGAGACCTTCGCCCCCATTGCAAAAATGAACTCAGTTTTGGATACTTATCTCATGTGCGGAAAATTTCGGTTGGGATCTACAACAATTAGCTATGAAAAATGTCTTCCTCCATGGAACCTTGAACCTTAGATGAAGAAGTCTACATGGAGATTCCTCCAGGTTTCTCATCTCCGGTAACAGAATGAAAAGTGTGAAAACTCCGAAAAAAACTTGTATAGATTGAAACATTCTCCCCGAGCTTGGTTTTGGAGATTTCACAAGGCTATGGTGAGATTTGGCTACAAGCAAAGTCGGGCTAATCATATGATGCTCGTCAAACGAAACAACGATAAGATTGTTATTTTGATTGTATATGTGGATGACATTGTAGTAACGGGCAATGATACATTAGAGAGTGAATCTCAAAAATAAAAAAAAATTGGCTACTGAATTTGAGATTAAAGACCTTGGTGCTTAGAAGTATTTCCTGGGAAAAGAAGTTGCAAAACCCTCAAGTGGGATCTTCTTATCTCAACGGAAGTATGTGATGGTATTGACTAAAACTAGCATGTTGAGATGTACACCTGCTGAATCCCCAACAGAGGTGAACCATCATCTGCATAGTGGTGAAGGACCTCCTGTAAATAGAGAAAGTTACCGAAGGCTAGTGGAAGGACTTATTTATCTCTCTCTAGACCAGACATTTCATATGTCGTGGGAGTCACAAGTCAGTTCATGCATGACCCGAGACTCTCATGGAGGTAGTATAGATAATACTAAAGTTACTGAAGTATCTGAAATTTGCTCTGGGAAAAGGATTGTTCTTCTCGACATGGTCACATGAAAGTAGAAGCTTTCACCGATGATGCTTGGGCATGATCCAATGATGACTGTCGATTGACTTCAGGGTACTGTACATTTATTGGAGGTAATCTTACTACATGGCGAAGTAAGAAACAATCTGTAGTTGCTAGATCTAGTGCTCAAGCTGAGTATAGAGTCAGTGCACTAGGCATCTGTGAACTGTTGTGACTACAAATCTAACTTGAAGATCTTGGTCTTGTCATCCAAAAACCCTATGCGCCTTTACTATGACAAGAAAGCTGCCACTAGTATTGCAAACGATCCCGTCAAACACGAAACGAAGCATATTGAAATCAACGGACATTTCATCGACGAAAAGTTAGTTGATGGTCCTATTTGTCTACCGTTCGTGAAATATAAAGATCAACTCTCAAATATCTTGGCAAAAGGTCTTAGAAGTAAAATGTTTCATCCTTGTTTCAAGTTGGGGTTGAGGGGAAGTGTTAGAATATGAATAGAATATGCTACAATAAGAATATAATCTGTATATGATTTGCATTGATATATTTAGCATAGTTATAGGGATTTTGCATAGCTGTAGTATCTTTGTCACTAATGGAAAGATTGTAATTAAGACTGTATATAAAGGAATAGAATAAGGAGGGAATTATCTCTCCAAATATATTCAAAATCACTCTCTATACTCTATTTTGTGCACAGATTTTCAATATGTGTCTTGTTTCTTGGAGTGACTTAGGCAGCTTAATTAAATCCTGGAGTGAATTCCCAACATTTAATTTAGACAGTGACTTAGTGAGATCAAGACGTAAACCATCAATACCAAGATAGTCGGTATGATCTGAGTGACATAACTCGTGCATAATAAAAATGGGTTCTGGTGGGAACAACCTTTCAAATTGGATAGCATGATTGGACGGTTCCAAATGGCAAACAAGATCAGATTTGTCAGAGGCATCTACAGATTAAAAGGTTTTTATCTGCTTGTGTGTCAAAGTCCCTATATTTTATTGAAGACAGCAATCAAACTAGATATATGCTGTCGCTATTGAGGCTATAGTAAATAACCCCCACCCTCCCCCCTCCCCACACACACATAAAACTTCTGAGGTGCAACAACCCTATTTCACTTTGCTCGAAATCTGCAACTTGAATTTAATAAAGACAATTGATAACATGGATTTTCATGCTCTCCAAAAATAGTCTAAGAAAACGTCCCCCACATTTTATATAAGAGTCCACAAAACGAACAGTAAGTTGAGGCAAAGAAATGTTTTACTAAGCAACGGGAACCAAATTATGTTCTGAATCAAAACAAGAAAATAAAGTGGATTTAATTCCGACAGAAATATTTCGTTGGAAAAATTATTTCTGACAAGCCTATTTCCGAGGGAATTTTCCAACGGAATTTCCGTTGGAAATAAACTTTTTTCTTATCGTGCAATGACATTCGAACATTACCTTCACGGTTTCCAAATTGGATTGTTTCGTATTTAAAACTTCCCAGAGTGAGCAATTAAGCATGTCTTTGGTGCAAACAATAACCTGCAATTTAACAGCATTAAAATCATTAGATTTAATTATAGAACTGATCCTATGGTTCAACCCTCAAATAGGCAACTATGTAGATTAAATGCTGTCTTGGTCATTACAGTCACATTTTCACCATTTTACATTAAACTTCTACTTTACGACAAAAATATTTCGAGTATAACCCACAATGTGCACAGCCCAAGACAGGTTAGCCAGAAATCTAGATCCATTTATTCATCTAATTTAATGTTAAAACCTAATCAAATTACATTGAAACAAGAAATATATGACAAAGAAGATCAAATATATATAAGAATTTATATAAAGTTTCAAAATAATAAGTGATTACGTTGAGTCAAACACAAGAAAACCTAGTTCAATGATCCAAATGCAACATCGACTTCAATTCAGTGACTAAAACAGCAATTAACCCCAACCCATGTATTATTAATATTGAAAAAATTGTGATGTGAGTAGGGAAGTTCACCAAAACAGCATGATTAGCATCGTGTTATAAGATTAAAGATATCGTTTTATACTTCTATTTTTGGGGGAGAGCAAGGCTTATGACCTTTATAAGAAAAGATAAAAATAGCAATATTATTAATATTCCAATTTAAATTGTAAATGTTAGAGACTGTTTGTCTCTGGAGTTTTCATACACCATAATAATTTAAATCAGGTTCCCTTTTTATAAATGAAGTGTTCCACCAGAAAACTTCTACACATCAAGGAAAGGGTTAATCACAAAAAAAAATAACGAAGTTTGGGTCATTTTCTATTTTAACCAATTATGTTTTATTTTTGCGTTTAAAATAATGAACTCTAGGTCAACACATCATTTCACAGCAAAACTTTCATTTTTTTATTTTTTTTTATTTTTTATGCTTATGTGACCTTGCCCACATCATGACACACCAGCCAAATCATTTTTGCTATCCCTATTTTTTATCTATCAAATAAAAGAATGAAATACATAAATAAAAAATAATTTTATAATTTTATAAATGAGTTTTATAATTATATATGTATATATGAAATATTATTAAATTGAATTGAACTTGGAGTCAATCACTAAATTAACAATTTTATTATATTATGCTGAGGTCTTTTTAAATAATTGAAAAAATAAACAAATGTCATGTAGGAAATGACTAAATTTTTTTTAAAAATAATGGCATGTAAGCATTTCATTACTGTAGTTAAACAGTAATTAAATGTTTTAAAATGGTACAATTTTTCAGAGTTGATTATTTTAAATAGACAAATAGAAAATGGGTGAAATTTTGTTAGTTATTTTCATAATTAACCCTCCAGGAAATGTATCTAATTTTTTAAAGTACACATTCAAGTGAAAATTCGCAAATAAGATAACAATTACAAGAAGGAATACAAACATAACAATACCTCTAGAAATTCACCTTCCAACTTTTTCAATAGCTGCCCCACCTAAAGAAAGGCATACTCGTTAAACGCTAAAGGCAGTCAATTACTTGTATTTGGAGGAAAGGAATGAATGGAAAACAAAACTTTCTGAAATTTACCGGTCAGTGTTCAATTTTGAAAATAATTCTCATCCAGTTGAAGATAGTTTCAACTCCTCCTGTGTAGTTTATGTTATCATGCTACTATCTGATGTCTTTATGTTACTGTTATAGTTTTGTTAAACATATAATAATATTGTATATAATAACATAAACTTAACGGGAAGAGTTATAAAGTAGGACTGCATAGAAATTATTTTGACAACACAGTACCCGTCCCGTCCGTCAAGTGTCCAGTAATGAAAATAATTCTCATGCAATTGCTATAGTTCTTTAACATTTCCCATTAAATTTATGTTATTATGTTACCATATATAATGTTACCATCTGTCAAAACAAACTTACACTATAGATAGTAACATAATGATATCAGATAGTAATATAGTAACATAGTATCATAAACTGCACAGGAAGAATTTTAACTTAAACAAACTACACAAAAACTATTTTTATTTTTTGACACTGGCCGAGAATTTCCTGGCCAATTTCAGGCAAGTTCCAGTGACGAAAATAATTCTCGCGCAGGGTTTTCAACCCTACCCAATATATAACTTTACGAAATTATGCTACTATGTACAATTTTACTATTTGTGTAATAAAATTATAACGTGGATAGTAAGATAAGAGCATCAGATAGTGACAAGGTAATATAAATTGCACAGAAGAGTTAAAACTATCTTTAAATGGATGATAATTATTTTTAAAATTGAGCACTAGCGATAATTCTGTTGCAAAAAATTACAGGCCAGTGTGGAAAAATTAACATAATTTTCATGAACTATTATCAGAAAACCATACTAGCTGAGAATTCTCCCATCATGATCGCTTTTTTTCCTTGATATAGGAAAAAATAATTCCAAAGCTCCTTTAACATCTTCTAAATTTAAACTAAAAAAACTCAAGAATCACAATAGCATCTCTCTATATTACAAATATAGATAAGCAAACTCATAATTAAATTATCTTTACAAATAGAGAAAATCTACAAGCACACCAACATGGTCTACATAAAATACTTTTGAGGTATTACGAACCAGAGCATCACAAACCCAGCGATGTCGACTTCTGCATATTAATGACATTGCTATAGCTCAAGTGACAACTACAGCTCAAGCAACAGCTCAAGCAACAGTATTAACATACACAACTGCAAGTCATGCATGCATGACTTGCAGTTGAGTAGGCTTACTAGTTATAGACAAGTGTCAAGCCTTAACATCGAACTGGCTTAACATGATGGATAAAAAGGACAAGCCGAGCTGATGCAAGTGTGAGCCAAGATGAGCTGAAGTGTTAGTGGAAGTTAATTATGGTAGTTAAATCGTCATTCCTATATTCAAGGTTGTATTCATGCATGTATTTTAGAGCATAGTTCAGTCGATCAATGTTCTACATAAACTGATTGTAATCATCTTTTTTATATATGAATAAGAAATACATTTCTGCATTTTTCTCTCTCAAATTACTTTCATAATATTCTTGTTCTTCTTCGATTCAGCACTTGTACTGAGTTTGCAAACATGATAACTTTTTCTCGATTGAAGAAGAACAAGTATATTATGAAAGTAATTTGAGATAGAAAAATGCAGAAATGTATTTCTTATTCATATATGAAAAAGATGATTACAATCAGTTTACATAGAACATTGATTGACTGAACTATACTCTAGAATTAGTTAACAACCTTCCTAAAATACATGCATGAATACAGGCTTGAATATAAAAATGATAATTTATCATAACTTCCACCGACACTCCAACTCATCTCGGCTCACATTTGCGTCTTTTTATTCATCATGTTAAGTCACTTCAATGTTAAGGCTTGGCACTTGTTTAGTAAGCCTACTCATGATCGGCTTGCATGCATGACTTGCACTTGTTATGTTAATACTGTTGCTTGAGCTGCTTGAGCTGTAGTTATTGCTCAAGTTGTAGTAATGTCATTAATATGCGGAAGGCAGCGGCACTAGGTGTGGGATGCTCCGGTTCGTAATACCCAGAAAGTATTTTATGTAGATCACGTTGTTGTGCTCGTAAATTTTCTATTTGTAAAGATAATTTAATTCTGAGTTTGCTTATCTATATTTGTTATATGGAGATGCTATTGTGATTCATGGGTTTTTAGTCCACAGTTCAAATTTGGAGGATGTTCAAGGAACTTTGGAATTAATTTTGTCTAAAGCTAGTAAAAAAAGCGATAATGATGGGAGAATTCTTAGCCAGTATGGTCTTCTGATAATAATTCACGAAAATTATTCCACACTGGCCGATAATTTTCTAGAACAGAATTACTGCCAATGCTCAATTCTGAAAATAATTCTCGTCCATTTAAAGTTAGTTTTAACTCTTTTGTGTAGTTTATGTTACCATGTTACTGTATGATGCCTTTATCTTACTATTCACGTTACAATTTTGTTAAACAGATAGTAACATTGTACATAGTAACATAATAACATAAAATTATATAATGGGTAGGATTGAAAACTACACGAACTGCACGGAAATTATTTTTGTCGCTGGAACTTGCCTAAAATTGGCCAGGAAATTCTCGGCCAGTGTCGGAAAATAAAAATAGTTTTCATGTAGTTTGTTTAAGTTACAATCCTTTCTGTGCAGTTTATGCTACTATGTTACTATATTACTATCTGATGTCATTATGTTACTATCCATAGTGTAATCTTGTTCTAACAGATAGTAACATCATATATGGTAACATAAAAACATAAATTTCATGGGAAATGTTAAAGAACTACAACAATTGCATGAGAATTATTTTCATCACTTGACATCTGGTTGTAGATGTGATATGATAATGGTGGCGGGAATGTACTTCTGGTTGTAGATGTGGGTATTAGACACTCCAAAGTAATGACGCATGTTCTACAAAATAGGGGAGTCCAGTACTGAACACTACACAGGGTAGTCCTAGGTATGCTAAGTCAATGTAACATATGATGAGAAATTGACAATAAGAGGGCAACCCAATATGCAACCATGAGCAGTTTTATGAATCTTATCACAATGCTACAGAATACCGTGAATCACATCACCATACAGGACAAACTATATGTTGGAACCACAAATGGAAAAAGTAGGTGAGTGGAAAAACTATAACAGAATACAGATCATATTCTGGTTTGCCATATATCGCACATGAAATCAAGTAATGTCAGATTTCACTCCCCACCTCCACCACTCAAAAGATGTTATAAAGATCAAACTGTGAAGGAAAATTATGACAATGTTACTTAAAATATTTAAATTTTTTATGTAAAAAAATGCAAATTTATATAATATTAGCTTGCTCAAACAAATACTGATGAAAATTGATATGCCACTAATAGTTTAAGATACCTTTCCCAGATCTTCTTTGTCAAATCCAGACAACAGTAGAGCCTACAAAAATGAATCCAAAAGAAGTGCGCAGTAGGGTTATATTCTAGCAAAATATTATCCAATCAACAAGCATAATATTACATGGTGATCTTTAGCATTATCTAGGATTTCTAAAGTTTATTTAGATGTTGTATTAGGTATGCTCATAAATGACGCAATTTCGAAATTTAAACGTTGAACATGTTTTTTCCACAGAAGCAATCATAGAGATCATATCAACCAACCATATTTCAAAGTAAATATTCTCAAAAATCTCATAATAATTGATAAATTTGGACACTATAACAGTCAAGCACATTGAACTTATTAGTACTTCACATCATTTCAAGTTGAAAATTTTGAAGGTCTACACGAGATATGGAGTACTTATGTAACTAGCATGTACAGATTCAATAATTCCTTCTTTTTTTCTATTGTTGTGTTAATAATAAATCATCATAAACAGAAAGTTGGAGTAGATGTGAAGAGATACTTCACTCAAATTGGGAATTTTCATGCTTATATTTAAAGGGATGTAACTAGAGATGGTTTGCATTGACATTGTATCTTATTGAAGTTAAAGCACAAAGGTTGATAGCAGGCACCATTTTCCTTAATATAGATATATAGGAGATGACACTGTGTTATTAACTTAATCAGACACCAGGAACATCAATAGTGATCGGAAAACTACTAACCAGAACTTACAGGTGGACCATATGTAGGATCTTCAGCATTTAGAGGAACAAACTTTGAATCGCCAATCAACTCATCAGGAAATTCTGTATGTAATGAAAAAGTAGAGATAATACTTAAACATTAATAAGAATTAAAGGATACTCAACTAGAGATAATAATTTTCAAGAAACATAAGTTCTAAACAACTCTATTTTCAAAATTATCAACGGAAAGGGGTCATTATCATTGAAAAATGGTCCTTGATATGACAGAATTTCTTTTGATCATATTGTATACCCTATTTACAACCTTTTATAGTAAATTATATAGCAAAAAAAATGGCATACAACATAGAACAACTGCACAAACAATTGAAAATTACTGAAAGAACTCGGCTAAATAATTCATACATTTTTATCTATGTCAAAACACCCATGTATAATATCTACACTCTTAAGATCAATATTGGGCTACCTAAGATCTTGGCTACTGGGTCTTCATCAGAGATCAATATTGGGCTACCTAGGATCTTGGCTACTGGATCTTCATCAGAGATCAATATTGGGCTACCTAAGATCTTGGCTACTGGGTCTTCATCAGAGATCAATATTGGGCTACCTAGGATCTTGGCTACTGGGTCTTCATCAGAGCCCACCTTACAGCTCAACCCTACCAACGGTATTTGAGTGGAAGACCTTTTATACACCCATTCGAAGCTTAAAATGTTTTCCCTTTAGGGGTTTTGGCAAATATCCTTTTGTGAGGAATGAATACAAAGAGCATTGAGAGTTTAAAACAGAAGAATAAAAATTACAGATATGCCCAAACCCTTTTAGTGAGGCATAAATATCTATTGAATAAATTTTACCTGAAAAATACTATCCATAGTTCTCTCTATATTTAGCACGCAACTTTCTCAACTAGCAGACTGGCAGTCAAATTTTCACCACTAACACCACAAGATATCACTTACAATATAATCAATGTAATATGCAATGCAAAGTCCAGTTTCCCTTCTACATTTAATATTATGGGAAGAAAGATAGGCCAGCAATCATCACTTTCATGGAATAAATAGCATATTACTGTTCACCGAACCGATAAATTTTCCAAATTTTTACAAGGTAGATTTCTATAGAAAACATTGCAATGCTCTTCTAAATTTAACATTTAAAATTTCTTCATATCACTCTTATGTTGTTTTCAGCTGTTTGGAATCGAACAGGAAGGATATCCTACAATAATTGTTTGGTCATTTATGCATAGACTTCATATCATTCCACAAAATTAGCTATGGTTTCTGTGGTGGCCCCAAAATCCCGTACCGAACTTTTGGGCAACTTCAAATATTGACAACAGACAAACAATAACATTCAAGCATGCATATTAATAAATAAGAGAAATATAATCTCTATTACATTATCCAAAATAATTGTCTAACAACGGAAATCTATGAGGGGCCCATACAAGCCTTACAATTTAAACATCTCTATAATAACCTCATGCTTCACTCTTTCTCTAAATGTCATCCACAAGAAAGCGATCAGGAAACGTTCATCATAGCATTTTCGCTTTGCCCTTTATTAGACGGCTTGGCCTTCTCGCCATAACCTGTAAAACATTTAATAATAACCACGTGAGCGATTTACGCTCGCAAGTATATAGTCATGCAAGTGAGCCTTGAAGATAGAAAATTTATAGGGCTTAAGTGTTTGTGAGATTGGGCGGAGACAATGCCGACACCTCTTGATAGATTGAAAAGATATAGCTTCTAAGGTCCCGAATGATAACGAGAGATTTGACCATTTACTTGAAAGAATCTTAAATAATTCAAATGCGCCTTGTAACCATGTCCGTTTAGCGCACGTGCTTTTAGGAACTCCATATCAAACAGTATATCAACTGGTCAGCCTGACCACCATCTAACTTCATCATAATGACATACGTAGTCAAAGCAAAAATCTTTTTTCTGCGAGGGCTCGGTTACCGATTTCGGTTTCTGTTCTGTATCATTTCTAGGCCCAGAATACTAGGCAGATGCATCCACTAGCCTTTAATTACCCACACGGATATATTTTACAAGTATGGGGTGAGAAAAAAAAATTAAGTCTTTTTATATCCGTATAGGATTTACCTTGGCGTGTTAGCGAATTTGAATAGCCAACATCCGCCCAAAGAATGATTGATTCTAGTACAACACTTTTTTCACATATATCGGATCAATGGATCATATGTTACTTATCTTTGAAGATATTGAACTTGAATAGGATATATAACATAACATTGGATACTTACGTATATCAAATGAATGATAATACATATTAAATGAAAAAGATCGAGTGAGTATATATTTGTCTTTGTCCTTAGCTATTTCTAAATCAAATCACTTGTGAGTGAAAGACTCTATAAAACATACACATTGACATAACATGAGAAATTTATGCCTTGGATATAGATAAGAGAATGCGCATATGTGATGTCCTTATATTTTAATGTTTTAATATGACATCTAAAATGTTGAGGTTTATCAATTAATTAATATTATCTTAAGTAATTGAAAAAAATAATATTTTACACCTTAAAGTTAGACTACGTATCGGTGGATAGTCACTGTAGCATAAAAGTGGTCATCAGGGGTTAACCATCAGATAACCATCAGAGGATGTCTTAACCGTCAGGGAATAAATTACCCGTCAGGGAATAATTATCCGTCAGGGAATAATTACTCGTCAGGGGCTAACTCACCCATCAAGGGATAATTCACCCATCAAGGGATAAGTTGTAGTGGATAAACTACCTGTCAGGGGATAAATTTGTTCATCATCAAACTCATCGGTAATCCATTTGACTACCGCCAAAGTCACTTGGTTGTCATCAAACTCTCTTGGCTATAGCCAAACTCATTGCTAAACGTAACAAGTTAGTGCCAAACTCATCGGTGGATAAATCCTTCAGCGCCAAACTCGTCGGTGGATAATATCATCAGGGGATAATATTAAAATTGTCAGGGACTAAAATTTGACCATCAGAAACTATCAAAATTTGTTCATCGAAAACTAACAAAAGTTATTCATCGGGGACTAACAAAATTTGCTCATCGAAGATTAACAAAAGTTGTTCATCGAGGACTAACAAAAATTGCTCATCGGAGACTAACTTTTAACCTATCAGAGACTAATTCCATGCAGTCGAAGACTAAGTTAGATCTTGTCTCGATTACATAAGAGAACTTTTCATATATTTGTGGATGATGTCATTAAGAGAGAGAACTTATCAAAGGCATAATCGCCACATCTCTCCTGTAGTGTTTGTTTATTGTTTCTCAACACCACCACACACACATAGGTGAAAAACTACTACTACCGTCTTATTGTAGTTTCATAGATGTAGTCCTTGAACTTTTATTCTATCTTCAGACAGGTGAAGGGAAACATTTTTTTTTTTTAATCTTACAAACAACTGTTAAACTCAAGAAACTTTATTTGATTAAGACACAAATATGGATCCTTTTTACAGTTTTAGCAACAGTTGGAAGTTGACAGTTTTGTTTATTAGGTGACCTTCAATATTTCTTACTCTTTTCTTGGATAACTTTTTAGAATATGTGACTAATAATTAGTGGTGTTAAATATACGTTTTAAAACATGCTCTTGGAAGTGAGTAACAAAGTGTTTTACAATCATGACATAAATAAAAAAGACAAAATAGTACAGGAAAAGAGCAAGACTTTAATATAGTGCTCTTACCTCTTTGGATTTAAAGAATAAGTTAAAAGCTTGGGTTGCTCTCAAGAAGGACAGTTGCTCTGTGAAAGTGAACTTGGAATTTAAGTGGGTGGTCGGCTGTATAGAAAATTATGGAAGTGGGGCTAGGGTTGAACTCCAAATGATATATTTATATCACATGCCAAACAACAAGTGTTATTTGATCATTTTTGGTGAGTAGTTATCAGTCATTGGCTGTATTGGACAGTAAATGCCTTAGAATGAAGTGATTGGCTCAATTGGCCGGTGTTGCGGCTGCCAAAAGTCAGTTAATCACCTATCATAGCCAACAATCTATTGGACAAAAATACTTCTCCCGTTGGTGCCTTATGCAGCACTCTTTCCTTGAAGAAATATATTTAAAAGCATAGTCAGGCAATTACATCAGAGTGTACTGCTAGAGTGATTTATTAGCCATGGATCACGTGCAACTCAAAACCTGATATAATATAATTATATCACTTGCACACAGCAATCCTTTGTCGATAATTTACACTGCAGTTCTCCCTTACAGTGAGTCTTCCTCAAGTAATATTTACAATTATTTTTTTGTTAGTGCTTGGTTAAAATAATCGTTTAAAGATTTGAGTTCAAAATGTAGTTATATTCCTTTAGACATCACATTGCCATAGAAACTTTCGTTCAAGTTATGAATTAATTATTCATACAGAATGTGAATTAATCATTCATACATAATATAAATAAATCATTCATACATCATATTCCTATTTTTATTTTCGGGTTCTCACAGTTTCAATCCTTACTATCTTCCCTCCAACATGGGTTAGTCCCTTCCAACACAACCCAGACTTTTATGCATACTCCATAATTTTATCATTTCACGCAAACTTTCATTTTCTCCCTTCTTTCCCTTCCACCTCTATCTTTTCTCCCTATTGATCCATTCCAACCTATAAAACACAATATTAAAGAGTACATGTTTCACTCTGTTCTATTTCTGCATCATTCATTAAGTTGTCCAAATACCGACACATTTTTTTTCTCAGCCAAGACTTTAAAACAGGTCATTATCAAATAAACCAGTTCATAAATTTATGCCCTTAGTTCTTGCAAATAATAATCTTCAACTAAATTTTCAGTTAAAAATTACTTGCAAAACTAATGCAGTGTTTGTGAAACAATAGACAGAAAGAAAAGAAAAGAGATGGAATTTAAAATATTTCCTTTCGAATTCTCTGTTTCTGGATTTCTTTTAAGGAAAAGAAATGAGAAGGAAGGAATTTAACCTCAAAGTTCCTTTTAAAATATTTCCCTCCAAAGTGAGAAGATTTGAAAGGAAATTTAAAAGACGTAATTAACCGTCTAAGTATAACATATCTAGACATCTACCTCAATATTATTTATATGAATTTCATCCAGCCCAAACTTTTTTTTTCGTATTACTTTGTTTGACTTTTGGTGAATTGAATTAATATTATGGGAGTTTATAGTTAATTTTCTCATGAATATGGGAGTTTTTTTTTGTATTTCTCACGAGTTTATCCTAGCTGTATAATATATATGCATTTTTAATGTTCTACGTATTGCTAAAGTTAAATTTTAGTGCAATAGTAATTTATTTAGGGAGGAAAATCATTTATCTAACTTGGTTTGCTAGTTATTTTTTATTGTTGACAAAATATTAATAAAACTGAGAAACTGACTGTTAACTGGCATAATTGATACATGCACAAGATAAGCATATTTTAAGAATAGTACAGTAATAATATACAATTTCTTTCCTTTTCTTTTGTATTTATAAACAAAAGTGATGAGCGAAAATTATACGTGTCTCTCCACATTCACAAACAAAGGGAAAAATATTAATGTCATTTCTTTACTTTTCTTATTATCTTATAAACTTTAAATTCTTTTCTTATCTTTTCTTTCCAGATACACAACCAAACCATAACATATATATATATACATGTAAAAACATAAAGAGAGATGTCAAGTACAAATAAATAATTTAAACGGGAAGAACCACTTGTTGACTCTCCAAATTAGCATGAAACTGAAGAAAAAAATGTTAGCATGACACTTAATATGGTTAAATAAACTTCATCTTTTCAAAGTAGTCAACATCTATCAATACAAAGTATTCACTCGCTTCTATTAATGATGAAGTCGAGAGTTCGAATCACGGCAGCAGAATGAAGAATAAAATGTAGGTTTTCCCTCTCTACTAGCCCCTAGAACAAAGAATAGAATGTAGTTTCCCTCTCTCCTAGTCCCTCTCCTTAGGTTCCTGTTGGATATTTTTAATTAAACAAAATATCTGTAAAAAATAAAATTTTAATATATTTTGATTCCACTAGTCAATATGTAACGGAATGAACAAATAACCAAATAAGTTTTCATCCGTAATCATCTCGAGTGGTTAATGGGGCTGGCAACGTTAATAAAAATTGGGGCTTTATATGTTGATTGACTTGGATGAAAACTCTTTATCAGTAGATGCATACATACACTTAAGAGCTTTTATCTCTTTTTGCTTACAAACAAAAAGGCTGCGTACATTCAATACAAATACATATAGACACATTTATTTATATTATTATTATTATTTGAGTCTTGGATTGCTGAGAACTATTTCTAGAAAGATTATGTGTTGTTCTACCAACCGTTCGTGTGTGGAAGGAGATAATTTGGGGTGGGTGTTGTACCGTTAAGGAACCGCCATTCAAACCTTGCACAGAAGGGAGGCGATAAGTTCCTTAGGGCAGTGTATTTCTACACGCCTCACCATTATCAGGCTAATTTTAAACCTTAACTATTTCATTTGTTCACATTATATTAATTATTGTTCTTTTATTTTGTGATCAGTTTGTGTTTATAAAGTTTGTACATACCAATTATGCAAACTCGTGTGTTTAATATTATACATTCTGTTGGTTTATTAATTAGTTAATATAAATAAGTAGACATCATCATATATTGCCATATATTTTTGTAAATCATATTAGCTTGTTTTATTATACCTTTTTGAGATTTATTAATTATCTGTTGATTGAATTGTCACCGATTTAGAAAAATTATTTGTATCAATTCAGCTCCCTCGGTGTATTAATTAAATTAATCCAGTGTTCAATTGATTATTTAGGAACTAGTGTATTTGTTTCTGTAGCTTTCAAGAAAGTAGTTGGATTGTTTCTTTAAACAAACTCTTTATTGTTATAAATTTTATTTAGATTGTTTTAAAATTAATTTTGTTATGTGACCTGTGTAAGCTTCAGATTATTATTGTTATATTAAGTCCTATTGTACTTCAGTAGTATTGATCTAACGTTTAATTTATATTCATATATTCATTACCATTAACAGTTCCAGATGCTACACTTATAATAGCTAGGATAGAAAAAAATAAAAATAAAAACTCTTTAGCTTATATACCAAATTATGAGGTAAGCAACGCAGCATTCCCAAGAGAGTTGAGGGCATATATGTGGAAAATTTTGTTATCATTAACAATAAAAAAATTTGTTATCATTAACAATAAAAAATTTTAGGCAGAAAGTTATATCATAATTCTTTTATTATAATACTATTATCTTTAAAATTTATGGTAGCAATCCTTATCTTATCTATCACGGGAACAAATCTCACAAAAAATTAGTCATGATAACTTTGTTATTAGTAACAAATTCTATGGAAAAAGAAAAGAAAACTCATATAAATTAAACATACAATCTCACAAAATGTAATTGTTTCTGTGTGGAACATAAAATTGGAATTGCGGAACATACATACCTTGAGATGATGCTCTACGCAGATGGTGGAGCTTCAAAACATTGGCTGTTTTATGGAGTGAAAGAGAAATTACATGTGAAACCGAACGAGCGTTTGATGTATTGATAGGTCTTGTAGATAACGCGGAGAGGAACCGTTGGGGAGTCGAGATAGCTGAAGCCATGCCCCGCTTATGCTTTCTCTCACTACTTTATCTCTCTTACTTCATAATTTTCCAACGTATATACGCCTGTTTCGCACGGTTTATCTCATAAAAAGTGCCCTTCTTTTAGGCCAAATTAGGTATATACCCTCTAAACCTTATTTATTAAGTATTTACCTATACAAATATTAAATTATGATATTTAACCATGAGTTTTTTGTTCTTTATATATTTGCCTAAAAAAATTATTTTTAATCAATAAAAATAGATTTCACTTAATAAAAAAAGCTATTAATTTGAAATGACAGATTTACCCTTCATTTGTTTCCCTCCTTCGTTTGTTTTCCTCCAAATGAAGTATATTTAAATAAGAGAAGTAAATTGTATTCTCTATTACATTCATCAAAAAAACAAAATTCTAACAGCAGAAGTCCATGAGGGCCACACAGGCCTTACAACCTAAACAAAAAATAATTATCGTCTCACGCTTCACTCTTCCTCGAAATGTCATCCATGAGAGGGAAAAGAGAAAGCATTCACTAAGACATCCTTTCCTTGCCTTTAGCAGATGGCCCAACCTTCTCGTCATAATCTGTAAAACATTATATAATAGCAACATGAGCGATTTTATGCCCGCAAGTATATAATCAAGTATTGGTGGCTTTGAAATGGGAGAAATTTTCTTGGCTTAAGTGTTTATGAGGATTGGACGGGAACAAAGTCCACACCTTTGAATAACTTTGAAGAAGAATCTATATATGGCTTCCAGGGTCCCCGAATGACAACGAGGGATTTGACCCTTTACTTGAAAGAATTCTTGAATAGTTCATCTGCCCTCTCTTCATCAAATAGTGCGTCACCTGGTTGGCTTGACCACTATCTGACTTCACCATAATGACATACATAGTCGAAGCAGAAACTTTAGTCTGCGAGGGTTCGGTTACAGATGCCTAAGTTTCCGTTCCCTATTATCCTTAGGCCTAGGGTGCCAGGCAGACACAACCCATTAGTCTTTAGTTACCCACATGGATATATTTTACAAGTATGAGGTAAGAAGAAATTAAGTTCTGTTATATCCATATAGGATTTACTTTGGCGCGTTAGCGAAATTTGAATAGCTAACCTTCGCCCAAAAATGCTTGATTCTTGTACAACATTTTCACGTACATCGGATCAAAAGATCGTACGTTACTTAACTTTGAAGAAATTTAATCATGAGCATTGACATAAATATCTTGGATATATTATGCATATCGAAAGAATGATCATGCGTATTTATTGAAAGAAAGTAAAGTGAGTATATACTTGCATTGGTCCTTAGCTAAAATATCAAACTCAAATCACTTGTGAGTGGAACACTCTATAAAACGTACATATAACATGAGAAATCTATATCTTTGATAAAAATATGATAAAAGATGCACATGTGATGTCCGTGAACTTTTAAACGTCTAAGTTGGCATTCTGAACCTTTAAGGTTTAAATGAATAATTAATAACATCATAAAATAATTTAAGAAAAATAATATTTTATACTCTCAAGGCAAGCTGCACAACAGTGGAAAAACATTGAAGCATGAAAAGTGATCATTAGGGGTTTTAGTCTTATTTATCAGGGGATGACTGCGCGTCAAGGGATAATCCTCAACCATCAGGGGATGATCCTGATCATCACCAAACTCGACAAGTCAGCGCCAAACTCGACAAGCCAGCGCCAAACTCGACAAGCCAGCGCCAAACTCGACAAGCCAGCGCCAAACTCGACAAGCGAGCGCCAAACTCGACAAGCGAGCGCCAAACTCGACAAGCCAGCGCCAAACTCGACAAGCCAGCGCCAAACTCGACAAGTCAACGCCAAACTCGACAAGTCAGCGCCAAACTCTTCGGGAAACATTTACTCATCGGAGACTAAGAAATATTCTCATCAGGGACTAAGCTTAGCCTGTCAGAGACTAAGGCTGACGCCATCAAAGACTAACATTAACTCATCAAACACTAATGTTATCTCGTCAGAGACTAACGTTAACTCATCAGAGGCTAACGTTAACTCATTGGTGACTAAGTTTAGAACTTGTCTCAGGTACAGTGGTGTCTTCCTCGCTCCTCCATGGGTGGTGTTCTCACTAGGTGACCAAGACCACGACTAGGGCAGATCTCAACATCTCATCTGCAGTAAGTGGCATTCTTATCGTTTACCACAACTCATAGACGCTACTAACCTCAAGGACTCAGGTTGAAGAAAACTCAAGCATGGTGTTTTCATTACTGATATAGAGAAATGCTTGGTAGTTAAAAGTTGTCTACTAGGTGGTTAAAGAGGATAGCTTGTGAAATAAAAGACATTAGTACTAGATGTTAAAAGCATGCACTAAGTCATACTTTTGAAAGTGAACGAACCTAGTATGCTCACAAACATGGCATGCTTAACAGAACAAAAGTGCAGGAATGAAACAGAGCTTTAGTATAGTGTTCAGACCTTTTTGGCTGTAAAAGAAGTTAAAAAAACTTGGCTTGTTTGCTGAGAAGGACAGTCGTCTTTGAGAGTGAAATGCTGTATAGAAGATTTATGAAAGTGGGGCTAGGATTGTAACCAGGAGATATATATATCTCACTTGCAAAGCAACAACAACAGTTGGATTATTTGGAAATAGATTTCAGTCGTTGGTTGTGAAAGGAAAATAACAAGCTTTAGAAGGAAGTGATTGGTGAGAAAAGGTGGACACAACGATTGCTAAAGTCAGTCAATCATCAATCACAGCCAACAATCCAGTGTACTGTTGGAGTAGATTAGCTAGTTTGACGGTCACGTGCTCTCAAACCTGACATAGTGCAATTAATGCTCTTATCTCGCTGCCGTCTTTGGTTCAAAACAGGTACTGAAGCGTGAAAACCTTCCCCACGTGAGAAATACACTTACTTGAATACAATATAAAGAGAAATATGATAATAATAAAATAATCATTAAAGGGGTTTGAGTTTAAAAAATACATTTAAAAACTTGGACATCACATTGCTATAAGATTTTCTTTAAAATATGAATTTATTATTCACACCCGAAATAATAACAATATAAAAATAGGAAAAGAAAAATAATTTAAACCTTCATACATGAAATAAATCATAAAGTAAAATAAATCATACAACAAAATTCATCTTATTCTTTGGGTTCTCACATCCTCCCCCCCTTAAAATAAGTTTCGTCCTCGAAACTTAACTAGTGAAAAAGATGGGGGTACTTTTGCATCATCCTTTCCTCTAACTCCCACATTGCTTCTTCAACATTGTGATTCCTCCATAATACTTTCACAGAGGGAATCTCCTTCTTTCTTAGAATCTTAACATGTCGATCCAGGATTTGCATTGGAATCTCTTCATAGAGCAAATCCGGCTGAAGCTCAATTGGTTGGTAATCAATAATGCCTTCTTGGTTCCCTTTATGGGGTCGAAGTACTGACACATGAAAAACATCATGCACGTGTCCCAAGGCTGGGGGTAGTGCCAATTGGTAGGGTACTTCACCAACACGTCGAAGTATCTCAAAAGGCCCAATGTAGCGGGGGCTTAGTTTCCCTTTCCGTCTGAAACGCATGATGCCCTTCCATGGCAAAATTTTCAGCAGTGCATGACCTCCGACTTCAAATGTTTGATCCTTTTGATGTCGATCTGCATATTGCTTATGTCAGTCTTGTGCAGCTTTCATTCTCTGTCGGATGACTCTGATTGCATCTTCGGTCTACTGAACCATCTCTGGTCCCTCAAGTCTCATTTCTCCTACTTTATTCCAAAATAACGGTGTCCCCTCAAGTCTCATTTCTCCTACTTTATTCCAAAATAACGGTGTCCTGCACTTCCTACCATATAAGGCTTCGAATGGGGCCATACTGATGCTTGCATGGAAACTGTTGTTGTAGGCGAATTCGATGAGCGGTAGGTGTTCATCCTAGTTACCACCGAAGTCTAAAGAACACGCCCTCAACATGTCTTCCAAAGTTTGAATTGTCCGTTCAGATTGTCCATCAGTTTGTGGGTGGAAGGCAGTACTCATATCCAATCGTGTCCCCAAATAGTCTTGGAAGCTGCGCCAAAACTTGGACGTGAAACGCGGATCGTGATCTGACACAATCGAGATCGGTACTCCATGTCGGCTTAAAATCTCCTTCACATACAACTTGACTAATTGATCCATCTTGTAATTATCCTTGATGGGCAAAAAGTGAGCAGACTTAGTTAATCTATCCACTATTACCCATATTGCGTTAGCTCCCTTCTGTGTTGTCGGTAGTCCAACAACGAAGTCCATTGTGATGTATTCCCATTTCCATTCTGGGATATCCAAGGATTGTAGTAATCCACTCGGCTTTTGATGTTCAACTTTTACCCTTTGACAGGTGAGGCACGTACTGACCCATTCAGCTATCTCTCTCTTCATATTCGGCCACCAGAAGTTCTGCTTCAAGTCTTGATACATCTTTGTCCCTCTTGGATGTATAGAAAATCTGGAGTTGTGAGCTTCCTGTAGTAATTCTCTTTTCAATTCTACCTTGGCTGGAATCCAGATTCTTTCCTCAAATCTCATTAAACATTCATCATGGATTCGACACTTTCCATCTCCTCCTCTGATTAGCTTTTCTCTTTCTTCTATGAAGTCCTCTTGAGCTGTCTTGATCATGTCTAATAGTTGCTGTGAGAACCCGAAAAATTTTAAATGCATTCTATAATAAGAAATAATTTATTTTGTGTTATTATATTTTTACATGGAGGTTAGTCTTTTTAAATATGAATGATAAATTTATATCTACAATGAAAATTTTTGTGATGATATGATATCCACGATTATGAGGTTAAGTTCCTTAAAAATGTATTAAAAAGGGGATTAGCAAATCCCATTTAAGATTATATTGATTAGTATGGAGGAAGAGGAGAGGGTTACGTAGGATTTGTGATTACATGTTTGATTAGAAACTGTTTAGGTGGCTAAGTTTTCATGCATGTAGGACAACAGCTGTTTGTTGTCAAGAAGTCATGATAAATAGCCGTTTTACCGTCCAAATTAACCAATCATTTTATTCTAATGCGTAACCTTAGTTTACTGCTCTTGAACTCTATAAATACCTCATTCAAGATGAAATTTTAACTCTTTTACCAAAATTTCTCTTTTAAAGAGTTTCGCTTAAACTTATCATCTCCATAAATTTCCAAGTTCTTCTTTCAGAAAATTATTTTCAGACCAGCTTTGATTTCACCCTTAAGAACGAAGAGGTAAGAACCTGGAACTCTACCTAGTTTCTTTCGTGCATAACATCAAAGATTTATGCTAAGTTTATATTCTTCTGCATTCTCATGAGACCTCCTAGGCTGAGTTTGTTCATGATATGCCTTCCATGGTAGCAAAAACAAGCTCTAATATTAGTCTCTGATGAGTTAGTATTAGTCTCTGACGAGATAATTCTTAGTCTCTGATGAGATATTTTTAGTCTCTGACGAGATAATTTTAGTCTCTGACGAGATATTCTTAGTCTCTGGTGAGATAATTCTTAGTCTCTGATGAGATATTCTTAGTCTCTGACGAGATAATTCTTAGTCTCTGACGAGGTATTCTTAGTCTCTGACGAGATAATTTTAGTCTCTGACGAGATAATTTTAGTCTCTGATGAGATATTCTTAGTCTCTGACGAGATAATTCTTAGTCTCAGATGAGATATTGTTAGTCTCTGATGAGATGTTGTTAGTCTTTGATGATGACGTCACCCTTAGTCCCCGATGAGTTAAGATGATGTCATCAGTCTCTGATGACGTTAGCCTTAGTCTCCGATAGGCTAAGTTTAGTCCCCGATGACGTCATCCGTAGTCTCTAACAAGCAAAATTTCTTAGTCTCCGATGGAGGAATTTCCTAGTCTCTGATAGGCAAAAAATATGTTAGTCTCTGATGGCTAAGGATATCAGTCCCTGACGAGTTTGATAATGAGAAAATTATTCCCCGATGCATAGTCTGTTATCAAGACTATAAAACATTATTTTTTTAAAATTATTTTATAATGTTATTCTTTAAAACAGTAAAGTCTAAGGACATCACATATACATTTTTTTTCATAAATTCTTATTAAGGTATTAAAATATTACTTGCATAATTTACAGAATCTTCACTGGCGAGTAATTTGAGTTTGATTTTGTGCAAAGGACCGAGGCAAGTATATTCACAATCTTATGTTCATTGCAAGTTGATGCAAGTATATTATCACTCTTATGCTTATTTCAGTCAAGCGCATGATCAATTGATTCGACATGCGTACAAAGTTATGACTTTTATATTTAATTTCCTTGTGAATCATAATGTTATGCTTTAATTTCTGCTAGCATGATATGAATGAAAGTGTATGGATATAAAGAAGCTTTGCTTTATCAGCTATTTTTCAATATTATATCTATGCAGTAAATGAGAATGTTATGTCTCTTAAATGGGTTATGCCACATAGATGGCTAGAGGAAAGGAAAGGTGCTGCTTTGTTCTTCACCTGACCTAGAGGAATTTTATGTGACTACGTACGTTCACACAAGGAGGGATCATGTGAACACAGTTAGGCCAACTGTATACCGTATGGTTAACAGATCCAACGGTTTTAGCCCTCGATGGATATTTTATTTACTTCAAGGAAGTTATGCTTTGTTTTAAGAATGATTACACAATTGTTTATCATCAGTAATCCTAAAGATTCTTAAAGATCTCTGAGGCATTAGTATTGATTCACCAAGCCTCTTAGCAAAATTGAATTCTTTGAAACATTCCAGATTTGTTTTCCCAAATCGTTTATATACTTGCTGGGCGTAAATCGCTCATTTTTGTTGAATTTTAATGTCTTACGGGGCAGAATATAAAGGTTGAGCCCTCTAACAAGGGGAAGGCGAGGATGATTGGTTACTGAGGTTGGCTAGCCCTTTGTAGTGCCAATAAGGAGGGAAGAAAGGAAGATGATCTGAGAAGTGATGTTTTGTATTATAGTATACAGATAGAATAGCTTCCGCTGAATATGTAATATCTTGGGTTGTAATAACTCTTTAATATTGCCTTTTTTCCAGTATTTATTATACGAATGGATGTGTGGTTATCTTTTCCTTCTTTTGACGAAGCCCTGATCCAGTGAGGGATTTTGGGGTCGTCACAGTTGGTATCAGAGCCCAGTTACAGCCAGAAGTGATTTGTAAGGAAAACACTGCCCGTAAACCACATCCAGGAGTAGGGAGTACTGCGGTATGTCCTAGAATTACTCCATTAGAGGAATTTAAGAATTTGATGCTAGAATTGAAGTACTAGGATAGGTTAATAGGCCAAGGATTAAGACTTATGTTGGACATTAAGGTTGTTGAACACCTTAAGGGTAGAAATTGTTAAGGGAAGATAAGACTGAAATGTAGGCACTACCTTATAGATATATTGCTGCATGCATTGTTTATTAAGAAGTTCAGACTTATTGACTTGGATTGTTTCATGTAGATGGCTAGTGATCGTTCTAGATCCCTCGCACGTTCTCCTAGAATAAATCTCCCAGTTTATAACTTTTCATCTGAAGAGGGAGAGGAGCCTAGTGTGGAGTCTCCAATGTTCACTTCTACATCATTGGATGAACGTCCACCATCACTAGTATACGAAGGCCCCAGCCTCGCCATGAAGCCAATGCAGGAGGCCGGACCTTCCACTGTTCGCCGCGGGCCGCGCATTCTCCACACAGCACAGAAAAGCACAATACACCAACGTTCTAACCGCGACCATATTGTGACACAAGATATTCCTCGGATGAATATGATACTCCGAGGCCTGCTTCATCCTCACCATAGGCAGCAGTGCCATCCCATAACGAGATGGTACGTAGTTACGACACAGAAGTTCACTATCGTTTGCCATCCCATAACTCTTTGCGTATACTATATTAGATTATGGTCAGAGGAAGGAGACCAGGAAGACCCGAGAGAAGTAATCTCCATAACAACTTGTCAAGGTCTGAGAATTTGGAACGTTTAGAAAGAGAAAACCAAGCTGATATTGCTGACAAAGTGGTTGTAGAGGATGACAGCTCAGAGGAGGTAGTTGGGAGGAATCACAATACCCCACATATTCCACCACCGACCCCTGTTAATGACAATGATTCTGCCAACAACAATGCTACATGGAATGCAAATGACAACCCGCTAGCTCAATTTCTTCAGATTATTCGTGAAGCTGTAGCTGTGAATCAGCCAGCACCACCACCACCTCAAGCCCCAAGGCCTGTTACCCGTGGGCTATGTATCCGAGAGTTCACTGGCATCAATCCGCCAACTTTCGATGGAAAGGGAGGACCTACTGTAGCACAATATTGGTTGGAAGAGATCGAAAAAGCTTTTGACTTAGTAGACGTGCCAGAAGATTGCAAAAACTAAGTATGCGGCTTTCATGCTGAAAGAGGAAGCCAATCACTGGTGGAAAGGTGCCAAAAGAATGGAGTTAACAAAAAGGGAAGTTACAAGGGACACAAACACTATAATAACCTGGGAACTGTTCACCCAAAGGTTCAGGGAGAAATTTTACCCCCCTAGTGTCTCCAATGCAATGGAACTAAGGTTCCTAAATTTGAAGCAAGGGTCCATGACAGTGGACGAGTATGAGGCAAAGTTTAATGAACTGATGAGGTATGCTCCTCACCAGGTAAACGATGAAGAGAGAAAGGCCCGAAGATTCGAGCAAGGATTGAATCCTTGGATTTTGAGGCAGGTAGCAATTTTTCAACTAAGAAACTTTGATGCAGTTGTGGAGAAAGCAAGAATCGCGGAATGGAGTAACAAAACAATATATGATTTCAATGGGGAAAATAAGAAGGGAGATAGGAGGAAGGGAGATGATAAGGGAAGCCATCAGAACCTTGGTGGTGTAAGCGTAAAGAAGGAAGAGAGAAGTAACAACAATATTAATCTGAGCAATAGTGGAAAGAGGAAGTGGAGGGAGCAATCATCTAATGTTATTACAAGGAAGGTTAATGTGTGTGCAAACTGTGGGAAGAACCATGGCACAACGCCGTGCTTGAAAGGGAAGGATGTTTGTTTCAAGTGTCGCCAACTGGGGCACTTTTCCTCAAATTGTCCGACTTTGAACTCCACCGCTGCCCCGCTCCAAGGAAGACCATAACAACCTCAGCAAAATAACAGACCGCTGGCCGCAGTAAGGACATGTTTCACGTGTGGAATGGAAGGACACATCTCCCCCAATTGGCCTTAAAGGAAAGGTGGCAAACCAATGCTGACGGGAGCCAACACTATACCGGTACGACCACAAGCAAGGACTTACAATATAACGGTGCAAGATGCTGTGGCTTCCGATGATGTTGTTACAGGTACACTTCTAGTGAACTCCTTACATGCTCATGTGTTGTTTGATTCGGGTGCTACTCGAAGTTTTATATCTGAACGGTTAGCTAGGAACATGTTAACTCAGCCTGAACTACTACCGAAGCCTTTAGATGTAGTAGTTGCCAATCGTGAGGTGATAAGCATTTCTCACATTTACCTTAACTGTACTTTGAAGATAGATCAACATGAGTTTCTTGCTGATCTTATTCCTTTTCCTTTGGGAGAATTCGACGTAATATTGGGAATGGATTGGTTATTCAAATATCAGGCCAATATTGACTGTAAGAAGAAGAAAGTTGTCTTACGATCTCCCCAGAAGGTGAAGGTTTGGTTCCATGACACTAAAATGGAGATATCCTCACCATTCTTAACCATGATCCAGACAAAGAAAATAATTCGCAAAGGTTGCGAAGTCTTCTTAGCTTATGTGCACGATGTCAACAAGAATAAAAGTAAGATCGAGGATGTTCTTGTGGTAAGGGAGTTTGTAGACGTATTTCCAGAAGAGTTACATGGACTACCCCCAGATAGAGAAGTGGATTTTGAAATTAACTTGATCCCCGGTACTGCGCCAATATCCAAGGCCCCGTATCGAATGGCACCGTCCGAATTAAAGGAGCTGATGATACAGTTGCAAGAACTCTTAGAATGAGGATTGATCAGACCAAGTGTTTCACCATGGGGAGCACCAGTGTTATTTGTTCGAAAGAAAGATGGATCGATAAGACTTTGCATTGATTATCGGGAACTGAATAAGGTCACGATCAAGAATAAGTACCCCCTGCCGAGGATAGACGATCTTTTTGATCAACTTAAAGGATGAAGGTACTTCTCGAAAATTGATCTTCACTCAGGGTACCACCAATTGAAGATCAAAGAAGGGGACATATCAAAAACAACATTTCGAACTCGCTATGGTCACTATGAGTTCTTGGTAATGCCATTTGGACTAACAAATGCACCCGCAACCTTCATGGACTTAATGAATCGTGTCTTCAAACCATTCTTGGATAAGTTCATTATCGTTTTCATTGATGACATTCTTATCTATTCAAAGACGGCAAAAGAGCATGAGGAACATTTAAGGATAACACTGGAAGTTCTAATAAAGGAGCAGTTATTTGCCAAATTCTCCAAATGTGAATTTTGGCTAAAGGAAGTAAAGTTTCTTGGTCATGTGATCAATGAAACTGGTATTGCAGTGGACCCCAATAAGATAGAAGCAATCACGAAATGGCCTCGGCCAACAAACCCAACTGAAGTAAAGAGTTTTTTTAGGTTTGGCAGGCTATTACAGAAGATTCGTTAAAGATTTTTCAAAATTAGTTGTACCTTTGATGAACTTGACAAGAAAGGCTACAAAATTTGTTTGGACCCCGGATTGTGAGAAGAATTTTCAGGAATTGAAGACAAGGTTGACTATAGCCCCTATTCTGACACTATCGGATAACAAGGGAGAATTCATTATTTACAGTGATGTGTCAAAACAAGGACTTGGAGCAGTTTTGATGCAGCATGGCAAGGTGATTGCTTATACATCAAGACAACTAAAAGATTGTGAGAAACGATATCCTACGCATGACATAGAATTGGCAACTATCATTCATGCGTTGAAGATTTGGAGGCATTACCTTTACGGTGAGAAGTGCGAGATATATACGAATCACAAAAGTTTGAAGTATATATTCACGCAAAAAGAACTCAACATGCGACAAAGGCGTTGGTTAGAGTTGATTCAGGACTATGACTGTTCTATCAACTACCATCCTGGAAAAGCAAATGAAGTTGCTGATGCGCTCAGTCGTTGTGAAAGACTGAATGTAATGACCATTCAAGAGGAGATTAGAAAAGAATTCGAACGCTTGCAACTTCATACCCTTACCACTGCTCAGAAGATAGATATGGAAGAAGAAATTCGAGTTCGGCCTCAATTGCACGACCTCATTAAAATCGCACAAGGAGAGCATTGCAAAGAAATGGACAGATTAATTAAGGGAGATAAAGGCAGATATCGCATGCATAGCGATGGATTGCTGCGATATGAAGGTCGGGTGTGGATTCCTACAAAGGCTGAATTAAAACACGAACTGTTACACAAAGCTCATAATTCAAAGTTCTCTATTCATCCAGGAAGCACCAAAATGTACCTAGACTTGAAACAAAGCTTTTGGTGGCCCAACATGAAGAAAGAAATAGCTGAATGGGTAAGTAGATACTTAACATGTCAGAGGGTTAAAGCAGAACATCAAAAACCAAGTGGACTACTTCAACCATTGGAAATCCCCGAATGGAAATGGGAATTTGTCATAATGGATTTCATAGTTGGATTACCAACCACGCTTGGAGGGATGAATGCCATTTGGGTCATAGTCGATAGACTGACCAAATCGGCACACTTTTTGGCCATCAAGTACACATACAAGATGGATCAAATGGTAAGGTTATATGTTAAAGAAATTGTGAGTCGACATGGAGTGCCTATCTCCATTGTCTCTGATCGAGATCCGAGGTTTACCTCAAGGTTTTGGAAAAGCTTCCAAGATTATCTGGGAACAAGACTAGATATGAGCACAGCCTATCACCCCCAGACAGATGGTCAATCTGAACGCACGATCCAGACACTAGAAGATATGCTACGAGCTTGTGTTCTCGATTTCAAAGGTCATTGGGACAACCATCTGCCACTAATCGAATTTGCGTACAATAATAGTTATCAAGCTAGCATTGGCATGACCCCCTTTGAAGCATTGTACGGTAGAAAATGTAGAACTCCACTTTACTAGAACGAAGTAGGAGAAAGGAAGCTAATTGGACCAGAAATAGTCCAACAGACTGAGGAGGCAATTAGGATGATCAGAATGAGAATGAAAGCAGCTCAAGACCGACAGAAACAATATGCTGATCAACATAGGAAGGATCAAATTTTGGAAATTGAAAGCTATGCACTATTGAAAGTATCACCCTGGAAAGGCGTAATGCGTTTTGGTAAAAAAGGAAAGCTGAGTCCCCGTTATGTAGGACCTTTCGAAGTATTGAGGAAGATTAGAGAAGTGGCCTATTAATTGGCACCGCCACCAATTTTAGGCCACATTCATGATGTATTTCACATATCTGTGTTACGTCCTTAAAAGGCAGACCATGGAGGAATGATTGATTATCAACCGATAGAACTGCAATCGGATTTAAAGTATGAAGAGATTCCAATCCAAATTTTGGATCGACAGGTTAAAATTCTAAGGAATAAAGAGATTTCTTTAGTAAAAGTGTTATGGAGGAACCACAACATAGAAGAAGCTACTTGGGAACTTGAAAATGCTATGTTGAGCAAATACCCCCATTTATTTGATAGTTAAGTTTCGAGGATGAAACTTCTTTTAAGGAGGGGAGGATGTGAAAACCCGAAAAATTTTAAATGCATTCTATAATAAGAAATAATTTATTTTGTGTTATTATATTTTTACATGGAGGTTAGTCTTTTTAAATATGAATGATAAATTTATATCTGCAATGAAAATTTTTGTGATGATATGATATCCACGATTATGAGGTTAAGTTCCTTAAAAATGTATTAAAAAGGGGATTAGCAAATCCCATTTAAGATTATATTGATCAGTATGGAGGAAGAGGAGAGGGTTACGTAGGATTTGTGATTACGTGTTTGATTAGAAACTGTTTAGGTGGCTAAGTTTTCATGCATGTAGGACAACAGTTGTTTGCTGTCAAGAAGTCATGATGAATAGCCGTTTTACCGTCCAAATTAACCAATCATTTTATTCCAATGCGTAACCTTAGTTTACTGCTCTTGAACTCTATAAATACCTCATTCGAGATGAAATTTTAACTCTTTTACCAAAATTTCTCTTTTAAAGAGTTTCGCTTAAACTTATCATCTCCATAAATTTCCAAGTTCTTCTTTCGGAAAATTATTTTCAGACCAGCTTTGATTTCACCCTTAAGAACGAAGAGGTAAGAACCTGGAACTCTACCTAGTTTCTTTCGTGCATAACATCAAAGATTTATGCTAAGTTTATATTCTTCTGCATTCTCATGAGACCTCCTAGGCTGAGTTTGTTCATGATAAGTCTTCCATGGTAGCAAAAACAAGCTCTAATATTAGTCTCTGACGAGATAATTCTAGTCTCTGATGATTCCAGTGAGGGATTTTGGGGTCGTCACAGTACTTGTATTACCAGTCTCTTGTGTTTCATTGAATGCTAATACTCTAGTCTCTGATGGAGTATTAGTCCTTGGTACTTCATGCAAAACCGTTAACTCCCCCTCACTTATTGAGGGACTATAGTCATATAAGGGTGTTTCTTCAATCTCTAATGGATCTTTCCATGTATCCAATTCATTTTCAAACCTGAGAGTTTCATGTAGTCCTTGACCCATCATTCCTAGAATCTTGCTATCATCAAATACCACTTGTATGGATTCCACAATGACCTTTGTTCTCAAATTATACACTGTATATGCTTTACTTGATAGAGAGTAACCTAAGAAAATTGCCTCATCAGACTTATTACCAAATTTCGCTCTTGTCTCTGATGAGTCTCTCAGAACAAAGCACTTATAACCAAACACATGTAGAAACTTAAGAGTTGGTTTTCTCCAGTCATTAACTCATAAGGTGTTTTGTAGTAAGTCTTGTTGATTAAAGACCTATTCTGTGTGAAGCAAACAGTGCTAATTACTTCCTCCCAGAAATAGGTTGGAAGCTTTGACTCTTCTAGCATTGTCCTTACTGCTTCAATAAGGGTTTTATTTTTCCTCTCAGCAACTCTATTCTGTTGAGGGGTTCTTGGAGCTGAGAATTGATGAGTTATTCATTTTTCAGTATAAAATTCAATTACTTGAGAATTTTTGAATTATGTTCCTCTATCACTCCTATTAACCCTTACTGTCTTTCCTGACTCAGTTTCTACTTTCTTGATATGATAAATAATCGACTGAGCAGCTTCATACTTTGAATGAAGATATTTTACCCAAGAATACCTTGTGTGATCATCCACTATGACCAAGGCGTATCTGTTCCTTGATATTGACATCACAGTCACTTGACCAAATAAGTCCCTATGTAATAACTATAAAGAATCATTGATTGATGTTGCTGGTTTGCTCTTGAATGACACACTTCTTTGTTTTCCTTTCTGGCATGAATCACATACACCTTCTTGTGTAAACTCCAATTGAGAAATGCCAACTACCAAGCCTTTTCTCACCAAATTGTTGATGTTTTTGAAGTTTAAGTGGGAGAGCTTCTTGTGCCAAAGACAACTCTCATTAGCTGAGGCTTTGCTATAAAGGCATGTGACTTGATCAGTGGAAGAGATCATAATTGCAGTATACAAATTCCCTTTCCTTTTCCCTGTTAATATCACATTTCAAGATTCCTTGTCACACACCTGACATTGATTTTCTTTGAAGGTGACATAGAATCCTTTATCACATAGTTTACTCACACTTAACAGATTGTGCTTTAAGCCATCAACTAGTGATACTTCAGTGAAGATGACATCTCCATGCTCAACATTGCCATAGCCCTTTGTATGGCCTTTGTTGTCATCTCCAAAGGTTACCTTAGGGCCATTTTTTTCTTCGTACTATATAAGCAGAGACTTGTCTCCTATCATGTGCCTTGAACATCCACTGTCCAAGAACCATCATTTCTTCTTTTTGCCCTTTCTAGAATCACTTGTCTCATCAGTTCGAGCCATCAAAGCAAAGTTAACAATTTCTTCATCAGAATCACTGTCAATCCAATCTTTGTCTTCAATAATCAAGGCCTAGCTCTTTGATTTGTATTCTTTGTTAGTAAGATCATTCCCTGATTTCCTGTTCTTTTCATCCTTAGATCTCTCTATAGATCTAGGCTTCTCGCGCTCATTGGCAAAGTGCCCAAACCCATCACAGTTGTAGCATCTTATTTTCTTTTTGTCAAAGGTCACAGTTTGACCTTCTCATTTTGGGTTAGGTTTTCTTGATGATCTTCTCCCTTTCCTGCTAGCTCTAAATTTCTTGAACTGCTTCACCATGAAGGCCATTAATTCCTCCATGTCATCATCAGTGTTGGATTCAGATTCTTCTTCAGCCGAGCTTTTAGTGTAGGTTTGATCATCAAGCTCCTCATGAGGCATCTTTGCCTCAACTATTAATATAGCTCCTTTGTCCTTGCCATGCATCTTTTGTCTCTGCTCTACTTCAAGTTCATAAGTCTTTAAATTTCCATAAAGCCTGTCTAATGTGAGAATATCCAAATTATGAGCTTCCCTTACTGCAGTAGTTTTTGGATCCCATGTTAGTTTTTAGAACATTTGATGATGATTATCTTTAGATTACTTAGAGTACAAATGTATAGAAAGTGTTAATTAGTAACACTGAAATTTTGTAGCCAGTAGTTATCTCTTTGATTGTAATTTATTCATTCTTTGTAAAGAGATAAAGTCATTGTTTATTTTTAAGTAACTGCTGGAAAGTTGTATCAAAGCTTCAGCAAGTCAAAGTGTGTATTTGATTCGTTGGAGTTTACAAAAAGGCTTATCGGAGACTAGGGAAAACTTCTCAGAGACTAAGGATTTTATCTATCAGAGACTAAGTTTTGTCTGTCGGAGACTAAAGCTTACGTCATCGGAGACTAGGTCTAAAAGCATCAGAGACTAAGCTAACATCATTCGAGATTAAGTCTTAAAGCATCGGAGACTAAATAACTCTATCGGAGACTATACAATCTGACATCATCAGGGACTAAAAGACTAGAGACTAGTGATGACATCATCAGAGACTAAAGATGAAGCGTCAGGGACTAAGTCGTGATTTATTCCCTGAGAGATACAGAGTTCGAATTGAATAAGGAATGTCTTCCGCATAAAGCAGAATATTATTGAAGACGTAGCTGGTAAGGAAACAAGCCAGAAATCTGTTCCAAATCAAAAAGGAAAGATTGTGTTTAATTCAAATAAGGAAGCTGAATCATTATTGATTTAGAATAGAAACTGAGTAATTCAGTTTTGAGAAGCTGTAATTAGGTTTACAGAGTATTGTAATTTCAAAGTTGTATAGATTTTCATAGTTTTGTATCTTTACTATTTAGAAAAGAAAAGAAGCTGATGATCATATTGTTATGATTGTTAGAATTTGTAATCAATTGTTAAAATCAATAAAAGAAATTGTTTATAAATTGATTTGAGTTCTTGTTCTTTATATTACACAAGAAAAGTTAATTTCTTAAAGAACAAGTAATCGAAAAGAATTCAAAGAACTTGTATTCAACCCCCCTTCTACAAGTTCTCGACTATCTCACTGGGAAAACATCCCAGCTTGGTGGGAGAGCCCTCATGAATTTGGTATTAATATCTTCATTGTCATAGGACTTTCCAAATATTTTCAGGTCATTTAGCAAAGCATTGAATCTATCATACACTGTTGTTATTGATTCACCAGGCTTTGCTTGAAAGAATTTATATTGTTGTGTTAACAATGACCTTTTATTCTTTGTTATTTGGTCTGTCCCCTCACATAGGACTTTGATGGTGTCCCAGATTTGTTTTGATGTTGTGCAATTGATGATGCTTGTGAACATATTCTTATCCAATCCATTGTAGAGTATGTTCATCACTTTAGCATCTTTCAACACTTGTAACTTGTTTTCATTAGTATAATCACTCTCAGGAGCAAGTTCAAAGTGTTCAACAATTATTGTTCCTTCAACATTTTTTGAAGGAACAAATTTCCTTAGTTGATAAGGACCCTTCTCAATCCTATCAATGTAATCAGGATCTGTTGCTCTCAAGTGCATGTACATCTTTTGTTTTCAAATAGGATATTCTTCGCTTTTTAAAACTGGAATTCTGGTTCCACCATCATGACTTCCTGCATATGTCATCATGCTGGAGCTGCTTCTTTCATCATTGGCCATCTCTGGATCTTGTTAATTGAATTATCTCAATCAAAAAGCTCTAATACCACTTGTTGTCCTGGTGAGACAACCTAGAACTTGTAGAAGGGGGGTTGAATACAAGTTCTTGAAATCTTTTTCAAATTCTTGTTCTTTAAAGTAATATAACTTGCGAAAAATAAAGAACAAGAACAAGATAAATTTATAATCAATTGCTTTTACTGATTTACAATTGATTACAAATTCTAACAATCACAAATCAATTGTTAGCTTCAATTTACCTTGGCATGTTAGCGAATTTGAATAGTTAACATCCGCCCAAAGAATGCTTGATTCTAGTACAACATTTTCACATACATCGGATCAAGGGATCATACGTTACTTAATCTTGAAGAAATTGAATTATGAATATTGACATAATAACATCTTGGATACATTATGTATATCGAAAGAATAATCATACATATTAATTGAAAGAAAGTAGAGTGAGTATATATTTGCCTTGGTCCTTAGCTAAATGTAACTCAAAACACTCGTGAGAGAAAGACTTTGTAAAACATATGCATTGACATAACATGAGAAATTTATGCCTTTGATAAAGATATGAGAAAATGCGCAAATGTGATGTCCTTAAACTTTTAATGTCTTAAATTGACATATGAAATGTTGAGGTTTATCAATTAATCAATATTATCTTAAGTAATTGGAGAAAATAATATTTTACACCTTAAAGCTAGACTGTGCATTAGTGGGTAGCCACTGCAGCATAAAAGTGGTCATCAGGGGATAACCTTCAGGAGATGCATTTATTTGTTAGGGGATGAATTACCTATCAGGGAATAAATTACCCGTCAGGGGATGACTTGTCATCAGTGGATAATTAACCTGTCAAGGGATGACTAGTCATCAGTGGATAATTTACTTGTCAGGGGATGACTTGTCATTAGTGGATAAATTATCTATCAGGGGATGACTTGTCATCAGTCAATGACCTTCGACCATCAGGGGATGAATTTTTTCATTGCCAATGTGACAACCCCGATTTTTCCCAACCATAGACCAATGTCATCAATTTAATATTGACTGCTGCGACATAGGCTCTTTGAGGAAAACCGGGTTGCCAATGGGGAATTTCAAAGAGCTATTACACCAAAAACTCTTTTCTTTGCATTAATAATTTAAAGTGAAGCATACAGTAACTATTACAAACATTATTTTGAAAGTTCTCAGCAGTGGGAATAACATATTTTCTTCAAAAAAAAAAAAACAAAACAAGATTAGTCCAACTGAAAATCCTATTTATAAGCCTTTAACCACCAAACCTACTGGTAATATGATTTTTCTTTACCCTTTGAACCTTCTTCTTTCTTGGGTTGAATTGAAAGAGAATTAAGCAAGTATGAGCAACAAAAGCCCAACAAGTAATATAATATAAGTCAATTATAATAAATCCGGTTGTTCAAGATACTATTTTCAAAATAACATAAGAATATTAAAATCTCATCTATTGGATTCAAATGGGGAGAATTCATATCTTCAAATAGAAGAAATATTGGCAATATCACGCCTTTGTAATCAAGAAAATAAGGAATATCCACATAACTCTCAGATGTTTTTCAGTACTATGAGTTACTTGAACATCTCTCTCAATGACGTCTTTCAGTACGATGACTTACTTGATCGTCAATTCTGTTCAGCACAAGGGCCTACTGAGAATATCATTTATCACATGACAATAACGGGCCAATGCTATTTCATTGTGGTCTGCTATGTACATATGTATGACATTTTGTAGACTTAATTACATCTACATTCTCATGGGCCTAGCAAAATAGAGTATCCCATTCTCATTATCTGGGTTAATTCCCCTACTCATATATATATACACAAGGGCCTGACAGAATAGAGTATCCCATTCTCATTATTCGGGTCGTTTCCCTTGTAGAGATAATGGATAGATTTCGACACCTTAATGAGATTTACTAAGGTGATTATATAGCATCCTTGTAATCTCAGTGAGGGTCGTGACACCTCAGGGGGCTGTCCAAGGTGATCACACAGCACCCTTGTAGCCTCAATGAAGGTCACAAGGTATTTATTACCCTTATAAACTGAATTGAATAACTCAAGATGTCATGTATTGACATAAAATAGATAAATACTTGAAAACAAGATATTAAAATCAAGCATTTCTCAAAATGATATTAGCTTCAGTTGAACAAATAATTCTCTATTAGTACGCATACGAAACAAATATGTATACGTAAGAAGAAAGGTTTAAGCATCTGCTATAGCTTGACATAGATCGAATTAATTGATCATGTGTTTAATTTGAGATATACTTCACACTTACCTTTTTATCTGTATAAATAATTGTGTGATATACTGAAAGGATGATAAATATATCACTTGGAAATAATTTATGTATAACTTTGAACAACTAAGTTATACATGGAAAGAATAATAATAAATACATTACTTGCCTTGACCGGGGTGATAACGGATGGTAGGTCTGCAAAATCTGTTTTATGAATCATAAATGATTAACAGAAATTAGAACTACTATAGCATGTTTAGGTAATAAAGTTATATTATTTAAGTTGTGCTAAATCTGCGTCAGGGGATGAATTCTACTTATCAGGGGATAAGCTTTATGTTATCAGGGTATAGTTCATAGCCATCAGGGGATAACTTATAGTCATCAGGGGATACTTACAGCCATTAAGGGATAGCTTATAGTCATCAGGGGATACTTACAACCATCAGGGGATAGCTGTAAAGGGATATGTTATTCATTAGTGGATATTTACCATCAGGGGATAAATTACCCGTCAGGGAATATTTTACTTATCAGTGGATAACTACCCGTCAGGGAACAACCATCCATCAGGGGTTGATTACTCATCAGGGGATGATTTGGTCATCGCCAAACTCGTTGGCATTAAACATGACTATCGCCAAACTTGGCTATCAGGGGATGGTTTGTTCAGCGCCAAACTCAATAAGCTAGCGCCAAACTTCTCGGAGACTAGTATTAGGCTACTCATCGGAGACTAACATAATTGTTCCTCGGAGACTAACAACAATTATTCCTCGGAGACTAATTTATCCTCCGATATACAAAATATTCCATCAGTGGATAAGTTATTCATCGGACACTAACATTTTATTCATCAGAGACTAACATGTTTTGTCTATCGCAGATTCACATCTTTAGTCATCAGAGACTATCAGTTTAGTCATCAGAGACTAACAATTTATTCAGAATATTTCTAAGAGTATAGAGATTATCTACATGGTTTATCTCTATAGGAATAACATAATCTCAGGTTTCATGCAGGTTTGTATTTAGGCTAAATGACTAAATAATGAAAATAAATAACTTATTAAAAGCTCTTAATATTTACCTGGCAAGCTTCCGATACTGCAGAATAAGCTAGAGGAATTTTATCGTAGGTTTAAGGAATTTATGCGTTTGAGAGTGTTGTGAACAAAATGAGTAGTAGGGGTTCTCCTTATATAGGTGCTGAAAATATGAAAATATGTAAGATATTTCTTACGTAGATTAACATTGGACTTGAAATCTACTAAATTGCTACAATACGGTAACAGTTACGATTACACATAAGTATGATAAGTATAAGTTACTAATAGGTGTCAACCTATGGTAAATACTTCTAATGACTTAGCTCAGTAATACGCTTATTCATTAAGGATAGCTTTAACACCTGCAATGCTTACTTGTTAAGGAGCTATTACTCACCTATTATGGAGTCATTTTCCGAAATATCAATAGTAACAAATTATGTTACTCTCACATAAATTTGTCCCGGTGATACCAAAGCTAAATTCAAAAATAGTAGTAATTTATATTACCACATAAATTAAAACCACAAATTATTTTTGTTAATAAATAATCTTTTATGCACGCAGATAAATTGACCAAAATTTATTTGTTAACAATTTTTGTATTATAATAATAATTACCTATATTTGAGGTATTACAACCAAAGTCTCTTAGTTGTCGCCAAACTCATTGGTGGATAATTTGTTCAGCGCCAAACTCAATAAGTCAGCGCCGAACTCATCGATGGGTAATTTGTTCAGCGCCAAACTCAATAAATCAGCGCAAAACTCATCAGCAGATAATTTGTTCAGTGCCAAACTCATCGGTAGATGATTTGTTCAGCGCCGAACTCAACAAGTCATTAGAGACTAGTATATTTGTTCCTCGGAGACTAAGAAAAATTGTTCATTGGGGATTAACAAATTTGCTCATTATAGACTAACAAATGTATTCCTCGGAGACTAATTTTTTCTATACTGTCGGAGATTAACTTGAAATCTCTCGGGGACTATTTGATACTGTCAGAGACTAATTTCATTCTAATGGAGACTAAGTTAGGACTTGTCTCTGATACAGTGGTGACTTGTTCATTCTTTAATGGGTGGTGTTATCAATAAATAACCATACGAAGGACATTCTTTCATCATCTTTTCTATAGTGTGCAACGTTTCTTATCAACTTCTTATTCTTATGGACACTGCTAGATTCCAAGGACTTTGGTTGTCAAAGACACAAGCATGGTGTTTTAACTACTGATAAAAAGAAATATTTGGAAGTTAATAGTTTGTTTATGTTAAGGTTAAACACTGATGATGATGGTTTAGTAATAAGTTGTGCAAATTGTATATACTTGAGGTGTTGTATAAACCTTGGGATAAGCACAAGTTTTGCATCCGCTGATGATAATAATATCCATCAGT
>CM025787.1:7525498-7540162 GCA_014636745.2 Centella asiatica | reverse complement strand
CGGGGATTAATTACTCATCGGGGATTATCAACCCATCGGGGATTAATTTACAAGATCAGAGACTACTTCAAACCCGCTAGAGACTAGATTAAGGTCTGTCTCAGATACAGGGTCGTCTTCCTCACTTCTCCATGTGTGGTGCCCTCAACCATAACCATACTAAGGACAAAACTCATCATTCTCTTAGTGATACGTAACATTTCCTATGGTCTGCATGCCATCCTAAACACGGTTTATGGTTAAAATCAGATTAAAGAATACTTCGAGCATGGGGTTGCAGCTACTGACAAAAGAATGTTTGGTAGTTAAAGGTTTGTCCACCAGGTGGTTGTCAACAACACCACACCCATCTTAGACAACTTGAAATAAATGACATTAACTCCGATCGTTAGAATATGCATTAAGTTATACTTTTGAAAATAAATGAACATGGTATCAAATGTGGTAGGTAGAGCAAGGATGCAAGGAATATAGCAAGACTTGAATGAGATGCTCTTACCTCCTTACTGTAGGAAGGAAATAAATGCTCCGGTTTATCCTTCAAGAAGAACTGCTGTCTCGAAAATTAAATTTATGTTTGATGGAGGTTTGGAAAGGTAGAATCAGGGTTACAACAGTGTGGTGTGTATATATATATCACTTGATTGAACAACAAAGACCGTCGGATCAACTTGATCTCTACCGTTGGCTATGAAAAGAAAGGAAATGACTGAAGAAGGAAAGAATGGTTGAAACGGCTGCTGTGTCCATCGGTCATCTTTCATAGCTGACTCTAGGATACTGGTAGGGATAATGAGCATTTAATGCTGCTGTTCCCCCTCCCCAGCAGTGGAGTATTTTATAAAAAAGGGTACTGTAGCTACCCGAAATACTCTTTTAAGGGTAAAACAACTCATATCCTCATGAGCTTAACAAAATCATTTAAAAACCTTTTTTTTTTTTTTTTTTTTGGACATCACATTGCAAATAAATTTTTTTTTCATAAGAAAATATAATTTCAATATTCACAATTTATAAGAAAGTGATTTTCATGAAAAAAATAAGCTAAAATAATTAAATTTCATAACGGAGTTTATTTACAAATCTGGGTCTTCACAGCTAGGATAATGATGCACCCCAAATTGGGTCTATTCCTGGTTAAGCATCATTCATGATCTTATGAAAGGTCTTCCATCGTAGCAGAGACAAGTCTTAACTTAGTCTCTGACAGCATAAGATTAGTCTCCGAGGAATGATTTTTGTTAGTCTCCGATGAGTAAATATTAGTCTCTGATGAGTAACAAAGTTAGTCTCCAATGACTAATAATGTTAGTCTCTGATGAGTATCAATGTTAGTCTTTGACGAGTTTGGTGCTAAACAATTACCCACTAATGAGTTTGACACTGAACAATTACCCACTGATGAGTTTGGCGCTAACTAAACAGTTGGCGATGAGTTTGACGATAGTTAAATGAGTTACCAACAAGTTTTGCGATGAACATCCCCTGATGGACAGAGATCATCCCCTGATGTCCAAAAATGTATTCCTTGATGGGTAGCCTATCCCCTGACGGGTAGTTTATTCCTTAACGGGCAAATTTGTCCCCTGACAAGTAGACCATCCCCTGAGGATGAATACCCACTGATGGTTATCCCCTGATCATGGATGGACATCACAATCATCACATACGTACATACTCAAATTGATTTTGTTATGTTTTACAGAACCTCTCATGCACCAGTGTTTTGAGATTAAAATTAGCTAAAGGACCAAGGAAAGTATATACTCACTCTACTCCTTTTTCACTAAATATGTAAGATCATTGATTCGATTTACGTAAATGATTGATATTATTTCTTATGCAAGTCAATGTTTTTCATGGATAAGTAACGTACGATTCATTGATCTGATGTACGTGAAAAGATGTTGTGTATTGAACCAAGTGTTATTAGGTAGTTGCTAGTTGTTTTAATTCGCTAGCACGCCAAAGGAAGTCCTATATAGATATAGAAGTTTTATTTCTAATCTTATACTTACCAAGTATATCCATATTAGTGACAAAAGGCTAGTGGGTGCGATCATTTGGTACCTCGACACATGATAGGGAATGAAAAACTTAGACATTGGTATTCAGACCCTCGCATATCTATGATTTATGTGATGATTACGTATGGCATTACGAAGTCAAAGTATCAGGCTGGTTAGCTGGAATGTCGTTTGATGAAGAGGAAGTCAGACAGTGATCAGCCTGGCCAGATGATGCATTATTTGATGAAGAGAAGGCGCAAATGAATGATTCAAGATTTATTGCAGGTAAAAGGTCAACCCCTTGTTATCACTCGGGAACCCTGAAAGTTACATGTGTTAGGTTTTATAATATTTGATGATGATTGTCTTTAGATTACTTATATGTACAAATGTATAGAAAGTGTTAAATAGTAACACTGAAGTTTTGTAGCCAGTAGTTATCTCTTTGGTTGTAATTTGTTTGTTCTTTGTAAAGAGATAGATTTATTCTTTAATTGTAAGTAACTGCTGGAAAGTTGTAACAAAGCTTCAACAAGTCAAAGTGTGTATTTGATCCGTCGAAAATTACAAAAAGACTTATCGGAGACTAAGGCAACACTTGTCAGAGACTAAGGATTTTGCCTATCAGAGACTACGACTTACGTCATCGAGGATTAAAGATAAAGTGTCAGAGACTAATGCTTACGTCATCAGAGACTAAGCTTAGTGCATTAGAGACTAAGCTGACGTCATCAGAGACTAAGTCTAAAAGCATCGGAGACTAATAACTTTGTCGAAGACTACACAACCTGATCAGAGACTAAAAGATCAGAGACTAAACGTTGACACAATCTGGGACTAATGCTGAAGCCATCAGGGACTAGTCGTGAATTATTTTTTGATGAGATACAGAGTTCAAATTGAATAAGGAATGTCTTCCACGCAGATCAAGATATCATTGAAGACGTAGCTGGTAAGGAAACAAGCCAGAAATCTGTTCCTAATCAAAAATGAAAGATCGTGTTTGATTCGAATAAGGAAGCTGAATCATTATTGATTTAGAATAGGAAACTGAGTAATTCAGTTTTAGAAGCTGTAATTAGGTTTACAGAATTGTAATTCGAAGTTGTATAAAATTCATAGTTTTGTATCTTTACTATACAGAAAAGAATAGAAGCTGACGATCATATTGATTGTTAGAATTTGTAATAAATTGTTAAAACAATAAAAAGTAATTGTTTATAAATTGATTTGAGTTCTTGTTCTTTATATTCTGCAAGAAAAATTAATTTCTTAAAGAACAAGTAATCGAAAAGAATTCAAAGAACTTGTATTCAACCCGCCTTCTACAAGTTCTTGGCTATCTCACTGGGAAAACAATTGGTATCAGAGCCTTTAATTGAAATTAATCAATTAACACGATTCTGAGATGGCCAACGACGAAGGAAACAGCTCTGGTATAATGGCTTATGTAGGAAGTTGTGATGGTGGTACTAGGATTCCTATTCTTAAAAGAGAAGAATATCCTATGTTGAAGCAAAAGATGTATATGCACTTGAGAGCAACAGATCTTGACTATATTGAAAGGATTGAAAAAGGTCCTTATCTTCCCAGGAAATTTGTTCCTGCTAAAATTGTTGATGGATCTGTTGTTGCTGAACACTTTGAACTTGCTTCTGAAAGTGATTATACAAACGAAGACAAGTTGTAAGTGTTAAAAGATGCTAAAGTTATGAACATACTTTACAATGGTATTGACAAAAATATGTTCACAAACATCATTAACTACACAACATCTAATCAAATCTGGGACACCATCAAAGTCCTGTGTGAAGGAACTGACCAAGTCCGAAAGAACAAAAGATCATTGTTGACTCAACAATATGAGTTCTTTCAAGCAAAGCCTGGTGAACCAATAACGTCAGTCTATGAAAGGTTCAATACTTTGCTCAATGACTTGAAAAAACTTGGAAAGTCCTATGATAATGAGGATATCAACACTAAGTTTATGAGATCTCTTCCTCCAAGTTGGGATCCAAAGACTACTGCAGTAAGGGAGGCTCATGACTTAGACATACTCACACTGGACAGGCTCTACGGAAATTTAAAGACATATGAACTTGAAGTAGAGCAACGACAACGCATGCATGGAAGGGACAAAGGAGCTGCGTTAATGGTTGAGACAAGCAAGTCTCAAGAGAAGCTTGATGATGAAACTTCCAGTGCAAGCTCCACTGATGAGGAAGATGAACTGGATACTGATGATGACATGGAGGAAATCATGGCATTCATGGTCAAACAGTTCAAGAAATTTAGAGCTAGTAGAAAAGGAAGAAAGTCGTCAAGGAAGCCTAACCTTAAACGTGAATGTCAAACTGTGACCTTTAACTAGAAGAAAATCAGATGTTATAACTGTGATGGGTTAGGGCACTTTGCCAATGAGTGCAGGAAGCCTAGTTCTAGTGATATATCTAAAGATGAAAAATCAAGGAAAATGGGGAACGACTTTGCTGACAAGAAGTTCAAATCAAAAAGCAAAGCCTTGATTACTGAGGGCAAGGATTGGATTGACAGTGACTCTGAGGAGGAAATTGTCAACTTTGCCCTAATGGCTCGAAGTGACGAGTCAAGTGATTCTACAAAGGTATGTGATGCAACTCAGAATTTTAATGTGCTTAACTTAATTGATACATCTAGTATTGAAAGCATACAAAAAGATATGTCTGATTTGCATGTTAGTTTTAGATCATTAACAATTGAACATACTAATGTAAAAGAATCACATGACCTTCTCTTGAAAAGAAACAAATTTCTTGAAGAGAGATTGGTACAATTTGACACTATCAAGTCTGACTTAAACAAAGCTCATGATATGATTGATGTTTTGAAAAAGAGGGAATATTACTTAGTCGAGCAACTTGAAAATGCTCAAGCTAAGATTAAACAGTGGAATACTTCCTCCAAAAAGTTGACAGAATTGGTAGAATGTCAAATGATAGGTCAAAAATCTGGACTAGGTTACGACAAATATCTAGACAAGAGTTCAGATTTAAACGATCTATTTGAAGCTGCTAACTCCACTATTAATAAGCCAAATGTTTTAAAAAGAATTAATTTTGTCTCTCCTGTCAATGAACCTAAAATTATTAACACTCAATATCAACAAGTCACTGGAAAATCAAAGATTGATCAAAAGATAGTGAATATTGTTGATAAAAGTGAAAATAAAAGATTAAACATTGGGTTCATGACAAAGACTCAATTAAGCAAAAAATTAGAAAATATTCCTATGAAAAAGGCTGAAACATTAGTGGAGTCTAGCAGAAATAGGAAAAATAGGAATGGAAAAATAGGCATCAACAAGTATACAAATTATGCTAGCATGCCTGATGCTCCTAGAAAGACATGTCATATATGTGGTAATCCTAATCACATAGCTATGCACTGTAGGAGTAAAAATAAAATTCCTATAATAGAGATTGCACCTTCAAAGACAATAAAAGATAAATCACCTGTAAAAAGGTCAAATCATCTTTGCATTAACTATGAAAATTCTAAGCTTGGCAGTCTCTCACAAAAAGGTAGCAAGACTAGTGATTGTCCAATTGTCAAAAATGCTAAAAAACAATCAACTCAATCTGAGTCAAGTCTTAAGTCTACAACTAGTGAGAAAGGACCCAAGAAAGTCTGGGTCCCAAAAATTTCTAACTAGTTACTCTTTACTGTGCAGGGCAAAAAGAAGAAAACATGGTACTTGGACAGTGGTTGTTCAAGGCACATGATTGGAGATAAGTCCTTGCTAAAACAGTATGAAGAGAAAAGTGGCCCTAAAGTCACTTTTGGAGATGACAGCAAAGGCCATACTAAGGGTTATGGCAGTGTTGAACATGGAGATGTCATCTTCACTGAAGTAGAACTAGTTGATGGCTTAAAGCACAATTTACTGAGTGTGAGTCAACTATGTGATAAGGGATTCAATGTCATCTTCAAAGAAGATCAATGCTTGGTGTGTGACAATGAATCTAATAATGTGATATTGACAGGGAAAAGAAAAGGAAATTTCTATATTGCAAACCTTATCTCTTCCTCTGAACAAATCACATGTCTCTATAGCAAAGCTTCAACTGATGAAAGTTGGCTTTGACACAAGAAGCTTTCCCACTTGAATTTCAAGAATATCAACAAGCTTGTGAGGAAAGGACTGGTAGCTGGCATTCCACAATTGGAGTTTACACAAGATGGATTGTGTGATTCATGCCAGAAAGGGAAACAAAGAAGTGTATCATTCAAGAGCAAACCAGTAACATCGATCACTGACCCTTTACAGTTGCTACACATGGATTTATTTGGTCAAGTGAATGTGATGTCTATCTTAAGAAATAGATATGCTTTGGTTATTGTGGATGATCACATGAGGTATACTTGGGTAAAATACCTCCATACAAAAAATGAAGCTGCTCAGTTAATAATTGATCATATCAAGAAGATAGAAACTGAGTCAGGAAAAACAGTAAGGGTAATAAGGAGTGATAGAGGAACAAAATTCAAGAATACCCAAGTTATTGAATTCTGCACTGAAAAAGGAATAACTCACCAATTCTCTGCTCCAAGAACCCCTCAACAAAATGGAGTTGTTGAGAGGAAAAATAGGACCCTTATTGAAGCAGCAATGACTATTTTGCAAGAAGCAAAACTTCCTACATATTTTTGGGAAGAAGCTATTAGCACAACTTGCTTTACACAGAACAGATCCTTGATAAACAAAGCATACAACAAAACACCTTATGAATTGATGACTGGGAGAAAATGAACTCTCAAGTTTTTATATGTATTTGGTTGTAAGTGCTTTGTACTGAGAGATTCATCAGAGACAAGAGGAAAATTTGACAAGTCTGATGAGGCAATCTTCTTAGGTTATTCTTTGTCAAGCAAGGCATACAGAGTATATAATCTAAGAACAAAGGTCATTGTGGAATCAATACAAGTTGTATTTGATGACAAAAAGATTCTAGGAATGATTGGACAAGGATTGCATGAACCTCTCAGTTTTGAGAATGAATTGGATGCATGAGAATATCCATCAGAGACTACTGAAAAACCCCAAGATAGTAATGATCCCTACATAATTGAGGGGGAGTTAACAGTTGTGCATGAAGTACCAAGGAAAAATACTCTATCAGAGACTAGAGTATTAGATGAAACACAAGAAACTGGTGACATTAGCATTCCATCAGAGACTAATGGTTCACCAAGGACTAGTGTCACTAATGCATAATCAAAGACTATCTTGACACTAGGGACTATAGAGATAAACAGCTCAGGGGGAGCTAATAATGAAGAAGTCAATGGTTTAGGGGGAACGGTCTCTGATCATGAAGCTAGATTAGACAACATCAATCTAGAAAATGAAGCCTCCCCTTCAAGGTCAAATCTGCCTCGTGAAATTCCATGGTTGAGAGACCACACACTAGATTTGATTATTGGAAGTCTAGAGGATGGAGTCAAGACTAGAAGTGCAACTCAAAATGAATGTTTATATCTCAGTTTTCTCTCAAAGATTGAGCCAAAGAAAATTGAGGAAGCACTTCAAGATCCTGACTGGATAATAGCCATGCAAGAGGAGTTAAACCAATTCACAAGAAACAAAGTCTGGAGACTGGTACCCAAACCAAGGAATAGATCAATTATAGGTGCCAAATGGGTCTTCAAAAATAAATTGGATGAAACTGGTACAATCACAAGAAATAAAGCAAGACTGGTTGCAAAAGGATATTCTTAAGAAGAAGGAATAGATTATGATGAAACTTTTGCACCAGTAGCAAGACTTGAAACAATCAAAATCTTCTTGGCTTTTGCAGCCTACAAGAACTCCAAGGTGTACCAGATGGATGTCCAAAGTGCTTTCTTGAATGGAAAATTGGAAGAGGAAGTCTATGTTTGCTAACCCCCAGGTTTTGTGGACTCCAAACTTCCAAATCATGTCTACAGGTTAGACAAAGCACTTTATGGCTTAAAACAAGCACCAAGAGCGTAGTATGATACTCTATCTCAATTCTTACTTGAGAATAAATTTGTTAGAGGTATCATAGATAAAACTTTATTCTATAGAAAGCAAGGCTCTGACATAATACTTGTGTAAATATATGTAGATGATATTATATTTGGTTCTACAAATAAAAAACTTTGTGAAAAATTTTCAAAACTAATGCAGTCTAGATATGAAATGAGTATGATGGGAGAATTAACATTTTTCTTAGGATTGCAAATAAAACAATCAACTGATGGAATATTTATCAGTCAGTCCAAGTATATCAAAGACTTATTGAGAAAATATGATTTGGTTGATTGTGCATCTGCAAAAACACCCATGCCTACTGCCATTAAACTAGATAAGGATTTGAAAGGAAAGAAAATTGACATTACTAGCTATAGAGGCATGATAGGCTCTCTTTTATATCTAACTGCAAGTAGACCTGATATAATGTTTGCTACATGTTTATGTGCTAGATTTCAAGCTGACCCTAGAGAGTCACATTTGATTGCTGTAAAAAGAATACTCAGATATCTAAAGGGTACCCCAAACCTTGGTTTATGGTATCCCAAAGAATCTGATTTTAAACTAATTGGTTATTCAGATGTTGACTATGCAGGTTGCAAGCTTGACAGGAAAAGCACAAGTGAAAGCTGCCAACTTCTTGGAGGTAGACTTGTTTCTTGGCTTAACAAGAAACAAAATTCAGTTTCAACTTCAACAGCAGAAGCTGAATACATTGCAGCTGGGAGTTGCTGTGCTCAGATCTTATGGATCAAAAATCAACTCCTAGACTATGGTATGTCATTATCCAAAATCCCTATCTATTTTGATAATACTAGTGGCATAGCTATAACAGAAAATCCAGTGCAACATTCAAGAACAAAACACATAGATATTAGATATCACTTCATAAGAGAACATGTAAGTGAAGGAAATATTGAATTGCACTGGGTTACAACTGATAAACAACTTGCAGACATATTCACAAAGCCTTTAGATGAATCTACAATCACTAGATTAGTCTATGAGTTAGGAATGTTGAATTATGCTTCTAAAAATTAATTTCATATTTTGAAAGCAAGTTGGTTAGTTGTGAGAAGCTAGAATTTAATTTCTGGAGTGCAGTTGTTCTTAATGGACAGAATTTTAGAAGCTAGAATTTAATTTCTGGATGTAGCTATTTTAATTAAACAGAATTTGTGAAGCTAATAATCATTAACTTGATTGTTGGGAATGTTTTGAAAAACAAAATTGTAGTAGGGACTACATTTTCTTAGTCCCTGAAAGCTTAAGAGAAAGAGACTATCTTAGTCCCTGGTCGTTGTTTTTGCTTAGTCCCTGACTAGTCAAAAATAAACTATTAGAGACTAGCTTAGTCCCCGACAGTGTTTTTAATTAGTCCTCGACTTAATTAAAAATTGAACTATTGGAGACTATCTTAGTCCCCGACAGTGTTTTTAATTAGTCCTCGACTTAATTAAAAATTGAACTATCGGAGACTACCTTAGTCCCCGACAGTTTTTTTGATTAGTCTTTGACTCAATCAAAAATTGAACTATTGGAGACTAATCGAGACTAGTCTCTTATGAGTGAACATATAAGAGATTAGGGAAATCTCCAATCGAGGGTATACTGGTAGTTACTCATACCCACGATCGAAAACGGTTCACTATCTTTAGAATTGCAAACGTTTCTAACACTTTGATAAAAGTAAATTCAAACATCTTTGCAATCACAAACTCTTAGGCTCTGAAATTATTTTCTCTACAAACATTCTGCAATTTAACCTTTTTCAAAGAATTTCTTCAAAGTTCACACAGATCTCTTCAATGGCGGCCAAAACAATATGCTCTAAGTTTGGAGACTTTGATATCATCAAGACTAACCATGGAGGGGTGGCTGACAAGCATGAATTTGAAGCACAATACCACCCTTTCGTGGATTTTCTTAAAAACTCCACACTTTCCTATGCCATATACGAAGCTCCCACACAAGTCGCTGAAGTTATCACAGCTATGTGGACCACTGCTACTGTCCAGGACGAGGATTTTGACTCTCCTGTGGTAAGTTTTAGGTATGATAATACTGTCTATAATATCGATCATACTGTTGTTTTTTTTTTGTTAAGTTGGGTATAATATAAAACAAGAAAGAAAGTACAAAAGTAATGAGAGGTATCCCCCTCGACCTACTAGCACATCTCGCTAGCTAGGGAAAACAAGCTAAAACTATGAGTATAACGCAGAAACCATAAAAGGCTCCTGGAACAGTAGCAGCAAATTAAGTAGCATACAACAACTCCTAACAGACAAGCAGCATACAAGCAGCATGCAACATCCCCTGACAGACAACAACAGATATCCCCTGATAGACTAACCTGAACCACTGACCCGCAGCCTCTGTTGGCATAACCTCCGCTGATGGCATAATCTTCGTTGGGCAGAAGCCCCTGATGGATGCAGCAAGAAATCACCTGAAACAGCAGCACCAGATCCCCTGATGCATGTAGACCGGAATCCCCTAATGACCAAAACTGGCATACAGTAGCAGCAAATAGCAGCAGCAACAGAGCCCCTGAAGCAATAGCAGTAGAACCCCTAAAGCAACAACAGCAAAACTCCTGAAGCATCAGCAGCAGAACCTTGATGCATGCAGACCGAAATCCCCTGATGACCAAGACTGGCATACAGCAGCAGCAGAATAGTAGCAGTTGCATACAGTAGCAGCAGCAGAACAGTAGCAGCAGAGAAGCAGCAGCAGCAGCAGAACAGCAGTAGCAGCCGCAGTAACAACAACATCCTGAAGCAACATCCCCTAATGGTATGTAGAACCCCTGATGACTAGGACTGGCATTCCCTGATGGTATGTAACATCCCCTGATAGAATACAACATCCCCTGACAGTAAACAACAGCTCCTTGACAGACAAGTAGCATACAACATCCCCTGACAGACAACAACATACACCCCCTAACAAGTAGTATACAACAGTTTCTGACAAACAAGCAGCATATAACATCTATGCTGAGCTTTGTTTACCATATTATAAATGAGCAATTCCATAAAGTAACCAATTCCGATAACACGGAAAAAGTTTGCTAAGCTTGTGGAATTTTCGAGAGCTATGCAATTTACTTTTAATTATATTAATATAATTAGAAGCTAGACAACTTTCAGGAGTAGAGATACCATTATGCATTCGAGAATTTCTTTCACCCCAAATCTTGTAAACATAGACAGATAAAGCAAGACGTTTGATGTAGGACCAAAACTTATGATTAGCGTCCAGAAGAAAGTCATCCAACACATGATCCCAATCTGTCCATAAAAGGTTTTTGCATACAAGTACTAAAAAAACTCATATAAGCAAAAGATCGGAGGAGCTCGGACTAACAGCTTCTTTAATTGCTTGCCTAGCGTAAATCCTTTTAAGAAATAAAGTTTTTATCGGAATATGAAAAGGCTCCGGTTTTCAAGACCAGAGCTATCAACCTTATTTGCCCACTGTACATTGCTAACATTAGGAAATGGAATAATCGAGAATCTCGAACCATAGACTAATTCATTCATCTATTGGGAAAAGAAAAAGGATGAGCTAACCTTACAACGATGAGATTCGGTCTCCCTTTTAGCTGCCATCTCAGAGTAAAGCAGCGGTGAAACTGATTAAGTCGATTCTTGTGTATACTACATTAAAAATATTAAAAATTAGAATGACTGATATTATTACTGATCGATTAAATTAATATATGTAAAATATGAAAAAAGAAAGAGGAAATTCTTTTATGATAAAAAATCCATTCAGTGTAATTATTTTGAAAGAGGAAACGATCTCTCCAACGCATAAATGGTTGGGAGTTCACGTTATCATCGTCTTTTGGATAAGTAACGTACGATTCATTGATCCGATGTACGTGAAAAGAACTTGTTTATTGAACCAAGTATTATTGGGTGGTTGCTAGCTGTTTTAATCCACTAGCACGCCAAAAGATGTTGTATATTAAACCAAGTGTTATTGGGTTATTGCTGGCTGATGATTCGCTATGAACACCCAAGAAAATCCCATACGGATATAAAAGTTTTGGTTTTCGCCAGCTGTTAATTTGCTGAGAATGCCAAAGGAAGTCCTTTATGGATATGGAAGTTTTATATCAAGAAAATTTTATAAATTACAAAGTATATCCATATGTGTGACTAAAGGCTAGGAGGTACGGATGCCTGGTACCCCGACACTTGATAGGGAATGAAAAACTGCGGCATCGGTATTTAGACCCTCGCAGACAAATTATTTATGTGATGACTACGTATGTCATGATGACGTCAAATGACCAGGCTGACCAGCTGGGATGACATTTGATGAAGAGGAAGTCAGATAGTGATCATGCTGGTCAGATGATGCATTATCTGATGAAGAGAAGGTGTAAATGAATGATTCAAGATTTTATTTCATAGAAAAGGGTCAACCCCTTGTTATCACTCGGGTACCCTGAAAGTTACATGTTTATTGATTCACAGGGAGGTGTTGGTCTTGTTTCGCCCAACCTCATTAAACACTTAAGCCTTTGAAATATTTGTTCTTTTTGCTTGAACTTACCCGACTTATGATTATATAGTTACTGAGCATAAATCGCTCATGTGGATTATTATGAAATGTTTTACAGGTCATGTTAAGAAGGTGGAGTCACCTAGTAAAGGAAAAGAGAAAATGGCATAGTGAGAGTTTCTTGATCACTCTCCTATGGATGACCTTTAAAGGAAAAGTGAGACGAGAGGTCATCATAATAATGTTCAGATTGTAAGGCCAGATGGGCCATTTATAAACTTCCGCTGCTAAATATTTGAAGAATTGTAATAAAAGGGTTATGTACCTTTAGTTTATTTCATAAATGTTTAAGTTAAGATTTTTGTGGCGGCCCCCAGAAAATCTCTCGAGCCGGGCCTCGGGTATTGTCAACAATTTGGATGATAGCCCCTTAAAGCCCCAAGCTGGAACCCTGGGCCCCGCCAGAAAATAAAATATAAAACCACAACACAACTGAGACAGACACATCATAGCCAAGCATTTACATTATCTGTATGAAACATACATTCTCAAAACATCATAATAAAATCTTAAGGTTCACATCTTCTTACAAAACCTCAAAGCTTGGAAATAAACAAGCTGCAGCGGAAACTAACTTTAGATGACCCATCTGGCCTTACAACCTAAACATTTCTATGATGGCCTTCCGTTTCACTTTCCCTCTAAAGGCCATCCATAGGAGAGAAATCAAAAAGCTCTCACTATGCCATTTTGTCTTTTCCTTTATTAGGCGACTCGGCCTTCTTGACATAACCCGTAAAACATTTCATAATATTCCACATGAGCGTTTACGCTCAGCAAGTATATATTCATAAGCAAGAAGAACAGATAATTCAAAAGCTTTAATATTCATTGGGATTGGGCGAAGTAATGCCAACACCTCCAGATAATCAATAAACATGTATCATTTAAGGTTCCCGAGTGATATCAAAGGGTTAACCCTCTTTAAAAATAAATCTTGATTCGCCCTCTCTTCATCAGATAATGCATCACCTGACCAGGCTGATCACTATCTGACTTCCTTTAACAATCAAATTTCATCTTAACTGGTCAGCCTGGTCGTTTGATTCCATCATTTGACATACATAGTCACTTGCAAAAAACAATAGTCTGCGAGGGTCTGATTACCGATGCCTCGGTTTTTCATTCCCTATCATCATTGGCTAGAATACCAGGCGAAAGCATTCAACAACCCCTTAACTTCCCATATGGATATATTTTCTTGTAAACATTTTCTTGTTTTAAAAACTTTGGCGTGCTCAGCAATTAAAAGCAGCAACTGCCAATAACCTTGGTGTGCTCAACAAATAAAAGCAGCGACTGCTAATAACGTAACTATATATCTATATGGGACATGCTCGGGTGTGCATACAAGATCACGACCTGCAACACCCTTATATCATCTTCATCATCTTTTGGTGTGATAGCGATTTTAAACAACTAGCAATCACCCAATAACACATAGCTCAATAATCAACATCTTTTCACATACATCAGAGCAATAATTGTGCATTACTTAATCATCAAAGAGATCATCATCTTGCATAGGCATTAACATCATTCATTTACGTAAATCGAAATAGTGATTCTACGTAATTAGTAAGAAAGAAAGTGAAATGAGTATATACTTTCCTTGGTCCTCAGCTAGATTCAATATATTGGTTGCAATAGGGTTCTGTAAAATATCATTGTTGGTATAACATGAGAAATCCATACTTTGGAAGATGATTATGTAAAACAAAGACTGATCATCAGGGTACGAAGTTGCCAGTCAGGGAATATTTTACCCATCAGGGGATGCACTACCCATCAGGGAAAGATTTACCTATCAGAGGATAATTCACCCGTCAAGGGATGATTCACCTGTCAAGGGATGATTCACCTGTCAGGGGATGATTCACCCGTCAGGGGTTGATTAGCATCAGTGGATAACTACTCTTCAGAGACTAACTGATGACGTTATCTTAACCCATCAGAGACTAAGGGTGACGTCATCGGAGATTAACATTAACTCACCAGAGACTGATGATGTCATCTTAACCCATCGGAGACTAAGGGTGA
>CM025787.1:7443105-7525488 GCA_014636745.2 Centella asiatica | reverse complement strand
ACCAGAGACTGATGATGTCATCTTAACCCATCGGAGACTAAGGGTGACGTCATCGGAGGCTAATGTTAACTTATCAGAGGCTGATATTATCTCGTCAGAGACTAACATTATCTCATCAGAGACTGATCATAGAACTTGTCTCTGATAAAAGGAAGTCTTCCATGATTAAGAACGATATCTAGCAAAGAATAAACTCAATCTAAGATACATAATCGTCCCTTTAATAACTCAAAACACCATACTTTTTAACAACTTTTTCCTAAAGACTTAGCATATACAGTGAATACTTTCGGATGCTACGTAAAAAAATGAAAAGCAGAGGAGAACATAAGATTCTTACCTCTTGGGTTGACGAAAGAAATCAAAGCCTGTTTAAAAGTAATCGCCTAGAAGAGAGAACTTGAAATTATATAGAGATGGTAGGTTTTAAGAAGAACTTTAGGAGAGAAAATCTTTAGAAAAGAGATTAAAATGTTACCTCCGAATGAGGTATTTATAGTAGGCTGAGATTAAGCTTTGAGATAAAATCATTGGTTAATAAAAGGGCTACTCATCATAATTCTTAACAGTTGGATATATATAATAAGCAGCTGCTATCCTTCATGCACATAAGCTAGTCACTTAAGCAGCTTACTAATCTATTTAATACACGTACACATGATGTAATCATTCTTACGTATGCCATTTTGAACAGCAAGAGACTTACTAGTTTAGATGCTTATATTCCTTCAAGCAATTACGATTGTTACCAGACATGTAAACATAATTTGCTTGTCCTTGTAACCAACATCCAAACAAAATATAACCCTTTAATGGTTCCAAAAATATTTAGACATTCAAAAACATCATATATTAACTACACATGTTAATAATAAAACAAATATGAGTGAATAAATTATTTATAGATAAACAAGTTTTCCAGGTCGTCACAATTTTTGTAAAAGAGATTGTATTTCTCTATTATGAATGATGTTTATGCTTAGTTCAAGATGTTTTATGTTGTCAATCCCTGGTAAAGCTCGAAGTCCAGCATTGAATTTTTGGGAGCTGTTACACAATTTCTGACAGCACCTGAAGTCTAGCCTGAGATTTCTGGGGCCGCCACAGGCCATCGTAGAAATGTTTAGATTGTAAGGCTAGATGGGCCATTTATAGACTTCCGCTGTTGAATATTTAAGGTTTTGTAATAAGAGGTTATATACCTTTAGTTCATATTATAAATGTTTGGGTTATGGTTTTGTAATAGAGATTACATTTCTTTTAATCAATGATGTGCATGCTTGGTTCTTAATGTTGTTTTATTGTCAATTTTTGGCAGTGCCCGAAGTCCAGCATGGGATCTTTGGGGGCTGTCACACTTTTAAGAGGCATTAGTAAGAAGAACCCATCAGGGGAAGCCTAAAAATACTGTATCGAGGCTATGACACCATCAAGGGAAACCCATCAGGCGACGCCCGTTAGGGGATGACTTTATCAGGGGAAACCCATTAGGCAATGACCTCGTCAGGGGAACTCATCAGGGGATGACCTAGTCAGAGGAAGCCGTCAGGGGAAGGCATCAGGGGATGACCTCGTCAGGGGAACCTATCAGGGGAAACACTCTTGTGTCCAGACTTTGGCAATAACATACCTCCCGATGAGTTTGGTGATGGCGAAATAAGAGTTTGTTGACAGTCATTTCTATCCACTGACAACGAGTTTGGCGATGGATGAAAAAAGTGACTTAGGTGATAATCATTTTTATCTACTGACGACGAGTTTGGCGATGGTTAACACTGACTTTGGTGATAGTCATGTTTATCCACTGACGATGAGTTTGGCAATGAATTAACTTGCCCGACGAGTTTGACGATGACTAAGATTGCCCGACAAGTTTGGCGACGACAAAAGATCACTCATCAGTGGAACCCTTCGATGGATAACAAGCTGGTCATAACATCCGTGGATAAATGAAGCACTAATCAACTCTCCATCAGGGTTTGACATCAGTGGATAAAGAAGCACTGATCAAGTTACCTTCAGTAACTTGTCATCAGCGGATCCAGAAGCACTGATCAAGTCGACATCAGGGCTTGGCATTAGTGGATTGTTATGACCTAATTCACACGTCATCAAGACTTATATGCAGATCATTAATACTTGACATGGAAGCAAGGGGTATAACTGGAAAGATATTCCACGAAATTTGGTTAACCAATAACAACTCTCAAGCATTAATTACATGTAGATCAAGGGATGAAAAAGAAGCAACAAAAGCAAACAACAGTCTAACACACCACTCCTAAAGGATGTTAATGTGACAGAATTGCGACTAAGTTGAAACTTGAAGCATGTCCAGCACATGGTTTAACCAACTAATCTATTACACATTCAGAAAGAGTTGTTACACGAAAAACCAAGCGAAGAAACAAGAAGCCACACAACATACACTAGAAGGGAGCTTTGTAGTAGATAAAAAAAAAAGATATATTCAAAGAAAGAGTAGTACCTAGTGTGTGTGGAAAAAGAAGCTATAGTTTTATTATAGAGAAGTTGTAACTCGTTACAGAATTTGTGATTAAACAGATTTCTAGAAAAACCTCAAGTTTTAATATAACTATTTTAACTTGAATGCTTGTGTGTTCATTTTAATTTCAGTTAAGTTTTTCTAATCTTGTAGCTATTCCAACAGTACTTAACAAATTTAAAAAGAGCAAAAATTTTGTAGTGTTTGTATTCAACCCTCACTTCTACAAACACTTGAGCTTATTTTGTTCCAACACAACTAGTTAGACTTCTTCGGGACCCAGACTTTCTTGGGTCCTTTCTCACTAGTTTTGGATTCAAGACTAAACTCTGATGGAGTTGATTGTGTTTTAGAAATTGTGACTTTTAATGGACAATCATTAATCTTGTTTCTAGGAGGGGATAAACTGTCAAGATTAGCACTACCACAGTTATCACAAAGATGATTAGACCTGTTTAAAGGTAATCTAGATTTAACTATCTTTGTTGGCTTAGTCTCCTCCTTAGGAACTCTGTTTTTACTCTTACAGTATATATAAATGTGACTAGGATTACCACATTTGTGAAAAGTTTTCCTAGGAGTATCAAGCATTCTAACATAATTAGTGCACTTATTAATTTCAATTTTTTCATTCCTATTTCTTTTACCATTTTTAGATGCCAATGGTATATCTTTTTTAGACTCTGTCAATTTCTCTAGTCTCTTGTTCAGTTCAGTTTTTGTCATAAAACCTATGTTCAATCTCTTAGAGGGACTCTTTTCATCAACATTCACTGAATTTTGTTCTTTCTTGGGAGAAGCAGTGATAAGTTGATTTTGAGTATTGATGAACTTAGGTTCATTGACACATGAGACAAAATTAATCCTTTTAATAGGAATTGGCTTTTGAGTCATGGAGCTAACAATTCCTTCACTCTCTTCTACTACTGGTTTCTTTCCTAGATATTTATCATAACCTAGACCAGATTTTTGTCCTATCATTTGACTTCCTACCAAGTTTGACAGTATCTTAGAGGATTGATTCCATTGTTTTATCTTAGCTTGTTCAAATTCAAGTTGTTCAACCAAGTAATATTCCCTCCTTTTCAAAGTGTCAATCATATGATGAGCCTTATTTAGGTCAGACTTGATAATATAAAATTGTGTTTGTCTCTCTTTGTGAGGAACCGAAAATTTTAAATGTATTTTATGATAAGAAATAATTCATTTTGTGTTAATTTTCATTTTTGTGTTTTTTTGTTTTTTTGCATAGAGGTTAATTTCTTTAGATATGAATAATGAATTCATATCTTCAATGAAAATTTTATGTTGATGTGATATCCATGATTATGAGGTTAAGCTCCTTAAAAGGTATTAAAAAGGGGATTAGCAAATCCCATATAAGATTATATTGATCAGCTTGGAAGAGGATGAGAGGATTACGTAGTTTTATAACTATGTGCTTGATTAGGAGCTGTTTAGGTGGCAAAGTCTTTGTGCATGTAGGACAACAATTGTTTACTGTCAAGAGGTTATGATGAATAGCCGTTTTACCGCCCAAATTAACCAATCATCTTATCTCAAAGTTTAGTCTTAGCCTACTGCTCTTCAACTCTATAAATATGTGACGACCTGAAAAATTTGTTTATCTATAAATAATTTATTCACTCATAATTATTTTTTTTATTTAATATGTATAATTAATATATGATGTTTTTGAGTGTCTAAATATTTTTGGGTAATAATTTGTTTGGATGTTGATTATAAGGACAAGCAAATTATGTTTATATGTTTGGTCACATTCATAAATTGCTTGAAGAAGTCACGCGTCCGGATTGATAAGTCCCATGAAAAAAAAAACTTAATAGCTTACGTAGGTATGACTACATCATAAGTGCGTATGTTAATTTGATTAATAAGTTGCTTGTGTGTCATTAGTTGATGAAGCTTATGTGCATAAAGGACAACAGCTGCTTAATACATGTATTAGCTGTTAAGAATCATGATGAGTAGCTGTTTTATTAACCAATGATTTTATCTCAAAGCTAAATTTCAGCTTGCTATAAATACCTCATTTGGAGGTAAAATTTTAATCTCTTTTCTAAAAATTTCTCTTCCAAAGTTCTTCTTTAAACCTACCATCTTCATACAATTTCAAGTTCTCTCTTCTGGGCGAATACTTCAAAACAGGCTTTGATTTCTTTCGTCAACCCAAGAGGTAAGAATCTTATGTTCTCCTCTGCTTTTCGTTTTTATGAAAGTTTTCACCATGTATGCTAAGTTTTTAGGAAAGAATAAAGTTGTTAAGAGTATGGTGTTTTAGATTGAGTTTGTTCTTCGCTAAATATCATTCTTGATCAAGGAAGACTTCCTTTTTGCAGATACAAGTTCTACGATCATTCTCTGATGAGATAAATTAGTCTCCAATGATGATGTCATCATTAGTCTCTTATGGGTTAAGATGACGCCATCAGTTTCTTATGGGTTAATTAGTCTCTGATGTAGAAGTCATCATTAGTCTCTTATGGAGTTAAGATAACGTCACCAGTCTCTTATTGGTTAATTAGTCTCTGATGATGATGTCATCATTAGTCTCTTATGGGACGTCATCAGTCTCTTATGGGTTAATTAGTCTCCGATGATGATGTCATCATTAGTCTCTTATGGGGTTAAGATGACGTCATCAGTCTCTTATGGGTTAATTAGTCTCCGATGATGATGCCATCATTAGTCTCTTATGGGGTTAAGATGACGTCATCAGTCTCTTATGGGTTAATTGATCTTCGATGATGACATCAGCCTTAGTCTCCTATGGGTTAAGATGATGTCATCAGTCTCTTATGGGTTAAATAGTCTCTGATGATGTCACCCTTAGTCTCCGATGGGTTAAGATGACATCATTAGTTTCTGATGAGATATTTGTTAGTATCTGACGAATAAATACCCACTGATGTTTGACTATTTTCCCTGACGGATGATTAATTCCCTGATGATGATCATCCCCTATTTTGCATACTCCCATATTTATCTTTCAAGATGTGGACTTCTCATGTTATACCAACAATGATGTTTTATAGAACCTTATTGTAACCAATATATTGAATCTAGCTAAGGACCAAGGCAATTATATACTCACTCCACTTTCTATATTACTGATTATGTAAAATCATTATTTTGATTTACGTAAATAAATGATGTTAATGCCTATGCAAGATGATGATCTCTTTTATGATTAAGTAACGTACTATCATTGATTCGATGTACGTGAAAAAATGTTGATTATTGAGATATGTGTTATTAGGTGTTTGCTAGTTGTTTAAAGTCCCTAGCACACCAAAAGATGATAAAGATGATGTAAGGGTGTTGCAAGTCGTGAACTTGTATGCACACCTGAGTAACTTCCATATGGATATATATAGTTACGCTATTGGCTGTCACTGCTTTTATTTGTTGAGCACGCCAATGTTGTTGGCAGTCGCTGCTTTTAATTGTCAAGCACGCCAAGGCTATTCAAAATGAGAAAATGTTTTCAAGAAGATATATCCATATGGGAAGTTATGGGGCTGTTGAATGCTTTCGCCTGGTATTCTGGCCAATGATGATGGGGAATGAGAGACCGAGCCATCAGTAATCAAACCCTCGCAGATTAATTGGTTTCTACAAGTGACTACGTATGTCAAATGATGGAATCAAACGACCAGGCTGACCAGCTGGGATGAAATTTGATTGTTAAAGGAAGTCAGATAATGATCAGTCTGGTCAGGTGATGCATTATCTGATGAAGAGAGGGCGAATCATGATTTATTGTAAGAGGGTCAACCTTTGATATCACTCGGGAACCCTAAATGATACATGTTTATTGATTTATCAGGAGGTGTTGGCATTGCTCTGCCCAACCTCAATTAATATTAAAGCTTTTGAAATATCTGTTCTTGCTTATGAATATATACTTGCTGAGCGTAAACGCTCATGTGGAATGTTATGAAATATTTTACAGGTTATGTCATGAAGGCCGAGTCGCCTAATAAAGGAAAAGAGAAAATGGCATAGTGAGAGCTTCTTGATTTCTCTCCTATGGTTGGCCTTTAGAGGGAAAGTGAAACGGAAGGGCGTCATAGAAATGTATAGGTTGAAAGGCCAGATGGACCATCTAAAGTTTTGTTTCTGCTGTAGTCTGTTTATTAAACTTTGAGGTTTTTGTAAGAGGTTGTAAACTTCTAAGTTTTGTTCATGATGTATTTGAGAATATATTCTCATATCTTTTTTTTTTTTAAATGCTTGGCTATGATGTATCTGTCACTTTTGAGTTGTTGTTTTGTGTTTCTTGGCGGAACCCGGGATTCCAGCTTGGGGACCTTGGGGGTCTGTCACCCATATTGTTGACAGTGCCCGAGGCCCGGCTTTAGGGGATTTCCGGGGCCGCCACAAAATACCTCATCCGAAATGAAATTCTAATTTCTTTATCAAAATTTCTTTCTTAGAATTTCTTTTTAAACCTACTGTATCCATAAATTTCTAGTTCTTTCTCTCGAGCAATTGTTTTCTTGAAAGAAACAAGCTGTAAATCTTTTCCTTCAAGACCAAGAGGTAAGAATCTTACGCTCTCTTCTGTTCTTCTTTCCTAGCATAGCATCCAAAAGTATTAGTTATGTGTGCTAAGTCTTTAAGAAAGAAAAAGAAAGTTTTGAAAGATTATACTCTATTATGTTATAGAAAAGAAGTTTTACACACAGCATAAAGGACGATGATTATGCATCTTAGGATTGAGTTTGTTCATTTATGGGCATCATTCTTGTTTTCCATCGTAGTAGAAATAAGTTCAATATTAGTCTCTGATGAGATAATATTAGTGTCTGATGAGATGTTGTTAGTCTCTGATGAGATGTCATCAGTCTGATAAGTTATTTAGTCTCGGATGACGTCAGCCTTAGTCTCCGATGAGTTAAAATGACGTCATTAGTCTCTGATGAGTTATTTAGTCTCGGATGACGTCAACCTTAGTCTCCGATAAGTTAAGATGACGTCATCAGTCTCTGTTGAGTTATTTAGTCTCGAATGATGTCACCCTTAGTCTCTGATGGGTTAAATTAGTCCCTGATGACGCCAGACTTAAAACTTTCAAGGTTTAAGGACATCACATGTGCATTTTCGTCCTTATCTTTATCAAGGTATTAATTTCTCATATTACATTGTACAGAGTAACCCATTCACGAGTAAACTGAAGTTGAGTTTATTTTGCTAAGGACTGAGGCAAGTATATCTATATTCAATCTGATGTTTATTCAAGTTAATACATGATCATTTGATTCGATATGCGAGCAAGGCTGCAATTCATATATTTCAATTGCTTTATTAATTGAGAATGATATGCTTTAAATTCTGCTAGCATGATATGACTGAAAGTACATGGATATAACTAAACTTTGATGTATCAATTATTCTTAAATGATTATACCCGTGTAAGTACATGAAATGAGGTGTCCCGTAAAAGGGGCTAAGCCACATGGTTGGCTAGAGGAAAGGGAAGGTACTGATTTGTTCTTTTACCTGACTTAGAGGAATGATATGTGACTACGTATGTTCACACAATAAGGGATCATATGGGCACAGTTAGGCCAGCTGCATACCGTATGGTTAGCAGATCCAATGGGTTTAGTCCCCGATGGATATTTTTACTTCAAGGAAGTTATACATTGTTCTAAGAAGGATTACACAATTATTTATCATCAGTAATCCTCAAGATTCTTCAGGGATTTTCGAGGCATTAGCATTGCTCCACTGAGCCTCATAAACAGAATTGAACTCCCATTAATATTCTAGTTTTATTCCTCGATCTATTTATATACTTGCTGAGCGTAAACCGCTCATTCTTGTTGAACTTAATATTTTGCAGGACGTGGTACAAAGGCTAAACCCTCTGATAAGGGGAAAGCAAGGATGTATGGCTGCTAGGTCATGTTGACCCTTTGGGTGGCCACTAAGGAAAGGAAGGAAAAGAGGAAGGAAGATGATAAAAGCTAAATTGTATATAGACTAAAAGCTGAGAATAGTTTAGCTTCCGATGATGGTGTAATATTTTGGATTGTAATAACTCATTGTTATCTCTCCTTAAATATTATTAAATTCCATGAATGAATGAGATGTAGTTTTATTTCCCTTTGACAGAACCCTAATTTGGTAAGGGTTTTGGGGCCGTCACAGTTTGGTATCAGAGCCCTACTTACGGCCAGAGGTGATTCATAGGAAACACTGCCCGTAGATCTTATCCAGAAGTAGGGAATACTTTAGTACATTTCAGAAGTATTTAAGTAAAGAATTTAAGGATTTGACTATAGAATGGAGGCAATAGAATACAAGTAAGGGTTAAGACTTGTGCTAGGATCAGATGTTTTAAAACCTTTAAGGTTAGAAGTTGTTAAGGGAGTTAAGATTTTCTCTAATGCACCACATTATAGACTTAATGCTGTATGCTTGGTTCATGGGAAAGTCTAAAAAATTCTGACTTAGAATGTTTTATATAGATGGATGGAGATCATTCTAGATCCCCTGCGCGTTTTGTTGGGGTAAACATTCCAGTCTACAATAGTTTATCGGATGAGGAAGAAGAGCCTAGTGTAGAGTCTCCATTGTTCACCCCCATACCACCAAGTGGACATACATCATCTCCAGTACAAAGGGACCTCATTCGTGCCCCAGCACCGACGCGAAAGGCTAGATCCTCTACTATCCGTCGCAGTCCGTTGATTCGCTGCACAACACGGAAGAGCACAACATGTTACCATTCTATCTGCAACTGTGATACAACGCAAGATGCCTTTCCAACATAACACGACACTTCGAAACCCGCCTCGCCTATTCCCCAAACATTAGTGCCCTCCCATGGCGAGATGGTACGAGAATACAATGCAAAAGTTCACTATCAATTAGCAGCTCGCACTATGACCATACGACGATAGGCTACTACTATTTCTAGATTTCGCACAGCTGCATCAGGATGGCAATCCTCCTTCTGACTAACTCAGAGCCTGTACCACCGTTTAGCATTAGAGATGCATGCGCAGAAGATCGCAACAGCAAAGGCCAATCCAATGATGACATGTTTGGAACATGGAATAGATGAGCACTCACTGTGCGCACCATATTGAGGAGACGCGTGTACAGTCTTGGCAGTGGGAACAAGAGGAAGAGCTAGAGGGATGGTTGGACACGGAAGACGAGGAGGATTAAGTGAAAGAGACTAATGTGGAGTTTTAGAAATAGTCTATTTTGTTTTTATTCTAGTAAACCTCAAAGGGTAACTATGATTACTACTGATGTTTTCCTCTAGTTAGTTTGTTTTGGGCCTATGACTGGCTAGTTTTAAGTTTGGTAGAGGATGATGTTATGATGTCCTCTTATGTATAAGGGTGATGATTATGGAAATGCATCTAAATATTTATGTTTTGCATAGTGCTCTTCATTCTATAAATTTTTATTGTTGGCTTCATTAATTTCTTGAACCACATAAGGAATGGAATGTTTTGTAAAAGATGTATAACTTTACGCTTATATTATATCATATCATGGCTAGAGGCAGGAAACCAGGAAGGCCTAGAAAGATAACCTCCCGAAAGAACATTTCAAGGCCCGAAAATTCTGTACACCTGGAAAAGGAAAACCAAGCTGATAATACTGATAAAGTTTTCGTAGAAGACGATAGCTCAGAGGAGGTGGAAGGAATTAATCGCAATTCCCCACACGTTCCACCACCAACCAATAACAATAATTTTGCCAAGCACAATAATACTACCAGGAACACAGATGATAATCCATTAACTCAATTTCTTCAGATCATTCGAGAGGCTGTGGCCACAAACCAACCAGCTCCACCAACGCCACAACCACTTTGGCCTATTGCCCGTGGACCTTGTATCCTAGAGTTCACTGGCATTAACCCGCCAACCTTTGACGGAAGAGGAGGACCTATAGTAGCACAGTATTGGTTGGAAGAGATCAAGAAAGCCTTCGATTTAGTGGATGTACCAGAAGATTATAAGACTAAGTATGCGGCTTTTGTGTTAAAAGAAGAAGCCAACCACTGGTGGAAAGGAGCTAAGAGAATGGAGTTAGCAAAGAGGGAGATTGTAGGAAGCACCGATAATATAATAACCTAGGAACAGTTCACCCAGAGATTCAGAGAAAAGTTCTATCCTCTGAGTGTCTCCAATGCAATGGAATTAAAATTTCTAAACCTGAAGCAAGGGTCCATGACGGTGGACGAGTACGAGGCAAAATTTAATGAACTAATGAGATACGCTCCCCATCAGGTGAGTGATGAAGGGAGGAAGTCTCAAAGATTTGAACAAGGATTAAACCCGTGGATCTTGAGACAGGTAGCAATTTTTCAATTAGAGACTTTTGAAGCGATTGTTGAGAAAGCAAGAATTGTGGAATGAAGTAAAAAAATGGTGTACGATTTTAATCGAGAAAATAAGAAGGGAGACAGAAGGAAGGGAAACGATAAAGGAAATCACCAAAACTTTGGTGGTGCAAGTATAAAGAAAGAATAAGGGAGTAGTAACAATAATAATCCGATCAGCAGTGGAAAAAGGAAGTAGAAGGAGCAAACATCGGATGACAATGCCAAAAAGATTGTCGTATGCACAAATTGCAGAAAGAACCATGGCACAAAATTGTGCATGAAAGGAAGAGACGTTTGCTTCAAGTGCCACCAATCAGGGCACTTCTCTTCAAACTGTCCGACCTTGAACCCCACCATTACCCTATTCCAAGGGAGACCTCAACAACAACCCCGGCAGTTTAACCGGCCATTAGCCCTAGTAAAAGTCTGTTACACGTGTGGAGCAGAAGGGCACATCTCTCCCAATTGCCCTCAGAAGAAAGGAGGTAAACCAATGCCGATAGGAGCCAACACAGTGTCAGCACGACCACAACCAAGGACCTACAATATGACAGTACAAGATGCAATGGCTTCTGATGATGTTGTGACAGGTACAGTACTAGTAAACTCCATACCTGCTCATGTATTATTTGATTCAGGCACTACTCATAGTTTTATATCTGAACGATTAGCTAGAAGCATGCTAATCTTGCCTGCGCATCTACCTGAACCTTTAGAGATAGTCATTGCCAATTGCAAGGTAATAAACATTGATTGTATTTACCCTAATTGCACTTTGAAGATAAACCATCATGAATTTTTCGCCGATCTTATTCCTTTCCTTTTGGGAGAATTTGACGTTATATTAGAAATGGACTGGTTATGCAAATACCAAGCCAACATTGACTGCAAGAAGAAGAGAGTCATTTTACGATCTCCCCATAAAGCGAAGGTTTGGTTCCATGGCACCAAAATGGTAAAATCATCACCATTCTTGACCATGATCTAGGCAAGGAAGATGATTAGCAAAGGTTACGAAGCCTTCTTAGCATATGTGCATGACACTAACAAGAATAAGATAGGAATTAAGAGTGTCCCTGTTGTAAAAGAGTTTTCAGATGTATTTCCAGAAAAGTTGCCCGGTCTACCCCCGGACAGAGATATAAATTTTGAAATCAACTTAATTCCCAGTACTACACCAATCTCCAAAGCCCCATATCGAATGACACCATCTGAAATGAAAGAGCTGATGGTGCAATTGCAGGAGCTTCTAGATCAAGGATTTATCAGACCAAGTGTATCACCCTGGGGTGCACCAGTATTGTTTGTTCGAAAGAAAGATGGATAGATGAGACTTTATATCGATTATCGAGAATTAAATAAGGTTATGATCAAAAACAGATACCCTTTGCCAAGAATAGACGATCTCCTCGATCAACTGAAAAGAGGGAGGTACTTTTCAAAAATTGATCTTCATTCAGGGTACCACCAATTGAAGATCAAAGAAGAGGACATATCAAAGACGGCATTGCAAACTTGTTATGGCCACTATGAATTCTTAGTGATGCCTTTTGGACTGACAAATGCCCCAGCAGCTTTCATGGACTTGATGAATCATGTTTTCAAACCATTTTTAGATAGGTTCATCATCGTTTTCATTGATGATATTCTTATCTATTCTAAGACAGCAAAAGAACACGAGGATCACCTGAGAACAACATTGGAAATTCTAAGCAATGAGCAATTATTTGCCAAATTTTCTAAATGTGAGTTTTGGCTGAAAGAAGTGAAGTTTCTGTGTCATGTGATTAATAAAACTGGTGTTGCAATGGACCCCAGTAAGATTGAAGCAATCATGAAATGGCCTCAACCATCAAACCCAACCGAAATAAAGAGTTTCTTAGGCTTAGCAGGCTACTACCGGAGATTTGTTAAGGATTTTTCAAAACTAGCAGTTCCCCTGACGAGATTAACAAGGAAAACTGAAAAATTTGTTTGGACTCTGGACTATGAGAAAAGCTTTCAGGAGTTAAAAACAAGGTTGACTACAGCTCCTATCTTGGCTTTACCTGATGACAAGGGAGAATTCGTCATTTACAATGACGCGACAAAGCAAGGACTTGGAGCAATTTTAATGCAGAATGGCAAGGTGATTACTTATGCCTCAAGGCAGTTAAAGGATTGCGAAAAACGATACCCTACCCATGACATAGAATTGGCGGCTATTGTTTTTGCGCTAAAAATTTGGAGACACTATCTTTACGGTGAAAAGTGCGAGATATATACTAATCACAAAAGTTTGAAGTATATATTTACGCAAAAAGAACTTAACATGCGGCAAAGGCGATGGCTGGAATTGATTCAAGACTATGACTGTTCTATTAACTATCATCCTGGGAAGGCAAATGGCGCTCAGCCGTTGTGAAAGACTAAATGTAATGACCCTCCAAGAAGAGATCAGAAAGGAATTTGAGTCTTCAATTAAATGCTCTTACTACTGCCTAGAGGATAGACATGGAAGAAGAAATCCGAGCTCAACCTCGATTGCACAATCTCATTAAAATCGCACAAACAGAGCACTGCAAAGCAATGGACAAATTAATTAAGGGAGGAAAAAGCAGGTGTTGTATACACAATGATGGATTGTTAAGATATGATGGTCGAATCTGGATTCCTGCAAAGACCAAATTGAAGTAAGAACTTCTACATGAAGCTCACAATTCCAAGCTCTCTATTCATCTTGGAGGCACAAAAATGTACCAAGATTTGAAGCAAAACTTTTGGTGGCCCAACATGAAGAGAGAAATAGTCGATTGGGTAAATAGATGCTTGTCATGCCAAAGAATTAAAGCAGAGCACCAAAAACCATGTGGACTGCTTTAACCATTGGAGATTCCCGAGTGGAAATGGGAGTTTATCACAATGGATTTCGTAGTTGGTTTACTGTTGGAGCAAAATAAGCTCAAGTGTTTGTAGGGGGGGGGGGGTGAATACAAACACTACAAAATTTTCGCTCTTTTTATCTTTTAAAAGTACTTACCGGAAACAGCTGCACAGAGCAGAAAAACTATGTAATATGAACACACAGATTCAAGTTAAAATAGTTACATTAAAACTTGGGGTTTTTCTGGAAATCTGTATAATCACAAATGTGATTTACAGCTAAAAATTTTGTGAATAAAATTCACAGCTTCTCACACTCACTAGCTATGAAAACTTTTCTCTGAAAAATAAATCTCTCAAGATATATATTACAGAGCTTCCTAGTGTTGTGTGCTTCTATGTTTGCTTGATCTGTTGGATAGATTCAAATCTCTCTCTTTTTTTGTAATGAGAACTCCTTTGTTTATATGTCGAACAGTGGTTGAAATCACGTGCTTGAGACGTGCTGCTTTTCTCAACTTAGCCGTAAGTATGTCACATCGTAGCCCTATGTGTCAAACTGCTTCATGCTTTGTTGCTACTTTTTTTTTCTTCCCCTGATCTGTGTGCATTTAATGCAAGAGAGTTCTCATTGGATCAAAAACAAACTTCAAGAAATATCTTTCCAGTTGATATTTCTTGCTTCTGAAACACGTTACGTTGATTATCGTGTAAGTACTGATGACGGGTGCATGCTGTCATAAAGATCCACTAACTACCAGCCCTGATGGACTTTGATCAGTGCTTCTGAATCCCCTGATGCTTATTGACTGGATTAGGGCTTCAACCTTCACTTGAGTTTCACTCAGTGCTTCTTGATCCTGATGATTATGACCAACGGTATACACTGATGGCTTCCACTGATGCCATGTTGGCCATTCCCCCTAACGGGTTACCCTGATGGGTTGGCCTGACACTGACATGTCCTGAAGTGTTTCCGTGACGGGTTGGTCTGCCTTCGTCATCCCCTAACAGGTTTCCCTAATAAGTTCCCACTGATGGGTTCCCCCTGATGGGTTCCCTCTGATGGGTTCCCCTGATGGGTTCCCCCTGATGGGTTCCCCTAATGAGTTACCCCTGATGGGTTCCTCCTAATGGTACTTAATCAACGTAACTTTGTTTAGAATTTCTGATGTGCGGAATACTTTGGTTGTTTACAAATAACATCAGACATTCTTCTTCACTTTGTCAAGTCCTTTGAATGTTTCTGTTTTCTGACTTGTCTTGTGAAAAGATTGACCATCCACTGATGAATAAGTTTATTATCAGTGGATGCAAAACTTGTGCAGATCTTAAGGTTTATAAAATACCTCAAGCATTTAGCTGCACAATTTATTACATAATCATCATCATCATCATCATTTAACTCTAACAATCTCCGCCTATTTATGTTTATCAATTTGATAACCATAAATCTCTAGATGCACTGATGATGATGTCAAAACCAATACTAAATACATGAAAGAATTTTGAATGAATTAATAAAAGAATTTATGTACAAGTATTTTCCTATAACTATTACAAAAAGAATGTTTTATTTAGACAACAGGATCCATTTTCCTTTTTGCTGAGACAAAGGGCAATGGATGACTTGATTCAATCTGTTGAGAGTCACTTCCAAGGCCTTGTCTTCTTTGATCTGGGTTTTGATCAGGAATCCTTAGTCTTTTGTCTTCTCTTCCTGCTTCCAGTTGCTCCAACTCCTTTTGAAGAAGTTTTCTGAAGTTGACAATGTTGACATTGCTGCTGGATTCCAAAGCTTCAAGGACAGATTTTATTTCTTGAACATTGGCTGCAGCAAGTTGTGACCAGTAGAACGTAATGATCTCCACCTTTTTATTTTTGAATTGAACACCCATGGGGCTAGTGATCATTTTTGGATATTCTTTGAATCCCTTCACTGGTGGCACATACCTTACTGCAGTGTTCCCATCATCAGCTTTGGTTTCTTCAATCTCCTTCAATACTTTCTGAGTCAGCAGGAATCTGAACTGGATGACATGTTCATTTTTGTGATAAGCTATTTGGCTTAGAACATGCATCGCTTCCTCTAGGTCGAGACCATCAACGTCTTTGATTTTAATGTTTTTCTCCTGCCCATCAGTGGATTTCTAAAACAGCTTCAAAGGTCTTTCCAAGGCTGTGGGCAGACTCCTATCATCGTTGATGACTCTCCTCAGCTTATCAATCAGTCCCCTCAAGTCTCTGTTAGCCACTGACGATTTTGAAATTAAATTTAGAACTAATCCCAGCTGTTCAGCATCCATTCTCCTAAACCAGTCAATTGTGACATTGAATTGCGACCCACTTTTAAGTTGCACTGTTATCAGCTGATCCCTTCTATTGTTGAACTTGACATCTATGCTTTTTATGGAGAACATAAATGACAGGTTTTTGCGCCTTTCTTCTTTGAGGGATTCAGCTAGAGTGGGTGGACCAAATGTTGTGGGAATAGGAGAAGCTGCTTGGTCCTTGGCTTCAGATGACTTGGGTTTGGTGGCATCAGGGTCATTAGTTTTGTCTTGGTTCTTATCCCCTGATGCACCTTTAGGGTTCTGAGATCTTCTTTGCTGAGGATTCCTAGAGGTCCTGTGCCTGACACTCTTCTTCTTCCTTACTTCCTCCTGTTCCTTTGCCATTTCCCTCTCTTCATCTTCTTGAAGTTGCTGTGCAAGTAGTGCATCAGCTTCCACTAGCTTTTTATCTTGAGGGTAGACCAGCTCCACTTTCCCATCAATTACAGCTTCAATGGGTGTTGGAAAGTGGGTTGTCTTCATGGCATCTCCAAGTAGCTTAGGCACTGATTGAGTGTTGGATTTCTTCTTTGGTTCCTCAATCAGGATACCCTTGCCTTTTATCCTTGGATTTTGGAGCAAGAACAGGAGCAGTCACATCCCCTGATGGTTGACTTGAATTCTCAGCAACATCCCCTGACAACTGCTTGGTTGATTTCTCCCCCTTTTTGACAGCATCATCAGTGGGAGTTGAGAGTCGAGATGTGACTTGAAGAACTTGTTGCAAAGTACCAGCCATGGAATGTTGTAGAGTTTCCATGCTGGTGAGTTGGGAAGTGAGATCAACTAGCTTCTTGTCTACAATGTCAGCTTGTTTCTTCATCCTGAGTAGGGTCTGGCTGGTGACAAGGGAGTCGACAACTTGTTGTACATTTTGTATCTTTGAAGAAAAATGTGTATACAATTTTTGATTTTCTATATCTATTGACTGACCAATCATGATATGTGACTTTAACACTTTGATCAAGATTGGATCAGTGGTCCTAGCTAACTCTTGCTTTAATAACTGTACAGTGTCCGACATTTGATTCTGCTGAAAGTACAAATCAACTCCGATGAACTGGGAAAAAACATCATGTGGAGCATCATCTTCATCACTTTCAGAGCTTGAAGTTGTATTTACAGTAACTGTGATTTCTCTCTGTTCTTTATTTACAAGGATCTCATCCTTATCTCTCTCATCCTCTCCTTTTTCTTTGCCTTCTAAGGCATCACTCTTATTCTCTCCTTTTTCTTTGCCTACTAAGGCAGTACTCTGCTGCTCTCCTTTTGCCAAAGTCCTCTCAAGGGATTGACTTTGCCTCTCAGCACTAAGTATTCTCTCAGTCTCACTTAAAATTGTCCTAGAGGGGCTCCTATGGGCTTGGAAATCATCAACTGTGGCCAGTTCAAGTGATGTATGTACAGATTCTGGTTCCACAGTTGGGATAGGAGTAGGAGAAGAAGTAAAGTGTGTATGTATAATTGGAGAAGTGTATGTTTCTATAGAGGAAGTATATACAATTTGGGGTACATAAAGAGTTATAGCTGTAGTATGTATAGTGGAGTCTATGTCCCTTGTCTGATCATCAGTGTTTGTATCAAGTAAAAATGAGTCAATCATTTGAGAGTGTTGACTACCAAACACTGTGTCAGAGAATGTTGGCTCTTCCATGTATTGAGAATGTGGAGAATCTGATTGTATGACACTTAATGTTTGTGTCATTATATCTGAAGAAATTTGAGGAACAGAGAAAGAAGGAAGTGGTGTAGATGGGAGTGTTGACTGAATCTATGAACGAGGAGGTGATTCATCAAAAGATGTTGTAGAAGAATGCTTATGACTCATGTTGATCTTATTGAGAAGCTTCTGAACTACAACATCTTGAGTGGTGTGTGCACTCACTGTGTCAGATATCTGCAAGTGGCTCTCAGAGACCCTGATGGTAGGTTCATCAGTGTCTATGGTCAGTGTATGTGCCTCACTCAACTGTGTCCCTGGTTGGGGACTATTTTCAATAACTAATTCCTTTTGAGAGGAACTACTTAGAAAGATGATTAATTCCTTATCAAAAGCAGTATCCTTTTGAGAGGATACTGCCTGGTCAGGCTATTGGGTAACACTCGTGGCTCCCTTCTTCTTCTTACACCTGTAGCCAATCACTCTCTCTCCTTGCTCCCCCTCTGTTGATGTGGTAACTTCACTGGGTTTTCTTTTAATCCCAATAGTCTTTTGGGAGACTATGGGTTGAGCTATTGAGAGTGGTTAAGTGGAAATTGGTTGTTCTACTTGGGTAGGTAGAGAGGTGGTTGTTTTCTCTGCCGTAGTAGATGAAGGTGAAGAATGTACAGTTTGAGAAGTAGAAGGTGAAAAATTTACTACATGTACCATATGCTGCGGAAGTGCAAATGGTTCGGCTGTATATGATTTCTTTATTATTTCTGCAAACAATTTCTTTGTTTGTTTGTATGTCTGTACAGGTATATCATTCTCAAAAGAAAAATTAGTAATTTGGTCTTTAATAATCATAAACAAAAATCTTGCATAATATGCTTCAGTTTTCCTATTATTAAAATTACCTAATTTATTTACAAGGTCATCAAAAATTATTTTACCTATATTTATATTTACATTTTTAATTATTTCGTATTTTCAAAGTTAAAGAGGTAATAACCTCAATGTTAGAACACTTACCTGAGAACGTTCAAACAGGTAAGAGATCTCCCGCTTAACATTCACCCTCTTGAGGTCTTTGAACTTTAACACTGCGTTGGAGCAGCGTTATAGCCCAATTCCCTCAAGAAATCCAGTAGGTCTGCATCACTGGTGCGTCCACCAGATCTTGAGTAGGTAGCCCCAAAGCAGAGTTAAGTCTGGAAGGGGTTATTTTCCCTTTCTCAGAGGAAACTTTGAATGAGATTCCCTTGACCGCATCAGGCCTAGTGGTGGAGTACATGAACTTGGCACTTGTCCATAGTTGAGACAATGCTTCCCCTGACATTTCTTCATCGGTAAAGATGGCTTTACTATACTCTGAGTTGAGTAAATAGTTCATTATTGGTTTAAAACATTCATTTACCTCATAAATGCCAGAGAAACCCACATAGTTCGTGGGTGGGACTGTCAAGTTCCTCGAAATCTGTTGGTGTGCCATGGATACTTTGAAGATTTGAAGTTCTAGGGTTTCTGTGAAAACGAGAGAGAAGAAGAAGAAAACTCGAGAAAATATCAAAAAAAGATTACAAGTTTTGAGGAGTTTTAAAAAGTAGAAGAGATAGAGTATTAATACCCACCTATTGACGTTTGAAAACTTCTCCTGAAAACACGCCATCAGGGAGTCAGTTCAGTTTCTGTGATGACACGTCATTAGTGAGAGAAGAACTTAATGATGAGTTGTCATCACTTAACTGACCGTGAATCCCGATGCAGTAAAAAAAAATATTTAAACTTACCCTGATGATTTACTGTATGTACATACCCTGACTTTATGCACAAGATGGACACCCTGATCCTGACGCACAGGTCGGACACCCTGACCCTGACGTACGAGTTGAACACCCAGACCTTGACGAGCGAGCCGGACACCCTGACCCTGATGTGTCCTTAAGGAAGCCCTGCCCCTGATGCATCAGTCAAAACAAAAACAAACCAACAAAATGCAGAATATATAAATATATACATAATTACAATTTGAACATATATAACCACATATCAATTGATTTTATCAAGAACTTATGAAATGAGTTAGAAATACCAGAAATTAGGAGTTTGACTCTGACCCTGACGCATAGTTCACCATTCTCAGCTCTCCCACAAGATTTGAAAATGTGGCTTCATCAAGAGCTTTGGTGAATATGTCTGCTAGCTGCTGATTTGAAGGTACAAACTGTAGTTCAATATCCCCATTCATAACATGCTCCCTGATAAAATGATATCTGATTTCTATATGCTTGGTTCTGGAATGTTGCACTGGATTTTCAGCAATGGCAATGGCACTTGTGTTATCACACCTTATTGGAATCTTGGAATAGTTCAGACCATAATCCATTAGCTGATTTTTCATCCATAAAATTTGTGCATAACTTCCAGGTGCAATATATTCAGCTTCAGCAGTAGATGTAGAGATTGAGTGCTGCTTTTTGCTGAACCAAGATACAAGCCTTCCTCCTATAAATTGACAGCTTCCCGTTGTACTCTTTCTGTCAATCCTGCATCCTCCAAAGTCAGCATCAGAATATCCTAGTAATTCAAATCCAGACTCCTTTGGATACCAAAGTCCCAACTCTGTAATGCCCTTGATATATCTCAAGATCCTTTTCACTGCAATGAGATGAGATTCCTTTGGGTCAGCTTGATATCTTGCACAAAGACGTGTTGCAAACATTATGTCTGGCCTGCTTGCTGTTAGATACAACAATGATCCAATCATTCCCCAGTAAGTCTTCAAATCAACTTTCTTTCCATTCTTATTAGGGTCAATCTTGGTTGCAGTGGCCATAGGTGTCTTTGTTACTTTTGAGTCCTCCATATCAAATTTCTTGAGAAGTTGATTAGCATATTTTGTCTGATGAATGTAGATTCCATCAGAGACTTGTTTAACTTGCAATCCCAAGAAGTAAGATAACTCACCCATCAAGCTCATTTCATATTTGTTTTGCATGAGTTTGGAGAACTTTTCACACAGTCTTGTGTCAGTGGATCCAAAAATAATATCATCAACATAAATTTGAACCAAAATCAGATGACCTTGGTGTTGTCTGAAGAACAAGGTTTTGTCAATGATACCTCTTGAAAATTTGTTTTCCACCAGAAACTTTGACAATGTGTCATACCAAGCTCTAGGTGCTTGCTTCAGTCCATAAAGTGCCTTTTCCAGTTTGTAGACATGATTTGTAAATTTTGAGCATTCAAACCCTGGAGGTTGTTGGACGTACACCTCCTGTTCCAATTTCCCATTTAGAAAAGCACTTTTTACATCCATTTGATATACTTTAAAATTTGAATGTGCTGCATAGGCTAAGAATATTCTTATAGCCTCAAGTCTGGCTACTGGTGCAAAGGTCTCATCAAAATCAATCCCTTCTTCTTGAAGATATCCTTTTGCAACCAGTCTTGCTTTGTTTCTTACAACAATGCCAGTTTCATCCATCTTATTTCTGAATACCAACTTAGTACCTATTATAATTTTGTCTTTGGGTTTAGGTACAAGCTTCCATACTTGATTTCTTTCAAATTGATTTAGCTCTTCCTGCATAGCCAAGATCCAGTCTGCATCTTGAATAGCTTCTTCAAACTTCTTTGGCTCAATTTGAGAAAGAAAGCAAGCATATAGGCATTCATTAGATGTTGCTTTCCTGGTCTGCACTCTCTTGCTTGGGTCACCAATAATCAGATCTGTTGTGTGACTTCTGGCCCATTAAGGATTAGAGATGAGTCTTGATGAGCTTGCTTGACTATTATCTCCTCCCCCTAAACCTGTTCTCCCAGCTTCTGAAAACTCTCCCCCTGAATTAGTGGATAATTCAAGGTTCAAGTTATCCCCTGATGGTGCATGTCCTGATGAATGATCCCCTGATGGAGTATCCCCTGATCTGTTGTCTAGGAAATTAACTCCATCTGATGAAGGGGCTTTTACATTGTTTGGATTGACACCAGGAATGGATAAGTTCTCCATTTGTCTGCACACATCGGCTTCAGTCTCTTGATAATCATTTTCATCTTCATTTTCAAACCTGAGTTATTCATGAAAACCAAGGTCTTCAAGTCCAGAAATCTCTTGATCATCAAAAGCTACATTTATAGACTCCATCACCACCTGAAGTCTTTTGTTGTAAACCCTGTAGGCCTTAGATGACAGAGAATAACCTAGGAAAATTGCTTCATCAGCTTTTGGATCAAATTTTCCTAAGTTTTCACCAAAATTCCTCAAAATGAAACATTTGCATCCAAAGACATGGAGGAACTTGATGCTTGGTTTTCTCCCTGTCATTAGCTCATATAATGTCTTGTTGTGAGCCTTGTTGATTAGAGATCTATTATGAGTAAAGCAAGCAGTGGAAATTGCTTCAGCCCAAAAATAGGTGGGAATCTTTGCCTCTTCTAGCATTGACCTAGCAGCTTCTATCAGGGCTTTATTCTTTCTTTCCACTACATCATTCTGTTGAGGAGTCCTTGGAGCAGAAAATGTATGATTTTTGCCTTTCTCCACACAAAATCCCTCAACAGCTGCATTCTTGAATTCAGTTCTATTATATGTTCTCAACATTCTAACCACTGACCCTGATTATGTTTCCACCTTCTTGATATGGTCAATGATTTGTTGAGAAACTTCTGATTTAGCATGCTAAAACTTTACCCAAGTGTATCTGGAGTAATCATCCACAATGACCATTGCAAATCTTTTCTTTGACACTGACATAATGTTGACAGGGCCAAAGAGATCCATATGTAACAATTGAATTGGATCTTTGATCATGGTGGCTTCCTTGCTGACAAAGGATGATTTCCTTTGCTTCCCTTGTTGACATGTTGAACATAATCCTTCTTGGATAAACTCCATTTGGGGTAGTCCAGTTACCAACTCTCTCTTCACCAGATCATTGATTGTCTTAAAGTTCAGGTGAGAGAGCTTCTAGTGCCATAGCCTGCTTTCATCAGGAGTTGTCTTGCTGTAGAAACATGATTCTCCACTTACTGAATTAAAATTAGCAACATAAAGATCTCCTTTTCTTGTCCCTGACAAAACCAACTTCCCATCACTTTCATTTGAGATTAGACGCTGATCTCCTTTGAAGGAAGTGATAATCCTTTCTCACAAAGTTGACTTATGCTTAGCAAATTGTGCTTGAGCCCATCAACTAGTGCTACATTTTCAAATGAGACATTCCCATTTGCTACTTTGCCATAACCAAGAGTTAGTCCTTTGCTGTTATCACCAAAAGAAATTACTGGACCATCCTTTTCTTGGAATTCTGTGAGTAGGGCTTTGTTTCCTGTCATGTGTCTTGAGCAGCCACTGTCTAGAAATCAGATTTGACTGCTTTTGACCTTTCCCTACACACAAGAAAACATTTAAATTGTTTTTGGTACCCAATTGGCTTTGGGTCCTCTTGGTTTAGTCACAGTAATAGGTAAAATAGCTTTATCTTTATTGGAGACTTTTGGTTTTGGCAAATTAAAAACTTTCTCCTTTTTAGGAGCTTCAATATATACTTTTGATTTCTCAACAGTTATCTTGCCTTTATCCTTGGAGGAGCAGGCTTTAACAATTGGTAAATCATCAGCATACAAAATTGTGCCAGTCAAAATTTGTGGTTTTTCTTTGCATTGAAAAGATAAATGATTACAGTTACCACAATTCCAGCACACTTTTCTAGGGGCTTCATGAATGGAAGAGTAATTGTTAGTTTTATTAACACCTAGCTTACCATTTCTATTCTTTTTGCTTTCCCTTGACAGACCTTTTTCCCTTGACGGGCTACAATGGCCTGAAGCACTCTTTCCCCCTGATGACTGTTTATCCACTGATGCATAGTCTAGTTCTTTCCTAACTGAAGGGTTGAGTGCTTTGTCAAGAATAAGTTTCTTGCCTCTCCCACTACTAGTGGAAGCTTCACTCATTGGGAAAACATTCCCTGATTCTAGCTTTGTGTCTGCCTTAACAAACTTGATAGGTTGTATTGGCCTTTTTCCAAAGCTAGCTGCCATCTCAACCTCAATGGGAGGTTGCTGCACTTGAGTCTCTTCATAGCCTAAACCAGATTTTGGATCAGATTTCTGACTTTTTAAACGATCCTCCAGTTTCCTGCTAGACTCACTCCAACTCTTAATGACTTCCCTTTCTTGACTAAGAAGATTCGAGGTCCATTCCTCTCTTTTAATAACACAGTCAAGAAGATTTTTAGTCCTTGAGAGTTCTTTTTCAAGACTCTCAAGTCTAGAGTTTTCTAATTCTAAAAGAGTGTTCATAGTAGATAACTGTTCATTTATTTTCTGCACTCTCTCAGTTTCAGCTACAACACTCCTCAGGGTGTCATAGAGATCCTTTAACTCACAAGCCATTTCCTTAACAATTTTAACACAATCAGTTTTAAACATGTTAGAGGAAATTTCAAGGCTTACTTGAGAGCTGCTACTGTCAATGGATGAGGCCATCAGGGCTAGGTTGACATACTCTTCATTTTCTTCTTCATTAGAGTCAGCCCAATCCTTTCCCTCTGCAATGTATGCTTTTCCCTTCTTGTTGGCATTGAGAAGGTCAAAGTATTTCTTTTTGTAGTCCACAACAGCTTCTTTGTTTCTGGATTCACCATCTTTTGTGGCCTTGCGGCACTCATTTGCAAAGTGGCCCATCTCATTGCATTTGTAGCACTTTATTCTTGATTTGTCAATAAAGTTATTCGTGCTACTAGGTTTCCTTGCTGAAAATCTTTTAGATCCCGAAGGCTTTTGGAATTTTAGCTTGGAAAACCTTTTTGCAAGAAAGGCCATGGTTCCATCCAGCTCCTCTAACTCTTCCAGAGTATATTCTTCCTCCTTGGAGTCAGCTTCTTTGTCCCCTTCTGTGTCAGCATCTTCTAGTTGCTGCTTCATCAAGACACTTGGTCTTGTTTCTTGTTTGTCCTTCGTGGCAGCCATCAGGGCTACAGATTTAAGCTTTCTGGCATCCCCTGACATTTCAGATCTTTGCTGAACCTCTAGTTCATATGACTTGAGAGTACCATATAGCCTATCCAAGTCTAGAAGATTCATGTCCTTGGATTCCCTGATGGTTGTCATCTTAGGATCCCATGATATGGGAAGGGCTCTCATGAACTTTCTGTTCACATCCTTGTTAGCATATGCCTTCCCATATAATCTCAGGTCATTTACCAACCTGTTAAATCTGTCGAACATTTCAGTGAGTGTTTCACCATTTTTCATTGTGAACCACTCATACTGTTGTGTCAACAGCTGCAATTTGTTCTCCCTCACTTCCTCGGTACCATCACAAAGGATTTGTATGGTATCCCATATAGATTTAGACGTGGTAAGATTCATGATACTATTCAACATATCATCATCTAAACCATTATACAGGATCCTAGTGACTTTAAGATCCTTTTTCACCTTTTCTCTTTCCTCTATCGTCATTTCGTCAGTTGTCTTTGGGACAAGCTTTTCAGGAATACTGACTCTATTAACAACTTCTATTGGAATGAGCTTCTTGGGAACGTGAGGGCCTTCTTCTAGAATCTGTAAATATTCATCATCAATAGCTCTTAGATGAACTATCATTCTTTGTCTACAGAAGAAGTATTTGCCCCTTTCCAACATTGGAACTTTACTGTTTCCAGCTTTGTTGGCCATAGATAATGATCGTTTTTAGCAAGTGAAATCTGCTAAGTGACTCTGATACCAATTGTTGGTGCAAAATAAGCTCAAGTGTTTGTAGAAGGGGGGGATGTATACCAACACTACAAACTTTTCGCTCTTTTTATCTTTTAAAAGTACTTACCAGAAACAGCTGCACAGAGTAGAAAAACTATGTAATATGAACACACAGATTCAAGTTAAAATAGTTATATTAAAACTTGGGTTTCTCTAGAAATCTATATAATCACAAATGTGATTTACAGCTACAAATTCTGTTAATAAAATTCATAGCTTCTCACACTCACTAGCTACGAAAACTTTTCTCTGAGAAATAAATCTCTCAAGAAATATATTACAGAGCTTCCTAGTGTTATGTGCTTCTATGTTTGCTTGTTCTGTTGGATAGATTCAATCTCTCTCTTTTTTTGTAATGAGAACTCCTTTGTTTATATGTTGAACAGTGGTTGAAATCACGTGCTTGAGACGTGTTGCTTTTCTCAACTTAGCCGCAAGTATGTCACATTGTAGCCCTATGTGTCAGACTGCTTCATGCTTTGTTGCTACTTTTTTTTTCTTCCCCTGATCTGTGTGCATTTAATGCAAGAGAGTTCTCATTGGATCAAAAACAAACTTCGAGAAATATCTTTCCAGTTGATATTTCTTGCTTCTGAAACACGTTACGTTGATTTTCGTGTAAGTACCGATGACGGGTGCATGCTGTCATAACGATCCACTGACTACCAGCCCTGATGGACTTTGATAAGTGCTTCTGAATCCCCTGATGCTTATTGACTGGATCAGGGCTTCAACCTTCACTTGAGTTTCACTCAGTGCTTCTTGATCCTGATGGTTATGACACGGTATACACTGATGGCTTTCACTGATGCCATGTTGGCCATTCCTCCTGATGGGTTGGCCTGACACTGACATGTCCTAAAGTGTTTACCTGACGGGTTGGTCTGCCTTCGTCATCCCCTGACAGGTTTTCCTGATGAGTTCCCCCTGATGTGTTCCCCCTGATGGGTTCCCCCTGATGGTACTTAATCAACGTAGCTTTGTTTAGAATTTCTGATGTGCGGAATACTTTGGTTGTTTACAAGTAACATCAGACATTCTTCTTCACTTTGTCAAGTCCTTTGAATGTTTCTGTTTTCTGACTTGTCCTGTGAAGAGATTGACCATCCACTGATGAATAAGTTTATTATCAGTGGATGCAAAACTTGTGCAGATCTTAAAGTTTATAAAATACCTCAAGCATTTAGCTACACAATTTATTACATAATCATCATCATCATCATTTAACTCTAACATTTACCAACCACACTTGGTGGAATGAATGTCATTTGGGTCATATTTGATATATTGACCAAGTCGGCACACTTTATAGCCATCAAGTATACATATAAGATGGATCAGATGATAAGATTATATGTTAAGGAAATTGTGAGCCGGCATGGAGTGCCAGTCTCCATCGTCTCTGACCAAGACCCGAGGTTTACCTCAAGGTTTTGGAAAAGTTTCCAAGAATATCTGGGGACAAGATTGGACATGAGCACAACTTATCATCCCCAAACAGATGGTCAATCTGAATGAACAATCCAAACGCTGGAGGATATGCTATACGCTTATGTTCTCGATTTTAAGAACCATTGGGACAACCATCGCATACAACAATAGCTATCATGCCAGTATTGGTATGGCACCATTTGAAGCACTATATGGTCGAAAGTGCAGAACTCCACTTAACTGGAATGAAGTGGGAGAAAGGAAGCTAATAGGACCAGAGATAGTCCAAGAAACCAAGGAAACAATCAAAGTAATCAAAATGAGAATGAAGGCAGCTCAAGATCGACAGAAACGATACGCTGACCAACATAAGAAAGATGAAACCTTGGAAATTGGAAGTCATGCATTATTGAAAGTATCGCCATGGAAAGGTATATTGCGTTTTGGCCAGAAAGGAATGTTGAGTCCCCGCTACGTGGGACCATTCGAGGTGCTGAGAAGAATAGGTGAAGTAGCTTACCAATTAGCTCTACCACCAGCTCTAAGTTACATTCATGACATATTTTATGTATCAAGTATTACGCCCTTACAAGGCAGATCATAAAGGAATAATTGATTATCAGCCGATTAAGCTTCAACCAAATCTGCACTATGAAGAAATTCCTGTACAAATCTTAGATTGACAAATAAAGATTTTAAGGAATAAGGAGATTCCTTCCGTAAAAGTGTTATGGAGAAATCACAATGTAGAAGAAGCTACTTGGGAGCTTGAAAGTGCCATGATCGAAAAATATCCCCAACTTTTTGTTATCTAAGTTTTGTGAACGAAACTACTTTTAAGGGAGGGAGGATGTGAGGAACCGAAAATTTTAAATGTATTTTATGATAAGAAATAATTCATTTTGCGTTAATTTTCATTTTTGTGTTTTTTTGTTTGTTTGCATGGAGGTTAATCTCTTTAAATATGAATGATGAATTCATATCTTCAATGAAAATTTTATGTTGATGTGATATCCATGATTATGAGGTTAAGCTCCTTAAAAGGCATTAAAAAGGGGATTAGCAAATCCCATATAAGATTACATTGATCAGCTTGGAAGAGGATGAGAGGATTACGCAGTTTTATAACTACGTGCTTGATTAGGAGTTATTTAGGTGGCAAAGTCTTTGTGCATGTAGGACAGCAGCTGTTGTTTTCCCAGTGAGATGCCGAGAACTTGTAGAAGGGGGGTTGAATACAAGTTCTCTGAAATCTTTTTGAGTTACTTGTTCTGTAAGAAATTAATTTTTCTTGCGGAATATAAAGAACAAGAACACGAATCAATTTATAAACAATTGCTTTATTGATTTACAATTGAATACAAATCCTAACAATTACAATAATGTAATCATCAGCTTCTTTTCTATTCTGTATAGGAAAAGATACAAAACTATGAAAAACCTATACAGCTCCGAAGTTACAATTCTCTGTAAAAACTAATTACAGCTTCTATTCAAAACTAAATTATCATTAACTCAGTTCCTATTCTAAATAAAATTCAGCATCCTTATTCGAATCAAATACAATCTTTCCTTTTTGATAGGAACAGATTTCTGGTTAGTTTCCTTACCAGTTACGTCTTCAATAATATTTTACTTCACGTGGAAGACATTCCTTTTTAATTCGAACTCTGTATCTTTCAGGAAATAAATCACGATTAGTCCCTAATGCTTCATCTTTAGTCTCTGGTGACGTCATTACTAGTCTTTGGTGCATTTAGTCCCTGATGACATCAGCTTGTGTAGTCTCCGATAGAATTGATTAGTCTCTGACGCGTTAAGGCTTAGTCTCTGATGACGTCAGCTTAGTCTCTGATGCTTTTAACTTTAGTCTCCGATGATGTAAGCTTTAGTCTCTGATGACGTAAGACTTAATCTCTGATGACTTAAGTCTTAGTCTCCGATAGGCAACTAGTCTCCGACAAATAAAATCTTTTTAGTCCCTGACCAATTCTCCTAGTCTCCAACAAGCCTTTTTACAAATTCTAACGGATCAAATACACATCTTGACTTTCTAAAGCTTTGATACATCATTCCAGCAGTTACTTACAAATATGAAATAACTTTATCTCTTTACAAATAATAAATAAATTACAAACAAAGAGATAACTGCTAGCTACAAAACTTCAGTTTTACTAATTAACACTTTCTATATATTTGTACTCTAAGTAATCTAAAGACAATCATCATCAAATGTTCTAAAACCTAACAACTGTTTACTGTTAAGAGGTTATGATGAACAGCCGTTTTACCGCCCAAATTAACCAATCATCTTATCTCAAAGTTTAGTCTTAGTCTACTACTCTTGAACTCTATAAATACCTCATCCGAAATGAAATTCTAATTTCTTTACCAAAATTTCTCTCTTAGAATTTCTTTTTAAACCTACCGTATCCATAAATTTCTAGTTCTTTCTCTCGAGCAATTGTTTTCTTGAAACAAACAAGCTGTAAATCTTTTCCTTCAAGACCAAGAGGTAAGAATCTTACGCTCTCTTCTGTTCTTCTTTCCTTGCATAGCATCCAAGAGTATTAGCTGTGTGTGCTAAGTCTTTAAGAAAGAAAAAGAAAGTTTTGAAAGATTATACTCTTATGTTATAAAAAAGAAGTTTTACACACAGCATAAAGGACGATGATTATGCATCTTAGGATTGAGTTTATTTATTTCTGGGCATCATTCTTATTTTCCATCGTAGCATAAATCAGTTCAGTATTAGTCTCTGATTAGATAATATTAGTCTCTGATGAGATGTTGTTAGTCTCTGATGAGATGTCATCAATCTCTGATGAGTTATTTAGTCTCGGATGACGTCAACCTTAGTCTCCGATGAGTTAAAATGACGTCATCAGTCTCTGATGAGTTATTTAGTCTCGGATGACGTCAACCTTAGTCTCCGATGAGTTAAGATGACGTCATCAGTTTCTGATAAGTTATTTACTCTCAGATGACGTCACCCTTAGTCTCCGATGGGTTAAATTAGTCTCTGATGATGTCAGACTTAAAACTTTTAAGGTTTAAGGACATCACATGTGCATTTTCCTCCTTTTCTTTATCAAGGTATTAATTTCTCATATTAAATTGTACAGAATAACCCATTCACGAGTAAACTAAAGTTGAGTTTATTTTGCTAAGGACTGAGGCAAGTATATCTATATTCAATCTGATGTTTATTCAAGTTAATGCATGATCATTTGATTCGATATGCGAGCAAGGCTGCAATTCATATATTTCAATTGCTTTATTAATTGAGAATGCTATGCTTTAAATTCCGCTAGCATGATATGACTGAAAGTACATGGATATAACTAAACTTTGATGTATCAATTGTTCTTAAATGATTATATCCGTGTAAGTACATGAAATGAGGTGTCCCGTAAAAGGGACTAAGCCACATGGTTGGCTAGAGGAAAGGAAGGTACTGATTTGTTCTTTTACCTGACCTAGAGGAATGATATGTGACTACGTATGTTCACACAATGAGGGATCATACGGGCACAGTTAGGCCAGCTGTATACCGTATGGTTAGCAGATCCAATGGGTTTAGGCCCCCGATGGATATTTTTACTTCAAGGAAGTTATACATTGTTTTAAGAAGGATTACACAATTATTTATCATCAGTAATCCTCAAGATTCTTCAGGGATTTTCGAGGCATTAGCATTGCTCCACTGAGCCTCATAAGCAGAATTGAACTCCCATTAATATTCCAGTTTTATTCCTCGATCTATTTATATACTTGCTGAGCGTAAACCGCTCATTCTTGTTGAACTTAATATTTTGCAGGACGTGGTACAAAGGCTAAACCCTCTGATAAGGGGAAAGCAAGGATGTATGGCTGCTAGGTCATGTTGACCCTTTGGGTGGCCACTAAGGAAAGGAAGGAAAAGAGGAAGGAAGATGATAAAAGCTAAATTATATATAGACTGAAAGCTGAGAATAGTTTAGCTTCCGCTGATGGTGTAATATTTTAGATTGTAATAACTCACTGTTATCTCTCCTTAAATATTATTAAATTCCATGAATGAATGAGATGTAGTTTTATTTTCCTTTGACAGAACCCTAATTTGGTAAGGGTTTTGGGGCCGTCACACTCTTAAAGAAATTTATTTTTTTTAGAGAGTTGCTAATGTGGTTCTTTGATTTTAGTATATTCAATGGTTAATGATTTAAAACTAACATGCAAATCAGACATATCTTTTTGTATGCTTTTTATACTTGATATATCAATGAGATGAAGCACATTAAAGTTCTGAGTTGCATCAATACCTTAAAAGAATCACTTGGCTCATCAGTTTGAGTCATCAAGGTAAAGTTGACAATCTCTTTATCACAATCAATGTCAACCCAGTCTCTTCCTTCACTAATCAAGGCCTTACTCTTTAATTTATATTTCTTGTCAACAAGGTCATTTATTGATTTTCCGTTCTTTTCATCCTTAGATCTTTCAATTTATCTAGGTTTCTTGCACTCATTAACAAAGTGTCTAACCCATCATAATTATAACATCTGATCTTTTTTTGGTCAAAAGTCACAGTTTGACCTTCTCTCTTTGGGTTTGGTTTTCTTAATGATTTCCTCCCTTTTCTACCAGCTCTAAATTTCTTGAACTACTTCACCATGATGGCCATAAATTCCTCCATGTCATCATCAGTGTCAGATTTAGGTTCTTCATTATAGAGCTTGCAGTATAGGTTTCATCATCCAGTTCATCATGAGACATCTTGGTCTCAACCATCAATGCAGCTCCTTTGTCCATACCATGCATCTTTTGTCTTTGTTCTACTTCTAGTTCATATGTCTTCAGATTTTCATAAAGACTATCTAGTGTGAGAGTTTTCATATCATGAGCTTCCCTTACTACAGTTGTTTTAGGATCTCAGCTTGGTGGAAGAGCCCTCATGAATTTGGTTTTGACATCTTCATTATCATATAACTTCCCAAGAATTTTCAAGTCATTCAACAAAGCATTAAATCTATTATAGATTGATGTTATTGGCTCACTAGACTTTCCTTGAAAGAATTCATATTGTTGAGTTAACGATGGCCTTTTATTCTTTCGTACTTGATCTATCCCCTCACAAAAAACATTGATGGTATCCTAGATTTTTTTTTGATGTAATGCAGTTAATTATACTTGTGAACATATTTTTAGTCAATCCATTGTAAAGTATGTTCATCATCTTACAATCTTTTAACATTTGTAACTTGTCTTTAGCTGTATAATCACTCTCAGGTGCAAGTTTAAAGTGCTCAGCCATTATCGTTCCATCCACAGTTTTTGTAGGAACAAATTTCCTTGGCTAATATGGAACTTTTCAATTCTATAAATGTAATCAAGATCGGTGCCCTCAAGTGCACATATATTTTTTGTTTCCGGATATGATATTCCTCTCTTTTTAGTATTAGAATTTTGCTTCCATCATCACGATTCCCAGCATAATTCATCAAGTTAGAGTTGCTTCCTTCATCGTTGGTCGTCTTTGAATCTATTAACTTGAATTAAATCAATCAAGCTTTGATAAACTTGTTGTCCCAAATAGATAGCCTAGAACTTGCAGAAGGGGGGTTGAATACAAGTTCTTGAAAGTTTTCTCAATTCTTGTTCTTTAAAGTAATTAAACTCAAAAAATAAAGAATAAGATAAATCTGTAAAACAATTGTTTTTTATTGATTAACAACTAATTACAAATTCTAGCAATCACAAGTTGATTGTCAGTTTCACTTTTTGTACTGAATGTATGAATCAATGAAATCGTACAACTTCTTATTTCTATAAAAATAATTACAGTTTCTAATTTTATTTGACAGTATTTTGATATTTACAATCTTAATAAGAATTCTAACTTAATAGAAACATTTCTGGTTTATTTTCTAATCAGATTCGTCTTCAACACAACTTTTTTGTCTGTGCTGAATCATACTTCTATTTGGATTAGAACTCGTCACTGCATCAAGAAGTAATCTTCACTTTAGTCTCTTATAACTTCAACAATAGTCTCTGTTAGCATAATGTTTAGTTTTCGATAGACTTACCTTAGTCTCCGATAAACTAATTTTTAGTTTTCGATAGACTTGACTAATTTTAACAAATCTTCAGTTTTTGACAGTTAGTCTCTGATAGACTAAACATAATTTTTGATTTTGTTGAACTTCCAATGCAATCTTGGTAGTTTCTTATAATACATTTTAACTTACTTTCTTACAATGATATTTTACAATAATCAGATAGTAAACTATTAGCTAAAAAAACTTAACGGTTACACAACAACTATTGTACATTTGAAAATCTAAATATTTTAAATATATTCATCATCATCAAATGATATAAACCTAGCATAATTATTTATTGGTTTTAAAATTTATTAAAATAAATTGCACAGTAATGATGGAGAATATGAGTATAAATAATATGATGGAAAGTAGTATAAATGAGAGTATATAATGAGTGTCATTGTGTCAGTGTCAGTGAACTTCGTATATACATCAAGATGGGTATAGATACTTTTTTCGTCTACAAATATGTGTCTTACAACTTTGCACGGATGATATGATTATAAATAATTGTATTATACCTAAAATATTCTTAAATTAATTTATTTCCTCTATCAGGAGTTTTACATTGTATAATTATTAAACTACATTAGTTGGGGATAAATAGGAAAAGAAGTATTAATTTATTCTTGAAAAATATGAAATGTCACGTATTTATGAACAAAATTTATCTTCTAAGAAATCATTATTTATAGACTAAGGGGGTAACTTTTAAAATAGTTATACTATACCTAAAATACTTTTAATTGGATTTCATTTCTTTTTTTACGAGTTTTGAATGATACAAATATTAAAAGACATTAGTAAGGGATAAATTAAGGAAAATATATAAATTTATTCTTCAAAATGATACGATATTGTAGTCCGTTAGTCCGCACTTCGTATTAAGAACACCCGTAGCGACATGGTTTCACTCGGTGGCTCACGCGGTGAACATGCCACATAGGCATAAAGCGAAGGACTTCATCCTGGTGGCGGAGTTTGCACTGGGTGAAGAACCTGGTGCAATGTATATCAAAAAGAAATAAATTCTTTTTTCGCTTAGTTGACATTATTGTATATAATATAATTTTACTTTTTTAAAAGTCTCATATATTTTGTCTCATAATTAAAAAATAGTAATATTTATATCAAAATTCACAATTTTGCATCATCTATAAATAGAGATTAATATTGATATATTTTCTTACAAATTAAAAAAATTTCATATCTATACTTTAAATCATCTCTCTCTTCAAATTATATAAAAACAATGTTCAATTTATTTTATTTAATTCGATCCAAAAAAATATGTTTTAAATACTGAATAATATGAAATATATTATATTAATTTTAATCAATATAAATTACTTAAAAATTAGACTTCTAAAAATAATAAATAAACCCCTTTCAACAAAATTAGGAATTTAAACAAACAAAGACAAATATCATGAATTAATATATCATAGATAAACAAAATAATTTTTTATTATAAATAAATAGTACTAAATTTATATTATATAAATATATTTATAAAATAAAAAAATTGGCACACGTTGTGTGCGGACTTGGGCTCTAGTGTGAGTTACGCTGGTGTGAGTTAAATATTGATCCGGTTGCTCCAGTTTGGTTTTAGTTCATCTGTCCATTCAATTGCAAAATTAATGTTGTATAGTTTTTGGGTTAAATACTGACAAAGAAATACAGACATCTTATATTGGGTGTGAGTTATTTCATTTTACTAACATAAAAATGAAGAGAAAAAGAATGATAAAATATTAAATATGAAAACATAGAGACAACATTGTTAGTGTCTATTTCATAACTACCTACACAAGGATGCTAACTTAAAAATGACAACCACTAGTTGAGCTATTCAAAACAACCCATATGCAAATGGGGATGACCAATAATGTTTTGGTTGTAGTATGATGATTAATAAATGCCAAGCAAATGAATGAATGTTTTGCGAGTGCCTAGCCCACCTACATTAATTAGTGAAGGGCTCACTACATAATTTGTAGCACAAGTTGAAGAGTTTTTGTTTTATTTATTTTGGTACCATTACGTTTCCTTTACAATATGACACTATTGGAGAGCGTATTCAATTCCATACCTTTAGGTTTTGTAATGCAAAATTGAGATTTTAGATAGATAGATAGGTATTTGAATTCTTAATACTAAAGTTTACTTATCTTTCAAGAGGACGAGAGAGTTCGACAAGTTATGGCCTTTCTTTATATTTATTTTATTTTATTTTATGCCTTTATATTGTTGTAAAATATAAAAACATTGATACACTGACATATGCCCAACATAAGTTTTTTTTTTAAACGGACGATTTATAACTGTTTTATAATTTTAAGGAGTCTTTGTTATATTAAAATTAGGTGATCTTACTAACGATTATTGATTCAATTTGTAAAATTCAACAAATGTTTCAATTAGGTTGAGATTTCAAGTTATGTTAGTTGTCATTTTCGGTGGATAATTTGTAAGTACTTCTATAAGCTCTTAAAGAGATCGGTGATATGTCGTGCTCTTGATGAATAATTTGTAAATACCATTATAAGTTTTAAAAGAGGTAGGTGACGTACCCTCGCTTTGTTTGGACCGAGGGAGCCTCCTTCACTTCAACCTTTAAGCAACTAAAAAAATTAAGCGATTTTATTTTGTAAGAGGAATCTTTATAATTACTTTTTATTAGTTTAAGTGAAAAGATATGAATTTACATAAACCAAAGTCCCACCTTGGAATTTTGAAAAAAAATAAAAGTAGCTATTTAAAAAAATTTAAGATTTCTTATCCTATATGGTGTTAATGTGCTATTTTTCTTTACGTCGAGTTGTTACGTCATTTTTAAAGTTTTAGAATTTTCTAATAAAAAAATAAAAAGAACAACATATCAACATTAGAAGAGCAATGAAACATAAAATATAAAATTAAATGAGATAAATGATTTGAACTCGCTATTTAAAACACCCATGCCATCTAAATTGAAGAGGATAATTTGAGTAATAGGAGAAAAGAACAAAAAAGATGGAAGCTTTGTAAGAATTCCAAAGAAGTAAAAAAAAAAATGAAGACTTGCAAAAGGTGAAAACATTAAGTCCATAAAAATGTTGTAGAACAATTCTAATTAATTAGAGACTGCATCTTTTGCATTTATTGCTGTCAATAATGTCTTTATCATTGTTGGTTTGATCTCCAACTAATGATGTTTTATCCATCCATTTGTTCCCAAATATGTGGTTTAAGGGTCTCTTTCAAGGTGATATTTTTTTCCTTTATAATGTTATGGAGAATTTTTATTTGTTAGCATGGAATGGAATTTTCGTATGTGTTGTAATTTGTTGTTTATGAATAAAGAAGTAGAGAAAGAAGGGTATAGCATAAGGGATTGTTTGGAAAGCATGATAGAATATTCAAAAGTAAATAGCACAAGTCATTGCCTTGAGGATTTTTGAGGTACAACTTGCAAGTCGCTATCGTATTAATACTTCCAAGTTCTGTATTTAAAACCACACTGTTAACATCCAATCCTTGTACTTTCCTAACAGAATTACTCCATCATGTCTTAAAAGATAGTCTCTCGCTATTAAAATTAAAAATATCGAAATACATCGATTTTTTATTAGTTCTAAAATTAAAAATATATTAGTGTTGAAACTCGCAAACAACGTAGACTAATTTTTTTTTATGTTGTAAATATATTTATATAATAATATTTATTGTTAATGAAAAATTATTTTGTTCATTTATAACATATTAATTCATTATAATTGTTTCTATATGTTTAAATTCCTAATTTTATATAAATGGATAGATTTATTATTTTTAAAATTTCAATTTCAAGTAATATATAGTGATTAGAAAGTTTTTTTAAAAATTAATATTATGTTTCTTTTAATGGCATATGATTGAATGTATTAAAATTAAGTCAATACTATTATTTTGTGAAATTAAGAAGTAAATTTTTTGATTTAACTTTCAGATAATTAATTTAGATGATTTACTTTTAGAGTCATATTAATATATAATGATATGAAAATGTTAGATATGTATTTAATACTAATTTTAGTATTATAATTTTTTTTGGGAATAAGTAAATAATGAAAATTATTGTTTTTCATAATAATATAGAAAATACTAAGGAATAATAATCTTGGTGAGAAATTAAAATATTTCTTTTTCTTGACCATTTGAGAAGATAAGTATTTAAAGAGTTATTGTACTGAAGTTTAAAAATGAAAGTTATATAATTTGTTAAGGTATTTTGAATTTGAATTATAGTATGTTTTAAAATTAGTTGATTTTTAAAAATTTAGATGATATTAATAATTTTGAAGGGAAAGAAACAAAATTAAGAGGAAGGACGTATGGACGTACAAAATGACTTTTGAGATCCTAGTTCCTAGATTAATATACATAGTATAGATTGCTATTTTAATGTAATATTAACTTGTTGAGCCGTGCTCAACATGGATTTTTTTTAATTGATTAAAATTATTGAGTTATAATATTTTATTATTTTTTTAATTTTAGTTATATTGAATATGTGATTAGTAATTCATATTATTATATAAAATGTCACTAGTTTTATATTTATAAATTTAAAAATTGAAGAGTGTATTTTTTTTTATAGATATAAGTCATTTAATAAGTTTTATTTCATTTGAATATATTTTTGAAGTTATTTTTATATTTTCATGTTTTTAAGTTATTTTAATCATCTAAAATAATTTACATGACATAATATATTTTACTTAATATTAATAAAAATAAATTTTAATTTTTTTAAATAATTTTATCGTGGTGCTCTCTATTTTATTTTATTTTTTAATTGTTGATTATCTTGTTAACTTTAATGTTGAGAAGTATACATGATTTTTTATTGTTTTATATATACGGTAATGATCATTGATTGACTAATAATTTCGATAATTAAATTTGTGATATGATTTATTTAATTTTAATAATTAGAGGTTGAATATGATTCAAAAAATAAAATTATTTCAAAAAATGAAACAGCTTGCTGAAATACTATATAATAATAAATAAATTAATTATAAAAATTATAATTTCATTTATGATATGAAATTATAAAGATATATAAGTGTAAAAGTTTGAATATAAAAGTAATATTCATATATATCATTATATTTCAATTCAAAATTATATATTAAGTGTATATTTTCGCAGATACATTACATAACTTTATACACACATGCAGATATATATATCCAAATAGAGATGTGTATTACACTTGAGCACTTTTTAATTTTTATAAACTTTGTTCATTATTTTATTAAAATTTATTTTATAAAGATATTCATATCTATTTACTAATTTAACTATTCAAATTCATCTTTTTATTATATCTCTTTCACGATATAATCGAGATTAATATAAAATCTACAAAAACGAATGAAAAAACACATAACAATAAATATACGTAGTACTTGACAAATAGACTTTGCATATTTTATTTTTTTCATCTAATGAAATAAAATGATGGCTAATTTTAAATATATTGAATTTTATTTATATTTAAAAATAAAAATAAATAGTAAAAATATCATCAATTAAAAATGTGTTGGTACTAAGCATGAACTATGCTGTCTAATTTAAACATAATATTGAATCCAATGATTACATGAATTAAAAAAAAACGATTACTATAAATAAATATGGAACCTTCTTCCTACATAAAATAGAACGGTCAAGGCAATAGTTAATGGCAATCATGCATCCACATATAATTTTTTTTGTTTTTTTTTTTGTTTTCGTTTTGATTAATAGATCATAGATCAACACGGAGTATAGCAGAATAGAAAGTAAGTGGTTAAGACACTAAAGAACAGTGTCCTAAAAATTCCCGTCTAATTTGATTAGTCTATTGTTTACGTGGTAAACGGTTTTTTATCACCTAGCGTCGCCTAGTACATCAATTCGTCAAATTTCGATTAATCTCGTATAATATCCATTGAGCGTTAGTCCCTCCATTTATTGCCTCGACTCGCATAACACACACACACACACACACACACACACACACATATATATATATATGAGGTTGATCTATAGTTTGCGTTAGTTATGGGTTATATATTAAATAATTCAATCTCAGGTATTCATCAGATAATTTGACGACTGTGATTGAAATGAGAATGATTTATATCTGTCACTAATAGAAGCGTAATTGAAATATTTGAAACATTTAAGGAAGATCCACGCCCCCTATTAGGGACGAATATGATTTAAATTTCAAACAGTACACGTCACTATTACTATTGTGGTCTACAAATAATATTTTATAGACCAATAAGAAAGTGTCACATGTGTTGGCTGTCGTGAATATGATTTAAATTTCAAATAATTCACGCTATTATTATTGTCGTGATTATAAATAATAATTTATAATATTTTATGGACCAATAAGAAGGGTCATGCGAATAGTACCCTATTATAGCTGTTGTATACATTCGGTGACTAATCTTCATCTGTAGATAATTGTTCATCAATGGATATTTGCCCTTTGGTGGATATTTGCTCATCAGTAGATAGTTGCACTTATGTACATATATAACTATATAATAATAAAAATCTCTATAATAACTATATAAATAATAATATAAAATATTATTACCATAAATAATAATAACTAAATAATAATAACAATCTATATAATATCTATATAAATAATAATATAAAATATCATTACCATAAATAGTAATAAGTATATAATAATAACAATCTGTATAATTATTATATAATAATAACAATTTCTATAATAACTATATAATAATAAAAATCTCTATAATAACTATATAAATAATAATAATATAAAATATCATCACCATAAATAATAATAACTATATACTAATAAAAATCTCTATAATAACTTTATAAATAATAATATAAAATATCATTACAATAAATAGTAATAATTATATAATAATACCAATCTCATAATAACTATATAAATACTAATATAAAATATCATTGGTGGATAACTTCTCAGGAGTGTATATTTGCACTTCGGTGGATAATTGCTCGTTAGTAGATATTTGCTCATCGGTAGATAATTGCTTATCAGTGAATATTTGCACTTCGGTAGATAACTGCTAATCAGTGGATATTTGAACTTCGATGGATATTTGTTCATCAATGGATAACTGCTCATAAGTGGATAATTACACATATGTATATATAATATTAAAAATCGATATAAAACTATATAAATAATAATATAAAATATCATTGTCATATATAATAATAACTATATAATAATAAAAATCTCTACAATAACTATGTAATAATAAAAATCTTTATAATAACTACATAAATAATAATATAAAATATCATTACCATAAATAATAATAACAATCTCTATAGTAGAGTGGATTGTTTGAAATTTAAATTATATTCACGGCATCCAACACATGCGACCCTTTTTTATTGGTCAATAAAGAATTATAAAATATTATTTATAGACCACGACAGTAATAGTGACATATATTGTTTGAATTTTAAATCATATCCACGACAGCCAACACATATGGTCCTTTCTTATTGGTTCATAAAGTATTATAAAATATTATTTATAGACCATGACAATAATAATGACTTGGATTGTTTGAAATTTAAATTATATCCACCCCTAATAAGGGTAGTGGCGTATAGAAATCATCTTCATTTCAATCACAATCATCAAATTATTTGATCAATGGCTGTTATTGAATTAGTTAATATATGCCTCATAACTAACACTTAATGTTATAAAAAATGTTATGCGGGTCTAGGCAATAAATGGAGAGCCCAATGCTCGACGGATATTATACGTGATTAATTAAAATTAGGCGAGAATTTGGTGAAGTTAGGTACTAAGCAGACTTAGGTACATATATAATGTTGTGGTTATCTCTGCTATGTAACGTCTCAAAGGATATTCAACTTTTGAAGGATATTCAAGAGCTGAAACAACTTTTTCTCCTAGTCAACCATAATCTAGTCATTCCTTCCTCACAATATAAGGATGTTGATGTCAAAAAAGGGAAGAGTAGTTAGGTCAGCGGTCAGCGGGAGTGAAGTCAATTTTGATATAGACATGGGGAGAATTGACAAATGTGCCAACAGTTTGATGGTTGGCTGAACTTGAAGAACTGCAAGAAGCCAACAAAGCCTATGTTGCAACCATCATCACTATTAAAGTTGAGCTTTAAGGTTTAAAACCTTAGTTCATGTAAAATTGTGATGAATACATTTTTAATTTCAATTATAAGCAGAGTTCTTATAAGTTTTGTGTTTTGACATCAACATCAAACCTTGATTTAAATTTATCATTGATAATCATAAATAGGAGGAGATTATTAAAAATTATAGCATTTGATGATGATGTATATACTTAGAATTGTTAGTTTTTTCAATTGTACAGTAGCTGCTGATGTGCAGTATAAACATCAGTAGATAAGTTTTTTAAGATGAATTTTTCTAAGTATTATCCTCCGATGAATTATTTGTTCATCAATGGATTATAGTTAGGTCCAGTGGATATTTATCCTCTTATGATATAATTTATACATTAGTGGATAAATAATCCAAGTAGCCAGTCAGTCGATAAATTTGTTCATCGGAGGATAAACTGCATTAGAGGATAATGGCTATCGATAGATAAATGATCATTAATAGATAAATGATCACCAACAGATAAATAACCATCGACAGATAAATGATAATCAACAGATAAATGGCTATCGACAGATAAATGACTATCGACAAATAAATAATCATCGGTAGATACATGACTATCGGTAAATAAAAGGTCATCGGTAGATAAATGGTCATCAATAGTAGATAAGTTCATTGGCGGATAAGAGCCATCAATAGATACAAATTTATCAGTGGATATTGAAGATTATGTTTGACTGGAGTGCAGCAAATCCTAATTTGAATAGGATTTGAAGTTGCAAATAAGAAGCCAATCAAGATCCAAGACATAGTCGCATTATGATTGACAAAGTCGGGCAATTAATTTGAATCGAATTAGGATTGTCATAACTAATATATATATTAAGATTCAGATAAGATAAAATAGAGATTACGTAACAGAGACGTTATGTTAGAACTAAATAATCTCAAGTGTTTGTAGAACGGGGGTTGAATACAAACACTCAAAATTTTTACTATTAAAGAAATACTTTTTAATCACTGCCAAAAATAGCTACAAGAACAGCAAAACTATAATGAGTATTAAGATGAACACACAAGCATTCAAGTTAAAATTGTTGTATTAAAACTTGATGTTTTTCTGGAAATCTATTTAATTACAAATGTGATTAATCAGCTACAATCTGTAATAAATTACAGCTTCAAATTCACACTAACTAGTTTCTCACTTTCTTTGAATATTTCTCTAAAGATATATTACAAAACTTCTATCTAGTGTTTGTGTGCTTCCATGTGTTGATTGATCCGTTGGATATCCACTCTTTTTTGTGTAATGACAACTCTTTTGCATATATAGAAGATCAGTTGTTGAACCCATATGCTTAGACGTGCTGCTTTTTCAACTTGGCCGCATATATGTCACATCGTTGTCCTTTTTTGGAATGATGTGTCAGACTGCTGATGACTTTTGTTGCTTCTTTTTCATCCCCTGATCTTCGAGCATTTAATGATCGAGAGTTGTCATTGGTTTAATCACCAAACTTCAAGAAATATCTTTCCAGTTATATCTCTTGCTTCTGTAACAAGCTTCATTGGTTTGCCTGTAAGACCTGATGACGAGTGTATGCAGTCATAACTATCCACTGATAGCAAGCCCTGATGTGGACTTGATCAGTGCTTCCGGATCCCCTGATGACAAGTCCTGTTTAAGACTTTATCAGTGCTTCATGCTTCACTTGAGTTAATCTATTGTTGTAGAGTTACCCAAGTGCTTCTTAATCCCCTAACGTTAAGACTCAAAGCATCTACTGATGGCTTCCACTGATGCAGTGCTGAGCATTCCCCCTGATGGGTTAGCTTGCCACTGTCATACCCTGATGAGTTCCCCTGACGGGTTGGCATGTCACTGTCATGCCCTAACGCGTTCCCCCTAATGAGTTTGGCTTGCCACTGCCATACCCTAACGCATTCCCCTGACGGGTTGGTCTGCCTTTGTCATCCCCTGATGGGTTCCCCTGACGGGTTCGTCTGTCATTGTTTTTCCCATGATGGGATCCCCTGACGGTTTTAATCATTGAAACTTTGTTGATTTTTTTTGGAATGTCTGATGTGCGGAATACATTAAATGTCTTTGAGTAACAACAGACAAGTCTTTTTACTATCAAGTCCTTTAGAAGTTTCAACTGATGACTTGCCTAGTGTGTAATACTTCATCCATTGATGACTAAGTTAATCATTAGTGAATGCAAAACATGTGCAAATACTTAGGTTTATAGCACACCCTAGAGTATGTACAGATGCACAAAAAAACTCTAAGAAACATCCTCATCCTTTATACCTAACACGTTACGTAACAGAAATAACATAACAAAGAGATTATGTAACATAGAAATTATGTAACAGAGATGTTACGTAACAAAGTTATTACAATTACCAAAGATAGAGACTTTTTTAATAGTAATACGCAACAAATTCTTAGAATTTGAGAAGTAAGTTTTTATACCTTGAGTAGCTAGAAATTATTTTCTAGGTTGCAACTGTTCTTCACCAGCAGAAAAAGAGAAGTCGGTTACTTACGCCAGAAATCTGTTGTAATCATTGTTTATGTGATTAATAAAAGTTCAAAAGTATTTTTGATATATTGTATTCTATTAATTCCACATTCTTTAATATAGTGTATTCATTGAGTTTATTAATTCGAAAGAATTTCGTAGTTTGTATTCAAACCCCCCCCCCCCCCCCCCCCCAACCCACTCCCCCAATAAACCATCTATTGAGGGACAAACAAGAAGTTATGACAAATTCCTTACTGATCACAAATCTCAATAAAACCTTCGAAGTCGAACTCCTTTTCATGGTCACTCCTTTTTGAATTGATTTTGAGATCCTTCTCATTTTAAACCTGTCTACTGAATTTCTCAAACTTTTCTAAGGCATCATTCTTGTGAGCAAGAAATAATGCCCATGTATATAATGTGAAATCATCCACGATTGTGAATCCATATTTCATTCCACCAAGACTAGTAGATATTGGGTCAGAGAAATCAAGGTGTAATAGTTGAAGGGACATAAAGTTTGATTTTTTAGGTTTACTTAAAAATGATTCTTTTGCTTGCTTACCAAATTGGGAAACTCTACAAGGGTTTTCTTTATTAAAATAAAATTTTAGTAAACGTTTTACTAAAATTTAGCAGCGCATTTTAAATTGTTCTAAAATTTAAGTGGTGAAGTCTCTTATGTCATAACCAACTAACATCTACTGAAGCTTTAACAAGGGAACATGTTGTTTCAATAGGACTATGCTTTGCTAAGTCAACTACAAAAACGTTGTCATTCCTTGAGCCAAAAAGCTTCAGAAAGTTTGTTTGAAGATCACTTACTTGACATTGATTATCTAAGAAAGTGACTTTATGCCCTTTGTCACACAACTGGTTTATAATAAGTAGATTATGTTTGAGTCCTTCAACATAAGCCACCTTGCTAAAGCTGATTACTCTATTTCTTCTTGAATTGTATCATTTAGTTTTTCCACAACCATTGTCTCCAAAAGTGATTAAGGGTTTATCTTTCTCTTTAAATTTCATTACTAAGGCTTTATCACCAGTCATATACTTTGAACATCTGCTGTCCAAATACCAGAATTTTCCTTTGCTAAAATCCTACAAAAATAGGCAAAGTCATTGTGGTACTCAACAAGCTTTGGGTCCTGAGAGGTTAGTACCCTTAGGAGCACATACTTGCCTCAGTTTGGTCTAAGAGACCCATTAATATAGTAAGGATTCACAAGACAAAGAAAAGCAATATAAACAACTCTATGGCAATGATAACATCTCAATACAAATGTTGTGATGTATATGTTGTTTACCTCCTCTCTTATGTTGAGGTGATTTCTAGTGCTTTCTCCTGACATAATCTTTGCTAAACGCCAAATTCATAGCATGATTGTTACAATAAGCCTGAGGGACATAGTTTCTGCTAAACCTTCCACCCTTGGTCTATTCAGCATAGCCATGTCTTTGCTTATTGCGACAGTTAGTAGGGAATTTGTGCTTTAGCAAGACAACATTTCTATTACCATTGGAGTTAGCAGGAGGTTCACACTCTGCTGAATGAATAGAGATTTTTCTGCTAATAAATTCATCTTCAAGTTCCTAGTACTACTTTCAGTAGGAGCTTCGCAAGCTCCAGAGCCAATGACCCTCGATCTAACAAGCTACTTTGACTATTCAACAAAACACAAGCATTAGATGAGGACTTATTCCAGGTGGCGATGGTAATGATTAATTCCTCAACTTGGGAGGTTAATGTTATTCTCGGATGAGTAATTATTGGGGGGGGGGGGGGGGGGGACGGCAAAGTTGAATACAATTTCAACTTTTTCTCCCAATATAAAGATCAAGATATAATTTGTAAAATAATTGCAACATTAATAAACAAGAAAAATTATATCAATCAATAAAGAATGTATTTTATTGATATTGGAATCTAAAATTACAATCTGGTTATCAAAATTGATATCAGCTTCTGAAATCTATTCAAGTATGAACAACTGCTCTCTAGAAATGAATTTCTAGCTTCTCAAGTTATGAAAAAGTTGTTTCTCAAATTCTATGTGAAATTGTTGCGTTATATTACAGAGTGTATAAATTTTTTCTCTCTCTGTATTTCGTATGCCTCTGTTATCTCTCTTGCTTTTTCTATGTTGTGTATATATATTGACTTGTATACTTTCCTCACAGCTTCCTTTTCTGATCCTTTATGCTTTTTAATAACTACTCTAATCAATTAGAGTAGCTTCTCTTTATCAACAGTTGTAACAACTCTGTTACCTAACATCTCTGTTAAGTCACATCACTGTTACAAAATTTCTTAGCTTTCACAGATCAGCTTCCCAACCTTGTTAATCCAAATGTAACTTTTTTATGGATCTTTGGCCGGCTTCTAGTTCATTTATGAACTCTGGTAGAGGTGTGATATGTCAAGCCATTTATCCTTTGATGTGACGTTGTTCATCAGTAGATATTTATCCCCTGAAGACTTTGTTCATCAGTGGATATTTATCCCCTGATGACTTGTCCCATGATAACTTGTTCACTAATAGTTTATCCCCTTACCAGCTTCGTTGGTAGCCAATCTCTCTGTTTTCCCAGTGAGATAGCCGAGAACTTGTAAAAGAGGGGTTAAATACAAGTTCTTTGAATTCTTTTTTTAATTGCTTGTTCTTCAAGAAATTAAATAATACTTGCAGAAATAAAGAACACAATCAAAATTATAAACAATTTCTTTTTATTGATTTAACAATTGATTACAACTTCTAACAATCACAATTTGATCGTCAGCTTCTATTCTGTGTTGTAAAGATATGATAAACTATCAAAACATACAGCTTCTGTTACAACTCTGTAAACCTAATTACAGCTTCCTAAACTGAATTGTAATTAATTCAGTTACCAATTCTAAATCAATAATGATTCAGCTTCCTTATTCGAATTAAACACAATCTTTCCTTTTTGATTAGGAATAGATTTCTGGCTAGTTTCCTTACCAGCTATGTCTTCAATAATATCTCAGTCCACGTGGAAGACATTCCTTATTCAATTCAACCTCTGTATCTCATCAAGGAATAATTCACAACTAGTCCCTGATAGCTTCAACCTTAGTCCCCGATCACTTTAGTCTTTGGTCTTTAGTCTTTGATCAGGTTGTGTAGTCTCTGACAGAGTTATTAGTCTTCAATGCTTTAGGCTTAGTATTTGATGACGTCAGCTTAGTCTTCGATGTATTAAGCCTAGTCATTGATGACGTCAGATAAATCTCCGATACACTAAGCTTAGTCTTTGATGACGTAAGCTGTAGTCTCCGATAGACAAAACTTAGTCTTTTGTAGGCAAAATCCTTAGTCTCTTGACAAGTTTGCCTTAGTCTCCTATAAGCCTTTTTTTAATCTCCGACGGATCAAATACACAAAATGACTTGTTGAAACATCAATACAATTCCAGTAGTCTTTTACATAATAAATTGAATCTATCTCTTTATAACAAATGAATGAATTACAAACAAAGAGATCACTACTGGCTACAAAACTTCAATGCTACTAATTAGTACTTTCTGTACATTTGTAATCTAAGTAATCTAAAGACAATCATCATTAAATGTTATAGAACCTAACAATCTCCCCCTAATTATGAGTATCAGAATGATAAGTCATAATTCAAGGTTGATGATGATGTCAAAACTCAAAATTACAGAATTTACTTAGAATAAAGAATTACAAGAATTTTCTAACTACAAATGTACCTGAACAATTTGTTTAGCTCTACCAAGACTCAGGTTTGAATCCTATAAGTTTGGCTTCGAAAATTACAACCAATTCAACACACAACATACCTCCAACTTGAACAACTTCACCTTTTATTTTTCTTCAGTACCTCTAATCTCTCTTCCAACAACTTTCTGAATATGATCTCTATTTCTTCTTCTGCATCTTTGAGAAGACTGATAAAACCTTCAAGATGTCTCTCATTTACACTGTTTATATCCCTGTTGTAGTTGAAGAATACTTGCTCCCCATGGAAATTCTCATACCATAGTCCAAAAGGCTTTGGATCAACTCTTGGTACTTTGTCCAATTTGTGTATCACCTTTATTACCTTCTGAATTTGGCTTCGAAATTCCTTGTTGAGATCAGATAACAACCATTCCAAGTCTTCTTTTGTTGGTGCTTTAGTTGTTTGTGTTGTTGTTGATGGTTGTTTTGTTGTTGTTGTTTTTGTAGCTGCCTCAAGATTAGAATGCTTTTTTAAAATTCTGTCCATCATTGCCTGCAACTCAGCATCAATAACTGGAACAAATTTTGGTTTTGGTTTGGGTACAGGTTGTTTGAAATGACCACTCTCCCCCTTTTTGACATCAGCATCTTTGGGTTGAGAGGGGGTGGCCAGATGTGGAATTGCTTGTAGAAGTAGATCTTAGAGAGTGTCAAGACCAAGCTCCAGCTTGTTTTGTTTCTGCAGGAGACTCTAGACATTAGATTCCAATGCCTGAAGTCTTTTATTAGTGGAAGATTGCTCCTTGAGCTTGAATTCAATTGAATTGAGAGTCCTCCTTGGTAAATGGCCTTCATAGCACCTTCTTATTTTGTCTGTCTCAAGGTCCATCTTCTGCTCTAGCTTGGTGAATGTTTCATTTAGGCCAGTGACCAAAAAGTGATGAAATTTTGTGTGCTTTTTGTCCACTTTGGTCACTTCCTCAAGAACTTCACTGTTGGTTGGTTCAGCTGCACCAGATCCAATGTTGGTGATGTAATCTTGTCGAAGCTGGGCAGCTGCTTCTGTAAGAGAGTTTGTGAAGCTTACATTGAGCCAAGCATCCACATTCTCCTCTTCTGGTTCTTCAGGGACAGGTTCATTTGCAAGCCTTGTCTTCAATGCAAAAATGTGATCTTGTGTTTGTTGTAATCCATAAAGAGTCTTAAAATCTGCATTGGACATTTCAGAAATAATGTTTAAGGCTGCATCCCCTGTCCTGGAGCTTCCCCCAATTTCTGATAGGGCTTCTGGTGTGGAGGAGGGCTCAACAGGTTTTAAGAATTCACCTGCTCAGAATTTCTCTATTTTCTTTTCTCCAAGGATCTCACCCTTGCTCACACCCTCTCCTTTTGCCTGGGGTTGAGCACCCAGCTTCACTTTCTCTCCTTTTTCCAAGCTTGCTAAAGCTTGACTCTCTTGAATTTGTTGCTCTCCTTGTTCCAGGGTAGGAGCCTGACTCTCACTAAATATTCTCTCATCCTCACTCATTTGGATATACTCACTTGCTCCTACAGAAGGAGGGGTTTGAGAGGGAATAGAAGTCTTACCAAGGAGAGGGAGTTCTCTTTGTGTGTTTGTGGCTAGGGATCTCTCCAAGGAAAGTTTTTGAGAGCTTGTCTCGAGTATTGGCTCCACTAGGAAAAAATCTAGAGGATTTGAACTTTCATGTTCAAAAGAATTGAGAAATGGAGAAGAATGAGAATAATGTACAGGGAGGAGTGTTGGCTGTTCCTCAGAAATGGAAAATGGAGGAACATCAATAAGAGACTCTGTGGGTGCACTCCTAGTGTCACTCTTTTTCTTTGATCTTTTCTCTCTCTGTGATTCCTCTTGTTGGTGTACAAGAGGTTGTGCAAACTCTGTACTTGGTGTTCCTGGTTGGGAACTTTCTTCAATGTCAACATCCTTTTGAGAGGACATTGACAGTTTACTGTCTTTCCTTATAGCCTCCATTGACTTTTGGGAAGCAATGAATTCCTGTTGTCTAAGGGTTAGAACTCTCTTCTTTCTCTGAGGTGCGACCTCAGCTTCCTTTTCTCCCTCAGCCTCACTTACTCCCTCAATTATTTTTCTTTTTACAGGGAGCTTCTTGGCTGATTTGGATTTTGCAACCACAGGCTTTTGGGAAACTGTGGAGGGGGCTATAGATTATTGTTGTGAAGTGGTTGGAGGATTAATAGGGATTTGTTGTTCAGTATCCTCAAAGAATGTCAAAGAATAAAGATTTGGAAGCCTGTCAATGAGAGTAGGTCTCATGACAGGAGGGAAGAATAAAGGAACCTTACCTTTGCAGATTTATTCTTCACATCAGTAAAAATCTGTTTGCTCTGCAAAACAGTGGGAACAACTTGCATACCAGTAGTATTCAGGTTAGGCATTAGATAATTTGCAATCATCATCAAAAACCTAGAATAATAAATTTTATTTTTACTACCAGTTTTAAGTTTGACCAACATATTTTGCAGAAGCAAAAGCCCAATGTTTAGATGCCTATCATACGACACACTAAAAGCGATTTGTGAGGTAAGTGTGGTAATAACATCATAGCCACTGCATTTAGAAGAAAAAGTTTTTGTGATAATGTCAAGGAACAGTGACCACTCCTGCCTTAGATGGGGTCGAGTTATGGACCCAACAGAAATAATTTCTGAAGAATAATGTAAGTTTTTAAACATTGCAAAAATTTCTTCATCAGAGGCAGGAGAGTCAAAGTTTTCAAAAATAAGTAAACGTAAAGAAAATCCACGAAAGGGTGGTACTGTGCTTCGAATTCATGCTTGTCAACCACCCCTGCATGGTTGGTTTTGATGAAATCGAAGTCCCCAAACTTGAAGCATACAATTTTGGCTGCCATTGAAGAGATCTGTGTAAACTTTGAAGAATTTCTTTGCAAAAGGGTTAAATCGCACAGAGTGTAGAAAGAAAATCAATTTTAGTGCTTTGAGTAGTTGTAATTGCAAAGATGTTTGAAATTACTTTTATTAAAGTGTTAGAGACGTTTGCAATTCTGAGTGAATTATGGGAAACTACTTATTTACCCTCGATTGGAGATTGCCCTAATCTCTGCCATGTCCACTCATAAGAGACTAGACTAGATTAGTCTCCGATAGTGAAATTTTTTGCTTAGTCGGGGACTAAGTAAAACCACTATCAGGGACTAAGATAGTCCCTGATAGTTCATTTTTGACTCGTCAGGGACTAAGTAAAAACAACTATTAGGGACTAAGTTAGTCTCTTACTCAAATGCTCTCAGTGACTAATTTAAGTTAGTCTCTGTTGCAGTCCTGTTTTTCAGAATTTTTCCAACAATCAATCTTTTGATTATTAGCTACAAAAATTTATGTTATATTATAATAGCTCCATTAATTTCTATTCATTAAGAGCAACTTCATTTTCCAGAAATGAAATTCTAGGTTCTCACAACTAAACAACTTGTTTTCTCAGATTTTAATCAATTTTTAGAGGCATAATTCAACATTCCTAACTCATAGACTAATCTAGTGAATGTAGATTCATCTACAAGCTTTGTGAATATGTCTGCAAGTTGTTTGTCAGTTGTAACCTAGTGCAATTCAATATTTCCTTCACTTACATGTTCTCTTATGAAATGATATCTAATAGATAATATCTATGTGCTTTGTTCTTGAATACTGCACTGGATTTTCTGTTATAGCTATGGCACTTGTATTATCACAATAGATAGGAATTTTGGATAATGACATACCATAGTGTAGGAGTTGATTTTTGATCCACAATATCTGAGCACAACAACTCCTAGCTGCGATATATTCAGCTTCTGTTGTTGAAGTAGAAATTGAATTTTGTTTCTTGCTAAACCAAGAAACAAGTCTGCCTCCAAGAAGTTGGTAGCTTCCACTTGTGCTTTTTCTATCAAGCTTCCAACCTGCATAATCAGCATCTGAATAACCAATTAGTTTAAAATCAGATTCTTTGGGATACCATAACCCAAGGTTTGGGGTACCCTTTAGATATCTGAGTATTCTTTTGACAGCAATCAAATGTGATTCTCTAGGATCAGCTTGAAATCTAGCACATAAACATGTAGCAAACATTATATCAAGTCTACTTGTAGTTAGATATAAAAGAGAGCCTATCATGCCTCTAAAGCTAGTAATATCAACTTTCTTTCCTTTTAAATCCTTATCTAGCTTAGTGGCAGTAGGCATGGGTGTTTTTGCAGATACACAATCAACCAAATCATATTTTCTCAATAAGTTTTTAATGTACTTGGACTGACTGATAAAAATTCCATCAGTTGATTGTTTTATTTGCAATCCTAAGAAAAATGTTAATTCTCCCATCATACTCATTTCATATCTAGACTGCATTTGTTTTGAAAATTTTTCACAGAGTTTTTCATTTGTAGAACCAAATGTATTATCATCTACATATATTTTCACAAGTATAATGTTAGAGCCTTGAATTCTATAAAATAAAGTTTTATCTATGATACCTCTAACAAATTTGTTTTCAAGTAAAAATTGAGATAAAGTATCATACCAGGCTCTTGGTGCTTGTTTTAAGCCATAAAGTGCTTTATTTAACCTATACACATGATTTAGAAACTTGGAATCCACAAAACCTGGTGGTTGTTGAACATAGACTTCCTCTTCCAATTTTCCATTTAGGAAAAACACTCTTGACATCCATCTGGTACACCTTGAAGTTTTTGTAGGCTGCATATGCCAAGAAAATTCTAATTGCTTCAAGTCTTGCTACTAGTGCAAAAGTTTCATCATAATCTATTCCTTCTTCTTGAGAATATCCTTTTGCAACCAGTCTTGCTTTGTTCCTTGTGATTGTACTAGTTTCATCCAATTTATTTCTGAAAACCCATTTGGCACCTATAATTGATCTGTTCATTGGTTTGGGTACCAATCTCCAGACTTTGTTCCTTGTGAATTGGTTCAATTCCTCTTGCATAGCAATTATCCAGTTAGGATCTTAAAGTGCTTCCTCAATTTTCTTTGGCTCAATCTTTGACAGAAAACTAAGATATAAACATTCATTTTGAGTTGCACTTCTAGTCTTGACTCCATCCTCTATACTTCCAATGATTAAATCTGTTGTATGATCTCTTAACCATGGTCTTGCTCATGGCAGATTTAATCTCGAAGTTGAGGCTTGATCTTCTAGAATGATGTTGTGTAATCTAGCTTCTTGATGAGAGATTGCTCCCCCTAAACCATTGACTTCTTCTTATTAGCTCCCCCTAAGCTGTTTATTTCAACAGTCCCTGATGTCAAGATAGTCTCCGATTGTGCATCAGTGACACTAGTCCCTAGTGAACCATTAGTCTCTGATGGTACACTAATATCAGAGACTAGAGTATTAGTCCTCGGTACTTCATGCACAACTGTTAACTCCCCCTCAATTACGTAGGGATCATCACTATCTTGGGATTTATCACCAGTCTCCGAAGGATATTCCCATGCATCCAATTCATTCTCAAAACTGAGAGGTTCATGCAATCCTTGTCCAATCATTCTTGGAATCTTTCTATCATTAAATACAACTTGTATAGATTCCACAATGACCTTTGTTCTTAGATTATATACTCTCTATGCCTTGCTTGACAGAGAATAGCCTAAGAAGATTGCTTCATCAGACTTGTTATCAAACTTTCCTCTTGTTTCTGATGAGTCTCTCAGTACAAAGCATTTACAACCAAACACATGTAAAAACTTGAGAGTTAGTTTTCTCCCAGTCATTAGTTCATAAGGTGTTTTGTTGTATGCTTTGTTTATCAAGGATCTGTTCTGTGTAAAGCATGCAGTGCTTATAGTTTCCTCCCAAAAATAAGTTGGAAGCTTTGACTCTTGTAGCATAGTCCTTGCTGCTTCAATAAGGGTCCTGTTTTTCCTTTCAACAACTCCATTTTGTTGGGGAGTTCTTGGAGCAGAGAATTGGTGAGTTATACCTTTTTCAGTGCAGAATTTAATAACTTGGGTATTCTTGAATTCTATTCCTCTATCACTCCTTATTACCCTTACTGTCTTCCCTGACTCAGTTTCTATCTTCTTGACATGATCAATAATTAACTGAGCAGCTTCATCTTTTGTATGGAGGTATTTTACCCAAGTATACCTCGTGTGATCATCCACTATAACCAAAGCATATCTATTCCTCAAGATAGACATCACATTCACTTGACCAAACAAATCCATGTGTAACAATTGTAGAGGGTCAGTGTTTGATGTTGCTGGTTTACTCTTGAATGATACACTTCTTTGTTTCCCTTTCTGGCATGAATCACACAATCCATCTTGTGTAAATTCTAATTGTGGAATGCCAGCTACCAATCCTTTCCTCACAAATTTGTTGATATTCTTGAAATTCAAGTGGGAAAGCTTCTTGTGCCAAAGCCAACTTTCATCAGTTGATGCTTTGCTAAAGAGACATGTGATTTGATCAGTGAAAGAGATAAGGTTTGCAATGTAAAAATTTTCTTTTCTTTTTCCTGTCAAAATCACATTCCCTGATTCTTTGTCACTCACCAGGCATTTATCTTCTTTGAAGATGACATCGAATCTGTTATCACATAGTTGACTCACACTTAGTAAATTCTGCTTTAAGCCATCAACTAGTGATACTTCTGTGAAGATGACATCTCCATGTTCAACACTGCCATAACCCTTTGTATGACCTTTGCTGTCATCTCCAAAAGTGACTTTAGGGCCACTTTTCTCTGTTTTAGCAGGGACTTGTCTCTAGTCATGTGTCTTGAACAGCCACTGTCCAAGTACCATGTTTTCTTCTTTTTTCCCTGCACAGTAAAAAGTAACTAGTTAGAAATTTTTAGGACCCAGACTTTCTTGGGTCTTTTCTCACTAGTTGTAGAATCAATACTTGACTCAGATTGAGTTGACTATCTTTTATTAATTTTTATTTTAATTGGACAATCATTAGTCTTTCTTTCTTTTCATGAGAGACTGCCAAGGTTTTAAGTTTCACAGTTAATGCAAAGATGATTTGACCTTTTTACAGGTGATTTATCTTTTATTGTCTTTGAATGTGCAGTCTCTATTATAAGAATTTTATTTTTACTCCTACAATGCATAGCTATGTGATTTGGATTACCACATATATGACATGTCTTTCTAGGAGCATCAGACATTCTAGCATAATTTGTGTATTTATTAATGCCTATCTTTCCATTCCTATTTCTCTTACTACTACTAGACTCCACTAATGTTTCAGCCTTTTTCATAGGAATATTTTCCAATTTATTGTTTAATTGAGGTCTTTGTCATGAACCCAATATTTAATCTTTTATTCTCACTCTTATCAACAGTGTTCACTGTCTTTTGATCAACCTTTGATTTTGTAGTGACTTGTTGGTATTGAGTGTTAATAAATTTGGGTTCATTAACAGGAGAAACAAAATTAATTCTTTTCAAAACATTTGGCTTACTAGTAGTGGAGTTAGCAGCTTCAATGGTCTCAATTAAATCTGAATTATTTCCTAGGCACTCATCATAACCTAGTCCAGACTTTTGACCAATCATTTGACATCCTACCAAGTCTGTCAACTTTTTAGAGGAACTGTTCCACTGTTTTATCTTAGCCTGTGCTTTTTCAAGTTGTTCGACTAAGTAAAATTCCCTCTTTTTCAAATCATTGATCATATGATGAGCTTTGTCTAGATCAAACTTAATAGTGTCAAATTATACCAGTCTCTCTTCAAGAAATTTATTTCTTTTCAAGAGATGGTCATGTGATTCTTTAACATTGGTATACTCAATAGTTAATGATCTAAAACTAACATGCAAGTCAGACATATCTTTTTGTATGCTTTCAATATTGGATGTATCAAGTAAATTAAGCACATTAAAATTCTGAGTTGCATCACATACCTTTGTAGAATCACTTGACTCATTAGTTTGAGCCATCAAGGCAAAGTTGACAATTTCCTCCTTAGAATCACTGTCAATCCAATCCTTGCCCTCAATAATCAAGACTTTGCTTTTTGATTTAAACTTCTTGTCAGCAAAGTCATTCCCCGTTTTCCTTGATTTTTCATCCTTAGATCTATCAGTAAATCTAGGCTTCCTGCACTCATTAGCAAAGTGCCTTACCCCATCACAGTTGTAATACCTGATTTTTTTTTTGTCATAGGTCACAGTTTGACCTTCTTTTCTAGGGGTAAACTTTCTTGATGATCTTTTACCTTTTTTACCAGCTCTGAATTTCTTAAACTATTTCACCATGAAATCCATGAATTCCTCTATGTCATCATCAGTGCTCAATTCATCTACCTCATCAGTCGAGCTAGCATTGGAAGTTTTATTATCAGGCTTCTCTTGAGACTTGCTTTTCTCAACCATTAGTGCAGCTCCTTTGTCCCTGCCATGGATTCTTTGTCTTTGCTCTACTTCAAGTTCATACGTCTTTAAGTTTCCATAGAGCCTATCCAGTGTGAGTATGTCCAAGTCATGAGCTTCCCTTACTACAGTTGTCTTTGGATCCCAGCTTGGTGGGAGTGCTCTCATGAACTTGGTATTGACATCTTCATTGTCATAAGACTTTCCAAGTATTTTCAAGTCATTGAGCAAAGAGTTAAACTTGTCATAAACTGACATGATTGGTTCACCAGGCTTTGCTTGAAAGAATTCATATTGTTGAGTTAACAATGATCTTTTATTCTTTCGGACTTGGTCAGTTCCTTCACACAGGACTTTGATGGTGTCCCAAATCTGCTTAGATGTTGTGCAGTTGATGATGCTTGTGAACATATTTTTGTCAATGTCATTGTAAAGTATGTTCATAACCTTAGCATCCTTTAACACTTCTAACTTGTCTTCGTTTGTATAGTCACTTTCAGAAGCAAGTTCAAAGTGTTCAGCAACAACGGATCCTTCAACAGTTTTAGCAGGAACAAATTTCCTGGGTAGATAAGGACCTTTCTCAATCCTTGCAATATAGTCAGAATTTGTTGCTCTCAAGTGCATGTACATCTTTTGTTTCCACATAGGATACTCTTCTCGTTTCAGAATTGGAATCCTGGTTCCACCATCACGACTTCCTGCATAAGTCATTATACCAGAGTTGCTTCCTTAGTCGTTGGCCATCTCAGAATCGTGTTAATTGATTAATTTCAATTAAAGGCTCTGATACCAATTGTTTTCCCAGTGAGATAGCCGAGAACTTGTAAAAAGGGGTTGAATACAAGTTCTTTGAATTCTTTTTTTAATTGTTTGTTCTTCAAGAAATTAAATAATACCTGCAGAAATAAAGAACACAATCAAAATTATAAACAATTATTTTTTATTGCTTTAACAATTGATTACAACTTCTAACAATCATAATTTGATCGTCAGCTTCTATTCTGTATTGTAAATATATGATAAACTATCAAAACATACAGCTTCTGTTACAACTCTGTAAACCTAATTACAGCTTCCTAAACTGAATCGTAATTAATTCAGTTACCAATTCTAAATCAATAATGATTCAGCTTCCTTATTCGAATCAAACACAATCTTTCCTTTTTGATTAGGAATAGATTTTTGGTTAGTTTCCTTACTAGCTACGTCTTCCATAATATCTCAGTCCACGTGGAAGACATTCCTTATTCAATTCGAACTCTGTATCTCATCAAGGAATAATTCACGACTAGTCCCTGACAACTTCAACCTTAGTCCCCGATCACTTTAGTCTTTGGTCTTTAGTCTTTGATAAAGTTGTGTAGTCTCCGATAGAGTTATTAGTCTCTGATGCTTTAGGCTTAGTCTTTGATGACGTCAGCTTAGTCTCTGATGTATTAAGCCTAGTCATTGATGACGTCAGCTTAATTCCGATACACTAAGCTTAGTCTTTGATGACGTAAGTCGTAGTCTCCGATAGATAAAACTTAGTTTCTTATAGGCAAAATCCTTAGTCTCTTGACAAGTTTGCCTTAGTCTCCAATAAGCCTTTTTGTAATCTCCGATGGATCAAATACACAGAATGACTTGTTGACACTTCAATACAATTCCAGTAGTCTTTTACATAATAAATTGAATCTATCTCTTTATAACAGATGAATGAATTACAAACAAAGAGATCACTACTGGCTACAAAACTTCAATGCTACTAATTAGCACTTTCTGTACATTTGTAATCTAAGTAATCTAAAGACAATCATCATCAAATGTTATAAAACCTAACAATTGGTCAACCATCCTTATATTAATTCCAACGCCTTAATTTTATCAGTCATATGTCATCTCATATGTTTCCGATCATTTATCCCCTGATGGACTGCCTCTGGTGTTGAGAAATCCATCCCCTGATGACGAGAAACCTATCCCCTGATGCCAAACTTGTCCCCTGATGCCCGAGCACTTTGGCGCTAGTGTAAATTACCCGACGACTTTGGCAATGAGTAATTTTGGGCTTCACTTGACTTCAGCGATAGAGAATTTCCTAATGACTTTGGCGATAGACATTTTGAGTTTGGTGACGGTCAAATCTTCTCAAGGCTACTTTAATGCATTGGAGTGTCTTTGTGTTAGTCTTTGGTAGCTTCAACATTAGTCTTCGATGAAGAAACACTTAGTCTCTAAAAGACTTAGTCTCCGATGAACAAAAACTTAGTCTCTGATGCTAATTTTGCCTTAGTCTTCTTGGTGCTTGTTTAAGTCCATAGAGTGCTTTGTTTAACCTGTAGACATGATTAGGAAATTGATGATCTTCAAAGCCAGGAGGTTGTTGGACATACACCTCTTCTTGTAGTTTCCCATTCAGAAAGGCACTTTTTACATCCATCTGGTACACTTTAAAGTTTACATGAACAACATAGGCAATGAATATCTAGATTGCTTCCAATCTTGCTACTAGTGCAAGGTTTCATCATAGTCAATCTCTTCTTCTTGTGAATAACCTTTTGCAACGAGTCTGGCCTTGTTCCTTGTCACTGTACCAACTTCATCTAGCTTGTTTATGAAAGACCCATTTAGTACTAATTATTGATTTGTTCTTTGGTTTTGGCATAGTCTCGAGACCTTGTTTCTTAGAAACTGAGTGAGCTCCTCTTGCATAGCAATCACCCAATCAACATCTTGTAATTCTTCCTCAACCTTTTTAGGTTCAATCTTTGACAGAAACTTGAGGTGTAGGCATTCATTCTGAGTAGCACGTCTTGTTGTCACACCTTCAGTTGGATCTCCTATAATCTACTCTAAACAATGATCTCTTGTCCATTTTGTCTGTGGAGGAAATCTTCTTAAAGAAGAAGCTTCATTTGTTCCTTATCCTCTATCGTGTAAAGTGCTTTCAGCTTCTTGAGAAGCTGCCCCTGTGTTAATGGATATTTCTAGATTGGAGTTTCAGATATCCCTTGATTCATAATCCAATGATACTGCATTTTCCTCTAATAAAGCTTCCTCAGCAGGTATTGAATTATCCATTGACAAGGTAGCTTCGTGGGGTTCAGCTTCATCATCTAAAGATCCATTTTATCTTCATTCTCAAACCTTAGGATCTCATGATTTCCTTCATCTTGCATTCCAATTATCTTCTGATCATCAAATACAACATGAATAGATTTCATTACAGTGTTCAACCATAGGTTGTAGACTCTATATGCCTTGCTTGTTAGAGAATAACCTAGGAAAATTGCTTCATCAACTTTAGGTTGGGGGGGGGGGGGGGGGGTTTGAATACAATTACTAACTTTTCTTTGAATTAAACTGTTTAATACAGTTTAAAACTTAAGAACGGTTAAAACAACTTTACTGAAAATATATAACTTATGAAACAGTAAAGCAGATTGCAAGATATGAATATTAATCTACAATATGTATATTTATTGTAAATTATCTACTGCTGCAACTTATCAGCCTTGCGTAAGATTTTCAAGATTTTATTCACCAAAGTTGAGCATACCTAACTCACTTACAAACTTGTTGAGGTGGCTTCATCCAATGGTTTGGTGAATTTGTCTACAAGCTGCTTCTTAGTGGGAACAAAATGAAGTTCCACAGTACCATTCATCACATGTTCTCTGCTAAAGTGATACCCGATGTCTACGTCTTTTGTCCTAGAGTGTTGCACAAGATTCTCTGTAATGGAAATAGCACTGGTGTTATCACAATAAATAGGAATTTGATTATACACGATACCATAGTCCATTAATTGTGTTCTCATCCATAAGATCTAAGCACAACAACTCCCAGCAGTAATGTATTCAGCTTCAGTTGTTGAGTTAACACAGAATGTTGTTTCTTACTAAACCATGACACTAGTTTGCTTCTAAGAAATTGACAGTTTTCTGTTGTGATTTTCCTGTCTATTTTGCAACCTACATAATCTGCATCTAAGTAGCCTATTAGCTTGAATCCAGAATCTCTAGGATACCAAATGCCAAGATTTAGAGTACCCTTACGATATCTGAATATACTTTAACAGCAATCAAATGAGAATCTCTAGGGTCAGCCTAAAATCTTGAACACAAACATGTAGAAAACATTATATCTGGTTTACTAGCAGTTAGATATAAGAGTGAGCCTATCATTCCTCTATAACTTGATAGATTAATTTTCTTTCCTTTCAAATCAGTATCAAGTTTAGTGGATGTTTCCATGAGTGTTTTAGCAATTGAAACATCTTCCAAATTAAATTTCTTTAAAAGATCTTTGATATATTTTGATTGACTAATAAAAGTATCATCAGTGTTCTGTTTAACCTATAGGCCTAAAAAAAATTTAGTTCACTCATCATGCTTATCTTATATCTACTTTTCATCAATTTTGAGAATTTAAAACATAACTTCTCATTAGTAGAACCAAATATGATATCATTTACATAGACTTGAACAAGTATTATGTCACTAGCATATTTTCTATGAAAAAGGGTTTTATCTACAATACCTCTTGTGAAATGATTTTCAAGTAAAAATTGAGATAAAGTATCATATCATGCTCTTGGTGCTTGTTTAAGTCCATAAAGTGCTTTGTCTAACATGTAGACATGATTGGGAAATTAATGATCTTCAAAGCCAAGAGGTTGCTGGACAAACACCTTTTCTTGTAGATTTCCATTCAGAAAGGCACTCTTTACATCCATCTGGTACACTCTAAAATTTGCATGAACAACACAGGCAAGGAATATCCTAATTGCTTCCAATCTTGCTACTGGTGCAAAGGTTTCATCATAGTCAATCCCTTCTTGTGAATAACCTTTTGCAACGAGTCTGGCCTTATTCCTTGTCACTGTACCAGCTTCATCTAGCTTGTTTCTGAAGACCCATAAGTACCAATTATTGATTTGTTCTTTGGTTTTGGCACTAGTCTCCAAACCTTGTTCCTTACAAATTGATTGAGCTCCTCTTACATAGCAATCACCCAATCAGCATCTTGTAATGCCTCCTCAACCTTTTTAGGTTCAATCTTTGATAGAAAATTGAGGTATAGGCATTCATTCTGAGTAGCACTTCTTGTTGTCACACCTTCAGTTGGATCTCCTATAATCTGCTCCATAGGATGATCTCTTGTCCATTTTGTCTGTGGAGGAAATTTTCTTGAAGAAGAAGCTTTATTTGTTCCTTGTCCTCCATGGTGTAAAGTGTTTTCAGCTTCTTGAGAAGCTCCCCCTGAATCAATGGATATTTCTAGATCGGAGTTTAAGATATCCACTAATTCATTATCCACTAACAGTGGATTATCCCCTGATGTAGTGCCATTCTTCATTGATACTGCATTTTCCTCCAATAAAGCTTCTTTAGCAGGTATTGAATTATCCACTGACAAGCTAGCTTCATGGGGTTTAGTTTCATCATCTAAAGAGTCTAGAAGATCCACTTCATCTTCATTCTCAAACCTTAGGATCTCATGATTTCCTTCATCTTGCATTCCAATTATTTTCTGATCATCCAGTGCAACATGAATAGATTCCATTACAGTGTTCAGCCATAGGTTGTAGACTCTGTATGCTTTGCTTGTTAGAGAATAACCTAGGAAAATTGCTTCATCAACTTTAGGTTCAAATTTTCCAAGTTTTCACCTTGACATCGTAGCATGAAGCATCTGCCACCAAATACATGAAGAAATTTAACATTAGGTTTCCTGCCTCTCATTAGCTCATAAGGAGTCTTATTGTGAGCTTTGTTGATCAAGGTCCTATTTTGAGTGAAGCATGCAATTAAAATTGTTTCAGCCCAAAAATAGGTAGGCAGTTTGGCTTCTTCAAGCATGGTTCTGACAGCTTCAATCAGAGTTCTGTTTTTCCTCTTAACTATTCCATTTTGTTGAGGGGTTCTTGGAGTAGAAAATGTGTGAGATATTCCTTTGTCCACACAAAAACATTCAACATTGGAGTTCTTTAATTTTGTTCCATTATCAGTTCTTAGAACTATGACAATCAGCCCAAACTCAGTTTGAACTTTCTTGATGTGATCAATCACCAACTGAGTTGTTTCATTCTTGGCATGATGAAATTTTTACACATGTGTATCCATTGAAATCATAAACTATCACCAGAGCATATATTTTCTTTGCGATAAACATAATTTTTACAAGTCCAATTAGATCTATATGAAGTAGTTGCATTGGACTTATAATTGATGATATCTCTTTGCTCCTATAGCCTAGTTCTTTAGTCTGACTAGTACTATATTTTTCAATGGTTTCCCTCACTACTTGGAAGAATTGGTCCATTCCTTTATAAGATCTTGCTCTTCTTTTAGTTTGGCCCTAAGCCATTCTTCTATTTTAAGAGCACAAGTAAGTCTCTCATTAGTTTTCCTGCACTCCTCTCTAACCTCTTCTAGCTTAATTAGCTCAGTCTCTAGTAAGGACTTCCTAGTGACTAATAGATCATTAGCCTTTTGAATTCTTTCATTCCCTTTTACTGAACATCTTAATGTAGCATACAGAATGTATATTTCATTTGACATTTCTTTTATTTTTAATTTATAATCTAAAAGAGACATGTTAGAGGGATCATGTTTTACCTTAGTGCCTTGTGATAAGCTGCTGGATCCAGATGATATCCCATCAGATGATATTGCCATAAGTGCAAGATTGATGAATTCCTCATCATTTGATTGGTCTGAATCCTTCTTGACTTCTCTAGTCTATTTGACAGACTTTTGCTTGTTGGATTCATTTGCAAAGTGTCCAGGCTCTTGACAGTTGTAACATTTGATCTTTAATCTGTTAATAGCACCAGAGTGGACAAGCTTCCTTGTTGGTGTTGTCTGTGATGTCGTTAACCTTCTTGAATCTTAGCTTTTTGAATTTTCTTGCCAAGAAGGCCATGACTTCATCAACCTCTTATTCCTCTCAAGTATAGATTTCTTCATCTTCACTATCCATACTTTCAGCTCCACTTGCCTCAGCATCATTTTTCTCTTTAATGAGAATTGTTTTCCCATGAAGCTTCTTTCTCGAACTCCTAGCCACAAGTGCCACTGATTTTTCATTTCTATGGACTTGACTTAGACTTTCTCTTTCTTGAACCTCTAATTCATAAATTTTGAGGTTCCCATAGAGCTTCTCCAAGGATATTGAGTTCATATCCTTGGCTTCCCTTATGGCTGTAGTTTTGGCATCCCAGCTCTTTGGCAATGTGTGACATCCCCGATTTCCCAAACCATAAACTAGTGTCATTAGTTTATTACCAACTGGTGTGACATAGGCTTTTGGAGGAAAACCAGGTTGTCAGCGGGGAAAATCAAGAAGCTATTACACCAAAACCCTTTTTTTTCCTTGTAATAACAGTTGAAAGTGAAATATATAGTAATTATTACAAACATTAATTTGAAAGTTTTCTGCAGCGAAAATAACAAATCTTTTTATTGAAAACAAATAAGATCAACCAACCGAAAATCCTATTTATGAGCCTTGATCTGCCAAATTTACTGACTCTGATATGACTTTTCTTTATCCTTTGAACCTTCTTCTTTCTTGGGTTGAACTAAAAGAGAATCAAGCAAGTATAAGCAATAAAGCTCAGCAAGTAATATAACATAGAACGAACATAGTGAATCTGGTTGAGGGAATTTGTTCAAAAATACAGTTTTCAAAATAACATAAAATATTAAAGTTTATCTATTGGATTCAGATGGGGAGTACTCATATCATTAGATGGACGAAATATTGGCAATACTATGCCGCTGAAATCAAGAAATAAGGAATATCCACATAACTCTCAGATGCCTTTTAGTACTATGACTTACTTGAACATCTCACATTAATGATGTCTTTCAGTACTATGACTTACTTGAGCATCAATTCTGTTCAGCACGAGGCCTACTGAGAATATCATTTACCACATGACAATAACGGGCTAATGCTATTTCATTGTGGTCTGCTATGTACATACATATGACATTTAGTAGACTTAATTACATTTACTTTCTCATGGGGCCAGAAGAATAGAGTATCCCATTCTTATTACCCGAATTGATCCTATCAATTTCATTTCATATATATATATATATATATATATATATATATATATATATACTAACACAAGGGTCCGGAGAATAGAGTATCCAAAATCTCATTCTTATTACCCCGGTTGATCCCCTTGTAGAGACAGTGGATAGATTTCAACACCTTAATGAGATTACCAAGGTGATTATATAATATCCTTGTAATCTCAATATGGGTCGTGACACCTCAAGGGACTGTCCAAGACGATCACACAACACTTTTGTAGTCTCAATGAAGGTCACAAGGTATTTATTACCTTTATAAGCTGAATTGAATAACTCAAGATGTCATGTATTGACATAACACAGATAAATATTTGAAAACAAGATATTCAAAATGATATTAGCTTTAGTTGAGAAAATAATTCTCTATCAGTACATATACGAAACAATTATGTATAAGTAAGAAGAATGGTTTAAGCATCTGCCATAGCTTGACATAGATCGAATTAATTGATCATGTGTTTAATTTGAGATATACATCATACTTACCTTTATATAAATAATTGTGTGATATATTGAAAGGATGGTAAACATATCACTTGGAAATAATTTATGTATAACTTTGAACAACTAAGTTATACGTGGAAAGAATAATAATAAGTACATTACTTGCCTTGACCGGGATGATATTTGTATGATAGATCTGCAAAATCTGTTTTTATGAATCATAAATGATTAACAGAAATTAGAATTATCATAATATGTGTAGGTAATAAAGTTATAATTTTTAAGTCATGCTAAGTCTATGTCAGGGAATGTATCTTACTTATCAGGGGATAAGCTATGTGTTATCAGGGTATAGTTTACATCTAATAGTGGATGCTTACAAATCATTAGGGAACAACTTATAGTCATCAGGGGAAAGCTGTCAGGGGACATGTTATTCATCAGTGGATATTTATCATCAGGGGATGTATTGCCCGTCAGGGAAAAGACTGCCCTTCAGGGAATAACTACCCTTCAGGGGATAATGACCCGTCAGGGGATAGCCCTCGACCATCAGGGGATGGTCTGCTATAGCTACTCTCGATATGCTTGGGACTCTTCCTCTTATGGATTTGGAATCGAGCGCCATAATGGACAACCCGGCTGCCCCAAGCTACGATAGAGTTGGCGAAAATGTCCTATGCTCAAGGTCGATTTCCCACGCATCGCTCATGGCTAGATCGACTGCCGCTATTAGGGAATAATCTTCAACCATCAATGGATGGTCTTTGACCATCAGGGAATGAATTTGTTCATCGCCAAACTCTTTGGTAATTCATTTGACTGTCGCCAAACTCATCACCAACTAGCTAGCGCCAAACTCGTTAGTGGATAATTGTTCAGCGCCAAACTCCTTGGAGACTAGCATTATTTACTCATCAGAGACTAACATTATTAGTCATCGGAGACTAACATTATTACTCATCAGAGACTAACATTTAGTTATCAGAGACTAGTTATTTATCAGAGACTAATGTAAACTTCCTACATCAGAGACTAATATTTTCTCATCAGAGACTAACACTAACTCATTAGAGACTAATGTTATCTCGTCAGAGACTAACACTAACTCATCAAAGTCTAATGTTATCTCAATAGAGACTAACAATATGAAGTATATAGAGATTATCCAAGTGATTTATCTCTGCAAGGACAATAGAATCTAAGGTTTCATGCAGGTTCTATATATACAGAGTAACTAAATAGTGAAAGTAACTAAATAACTTTATAAAAGCTCTTAATATTTACCTGACAAGCTTCCGATACAACAAAATAGGCTACATAAATATTATCGTGGGTTTAAAGAGTTTGTGTTTGAGAGTGTTGTGAGAAAAATGAGTAGCAGGGGTTCTCCTTATATAGGTACTGGAAATATGAAATATCGTAGATTAACATCGGACTTGAAAACTACAAAATTACTATAATATGCTAGTAATTACGGATAGGTGTCAGGCTGTGGTATAACTTACTAATGACTCCGCTTAGTAATGTGCTTACTCATTGGAGAGGGTTTCAACACCTGTAATGTTGACTCATTATAGGTTTATTACTTATCTATTATGGAGTTGTTCACCGTAATATCAATTGACAATTTATGTTACTCTTACATAAATTTGCTCCCCAAAAATTAATCTAATAGTATAGTAATTCATATTACTTCCATGTAACTTATATTACACAAATTAATTCTGGTAGCGTCTTATGTCCAAACATTAATTCCAAGGTAACAGTAATTTAAAACTATAAAATATTTTCGTTGGTAAATAACTTTTCATGCACGCAAATAAATTTGACCAAAATTTATTTGTTAACAGCTTTTAATATTATAATAGTAATTATCCATATCTGGGGTATTACACAATGCCCTTGTAAATTTTAGATTCACATCCTTATTGGCATAAGTTTGCCAAAGATCCTCAAGTCATTGATTAACCTATTGAATCTATCAAATAAGCTTGTTAGAGACTCACCAGGTTTGCTTGTAAACAACTCATACTATTGGATCAACAAGGACTGCTTCTTTTCCCTTACTTCCTCAGTCCCTTCACACAACACTTGTATTGTCTCCCAGACTTCTTTGGCAGACTCACAATTAATGACATTGTTAAGCATGTCATTGTCGAAACCATTATAGAGAATGGTCATGACTTTAGCATCCTTCATGGAGTCTTCCTTTTCTTCAGTTGTCAAGTTTTTTAGAAGTTTAAGGATTGAATGCTCAGGGACTACTTGGCCATCTATCGTTGCCAAGGGAACAAGCTTCATTGGTTTAGGAGGTCCTTCTTCCAAGTTTGTTATGAAGGAAGGATCTATAGATTTGAGATGCATGTACATCCTTCTCTTCCATAAAAAATACTCCTCCCTCACCAATAGTGGGATCTTCACATTTCCACTTTTGTTTTCATCTTAATCATCGATACCAATTGTTATTCCTGGATGAATAATTGTGTGTGGGGGTGGGGGTGGGGGAGGGGTTGAATACAATTTCAGTCTTTTCCCCCTATGTAAAGATCAAGATATAATTTGTAAATTAATTGCGGAATTAATAAACAAGACAAATTATACCAATCAATAAAAAATGTATTTTATTGATATTGGAATCTAAAATTACAATCTATTTATCAAAATTGGTACTAGTTTTTGAAATCTGTTCAAGTATGAACAACTGCTATCAAGAAACGAATTTCCAGCTTCTCAAGTTATGAAAAACTTGCTTCTCAAATTCTATGAATTTGTTATGTTGGATTACAGAGAGTATGAATTCTCTCTCTCTCTCTCTCTCTCTCTCTCTCTCTCTCTCTCTTTTTCCGTATAATTCTGTAATTTGTTATATCTTTCTTATGTTATCTATGTTGTGTATATATTGTGACTTGTATACTTTCCACACAACTTTCTTATCTGATCTTTTCCGCTTGTTAACAATTACTCGGATCAATTAGAACAACTTCTCTTTATCAGCAATTGTAACAACTTTGTTACTTAACATCTCTGTTAAGTCACATCACTGTTACAAAATATCTTAGCTTTCACAGATTAGCTTCCCAACCTTGTTAATCCAAATGTAACTTTGTTATGGATCTTTGGTCGGCTTCTAGTTCATTGAGGAACTCTAGTAGAGATGTGATGTGTCAAGCCATTTATCTTTTGATGTGACATTGTTCATCAGTGGATGTGTATCCCCTGATATGACTTTATTCATCAGTGAATATCTATCCCCTGATGACTTTGTTCATCAGTGGATATCTATCCCTTAATGACTTTGTTCATCAGTGGATATTTATCTCCTAACAACTTGTCCCCTCATGACTTGTTCACTTATAGCTTATCCCCTGACTAGCTTCGTTGCTTTAATGCAATGGAGAGTCTTTGCCTTAATCTCTGATAGCTTCAACAATAGTCTTTAATACTGCAATTCTTAGTCTCCGATAGGTTAGTGCTTAGTCTCCGATAAGCTAAACTTTTAGTTTCCGATAGGCCAAAAACTTAGCCTCTGATAGACTAATCCTTAGTCTCCGATAGGCTAAATCCTAGTCTTCGATAGGCCAAAACTACTTGACTAACTTCAACTTTGTTGAACTCTTCCAATGCATTTCTGGTAATCTCTGATGGTCAGCAGCAGTCTCTGATGGTAGTCTCTAATAGTACATTACTGTAGGTTATAGTACAATACCAAGTTCTAACAATTCTAAGTATTATACATCAACATCAAATGTTATAATTCCTAACATTGCTTAAAAAGTATCTTGCTTAAATTTGAAAAAGAGTTAGCAACAAAATTTTAGCAAAACAAACCTTCGTAAACATCGAAATGGCTTAAGTAATATACCAGTAAAGTCCTTACTAAAAGAGTTAGTAGGAACTAAGCAGAGATAGCAAAAACAACAAAAGATAAAGAATAGATAATTTTTATAGTGGTTTAGCTAAGCCTAATCCACTCTTCTTTCTCTTTTACTTGAGAAGGAATCCATTAAGCAAAGATACAATACAATGAACTTAAAGTTCTTTCTTACAACTTGGTCACTGATCCTGCTAGTCACACAGACTTAAAATACTACAAGTATAAGAATAAGTAAAGACTCCTTGATAAGCAGATATGATAGCACTTGTTCAAGTTCTTCTCAGATGCCTTGCTGAAGAAATTAGTGTGTCAAAGTCAGAACGTTTCTTGGTAGTTCACTAGTCTTAAATGAAATTTATGAGCTCTATTTATACTTCTCCAATAAGCTATCCATTGAAAATTTGAAATAGATCCATTTGTGAGTTGTACTTGCTTTGTCAATGACTTCTACTTTTACAACTATCTTTCATTTAGTCAATAAACTAGTTGTTATTTTGTCTTATAGTACTTTTCAAAAAGTCTTTTGGAAGTTGACTAAGCAAGGCTTCCAAGGATTACATTTTTTACGAACAAAAGTTTGTTTTAATTTCTTCTGATGTTGATTCATTGTTGCTCTTAGTGTCTTGCTTATTTTCATTCTAAATAAGACTATACTTGTGAAATTTTCTTCACATGTGGTATCTTGATGATTTCATAAGTAAGGTGTTCGAAGGTGATAAAAAATTTCTTGCTTGAACTAACACTACTAATATCCATCTAATAAGCTGAATATTTTTCTTAGTACTCTTACAAATATAAGTAAGGACTATATTATTTTATCAATTATTATTTAAGCAAGTAGCAATAAATCATTATAAGCAAATCAATAATAAGTAGAGGTGCATTAACACTTAGCAATATTTCTTAAATATTTAATAAATGAAAAAGAGAGCATTTTTAGGTTCCTTCAAATAACCAAAAATATTTAACTAATGTTAAGAATAAATGATGATGATACTTAGAGTTTTGTTTGTGCATCTATACATACTCAGGGTGCTCTATAAACCTAAGTATATGCACACATTTTGCATCCACTGATGATCAACTTAGTCATCAGGTGATGAAGTATTTCACACTAGGCAAGTCATCAGTTGAAACTTCTAAAGGATTTGATAGTGAAGAGGGATGTCTGTTGTTAGTCAAAAACACTTAAGTATTTCGCACATCAGACATTCCAAACAAAATCAACAAAGGTTCAGTGATTAAAAGCGTCAGGGGAACCCAAAGGACCCAAAGCCACTTGGGTACCAAAAAAAAATTAAATGTTATTTGTGTGCAGGGAAAAGTCAAAGGCAGTCAAATCTGGTTTCTAGACAGTGGCTGCTCAAGACACATGACAGGAAACAAAGCCCTGCTCACAAAATTTCAAGAAAAGGTTGGTCCAGTGATTTCTTTTGGTGACAACAGCAAAGGACTGACTCTTGGTTATGACAAAGCAGCAAATGGGGATGTCTCATTTGAAAATGTAGCACTAGTTGACGGGCTTAAGCACAACTTATTAAGCATAAGTCAACTATGTGACAAGGGATACATCATTTCTTTCAAAGGGGATCAGTGCTTGATCTCAAATGAAAATGATGGGAAACTGGTTTTATCAGGAATAAGAAAAGGAGATCTCTACATTGTTGATTTCAATTCAGTAAGTGGAGAATCATGCTTCTACAGCAAAGCAACACCTGATGAGAGCAGACTGTGGCACAAGAAGCTCTCTCACCTGAACTACAAAGCTATCAAAGATTTGGTGAAGAGAGAGTTGGTAACTGGACTACCTCAAGTGGAATTCATTCAAGAAGGATTATGTTCAGCTTGTCAACAAGGGAAGCAAAGGAAATCATCATTTGTCAGCAAGGAAGCCACAACGATTAAGGATCCAATTCAATTGCTTCATATGGATCTCTTTGGCCATGTCAACATAATGTTAGTGTCAAAGAAAACATTTGCAATGGTTATTGTGCATGACTAAACCATATACACTTGGGTTAGGTTTCAAAATGCCAAAACAGAAGTACCTCAACAAATCATTGACCATATAAAGAAAGTGAAAACTGAGTCAGGGTCAGTGGTTAGGATATTGAGGACAGATAATGGAACTGAATTCAAGAATGCAGCTATTGATGAATTTTGTGGGGAGAAAGGGATCAATCATATATTCTCTGCTCCAAGGACTCCTCAACAGAATGGTGCAGTGGAAAGAAAAAATAGAACTCTGATAGAAGCTGCTAGAACAATGCTAGCAGAGGCAAGGATTCCAACCTATTTTTGGGCTGAGGCAATTTTCACTGCTTCCTTCACACAAAATAGGTCTTTGATTAACAAGGCTCACAACAAGACACCATATGAGCTAATGACAAGGAGGAAACCAAACATCAAGTTCCTACATGTTTTTAGATGCAAATGCTTTGTTTTAAGGAACTTTGGTGAGAACATAAGAAAATTTGATCCAAAAGCTGATGAAGCAATTTTCCTAGGTTACTCCCTGACATCTAAGGCCTTCAGGGTTTACAACAAGAGACTCCAGGTAGTGATGGAGTCTATAAATGTAGCTTTTGATGATCAAGAAATTTCTGGACTTGAAGACCCTGGTTTTCATGAGGAGCTCAGATTTGAAAATGAAGATGATTCTGATTATCAAGGTAATGAAGCTGATGAGTACAAAAAATGGAGAATATAACCATCCCTGATGTCAATCCAAACACAATAGAAGCCCCTTCAACAGATAGAGTTAATCTCCTGGACAACAAGTCAGAGAATACTCCATCAGGGGATCATCCATCAGGGCATGCACCATTAAGGGATAACTTTAATCCTGATTTAAACATTCATTTAGGGGGAGTTTTCTCAAAAGCTGAGAGCACAGACTTAGGGGGAGGAGATGATAATCAAGCAAGCTCATCAAGATACATCTCTAATCCTAAATGGTCTAAGAGTCACACAATAGATTTGATTATTAGTGATCCAAACAAGAAAGTGCAAACCAGAAAAGCAACATCTAATGAATGCTTGTTTTCTTTCATAATTAGAGCCAATGAAATTTAAAGAAGCCATTCAAGATGCAGATTGGATAATGACTATGCAAGAAGAGCTGAATCAATTTGAAAGAAATCAAGTATGAAAGCTGGTGCCTAAACCCAAAGATAGAATTATAATAGGTACCAAATGGGTATTCAGAAACAAGATGGATGAAGCTGGCATTGTTATAAGAAACAAAACAAGACTGGTTGCAAAGGGTTATCTTCAAGAGGAAGGGATTGAATTTGATGAAACTTTTGCACCAGTAGCTAAACTTGAGGCTATAAGAATCTTCTTAGCCTATGTAGCACATTCAAACTTCAAAGTTTATCAAATGGATGTGAAAAGTGCTTTTCTCAATAGGAAATTAGAACAGGAAGTGTATGTCCAATAACCTCCAAGGTTTGAAAGTTCAAAATTCCCAAATCATGTATACAAATTAGAGAAAGCACTTTATGGACTAAAGCAAGCTCCTAGAGCTTGGTATAACACACTGTCTAAGTTTTTGGTGGAAAACAAGTTCACAAGAGGTATCATTGACAAGACATTGTTCTTTAGACAACACCAAGGTCATCTGATCCTGGTTCAAATATATGTTGATAATATTATCTTTGGATCCACTGACACTAGATTATGTGAAAAGTTCTCCAAGCTCATGCAAAGCAAGTATGAAATGAGTTTGATGGGTGAATTATCTTATTTCTTGGGACTGCAGATCAAACAAGTCACTGATGGGATTTATATTCATCAAACAAAGTATGCCAAAAAACTTCTCAAGAAATTTGACATGGAGGACTCAAAAGTAACGAAGACACCAATGGCCACAGCAACCAAGTTTGACCTTGATAAGAATGGAAAGAAAGTTGATCTGAAGACTTATAGGGGAATGATTGGATCATTGCTGTATCTAACAACAAGTAGGCCTGACATTATGTTTGCAATGTGTCTTTGTGCAAGATATCAAGTTGATCCAAGGAAGTCTCATCTCATTGCAGTGAAAGGAATTTTGAGATATATCAAGGGCACTACAGAGTTGAGACTTTGTTATCTAAAAGAGTCTAGATTTGAATTACTGGGGTATTCTGATGTTGACTTTGGAGAATGCAGAATTGACAGAAAAAGTACAACTGGAAGCTGCCAGTTTTTGTGAGGAAGGCTTGTATCTTGGTTCAACAAGAAGCAACATTCAATTTCAACATCAACTGTCGAAGCTGAATATATTATAGTTGTAAGTTGCTATGCATAAATCCTATGGATGAAAAATCAGTTAATGGACTATGGACTGAATTTCAACAAAATTCCAATCAAGTGTGATAACATTAGTGCCATTGCCATTACTGAAAATCCTGTGCAACATTCCAGAACCAAACATATAGAAATCAGATATCACTTTATCAGGGAACATGTTGTTAGGTTTTATAACATTTGATGATGATTGTAATTAGAATACTTAGATATACAAATGTACAGTTAGTGCTTGTTTATACCATTTGAATTTTTGTAGCTGGTACTTTACTCTCTGATTCATATTATTTGTTTTTATATGAGAGTAGGTTAATTTGTATTATAAGAGACTACCAGAACTGCGTTAGAGATTTCAACAAGTCAGAGATTGTGTTTGGTCTATCGGAGACTAAGGCAAAAGCTTATCGGAGACTACACCTTAAAGCATCGGAGACTAATCTTAAGTCATCAGAGACTCAGAAACTAAGATTAAAGCATCGGAGACTAAGCTTAAGCTGTAGGAGACTAAACAGTTAATCAGAGACTAAGGTTGAAGTAGTTAGAGACTAAAGTAAAATTATTCTCTGATGCAGTACATAGTTCTATTTGAGTTAGAAGTTATCTTCGACATGGACATTGAAGAGTTATTGAAGATAAAGCTGGTATTACTATTCGAATTGTATAGAGAATTATAATTGAATAGGATTAGAAGCTACATTTCGATTCAGATTTAGAAGCTGTTAAGTTTACAGAGTTGTGTTAAAAGCTGTATGATCATATAGATGTATATATATATAGTACAGAAACTGAAGCTGACAATCAATTTGTGATTGTTAGAATTCGTAATCAGTTGTTAATCAATAAAAGCAATTGTTTATAAATTTATTCTTATTCTTGTTCTTTAATTTCTGCAAGTAATACTACTTTGAAGGACAGGAATTTGAAAAGATTTCAAGAACTTGTATTCAACCTCCCTTCTACAAGTTCTAGGCTATTTCACTGGGACAACAATTGGTATCGAAGCATAGTGATTGATATACTTCAATTAACAAGATCCAGAGATGGCCAATGATGAAGGAAGCAACTCCAACATAGTAGCATATGCAGGAAGTCGTGATGGTGGAACTAGAATTCCAGTTTTAAAAAGAGAAGAATATCCAATCTGGAAACAAAAGATGTATATGCACTTGAGAGCAACAAATCCCGATTACATTGATAGGATTGAGAAGGGTCCCAATCAACCAAGAAAATTTGTTTCTTCAAAAACTGTGGAATGAACAATTATTCCTGAACACTTTGAACTTGCTACAAAAAGTGACTATACCAATGAAGACAAGTTACAAGTGTTGAAGGATGCTAAAGTGATGAACATACTTTACACTGGATTGGATAAAAATATGTTCACAAGCATCATCAACTGCACAACATCAAATCAGTTCTGGGACACCATCAAAGTCCTATGTGAGGGAACAAACCAAGTAAGAAAGAATAAAAGGTCACTGTTAACATAACAATATGAATTCTTTCAAGCAAAGCCTGGTGAATCAATAACATCAGTTTATAATAGATTCAATGCTTTGCTCAATGATTTGAAAATACTTGGAAAGTCCTATGACAATGAAGATGTTAATACCAAATTCATAAGGGCTCTCCCACCAAGCTGGGATCCAAAAAGAACTGTAGTAAGGGAAGCTCATGATTTGGACATTTTCACTTTGGATAGGCTCTATGGAAATCTAAAGACTTATGAACTTGAAGTAGAGCAAAGACAAAAGATGCATGACAGGGACAAAGCAGCTGCACTAATGGTTGAGACAAAGAAGTCTCATGAGGAGCTTGATGATGAAACCGACACTGCAAGCTCGACTGATGAAGAAATTGAATCCAACACTGATGATGACATGGAGAAATTCATGGCCTTCTTGGTGAAGCAATTCAAAAAATTTAGAGCTAGCAGTAAAGGGAAAAGTTCATCAAGGAAGCCTAACCCAAAACGAGAAAGTCAAACTCTGACCTTTGACAAAAAGAAGATTAGATGTTATAAGTGTGATGGGTTAGGGCACTTTGCCAATGATTTCAAGAAGCCTAGATCTACAGAAAGATCTAAGGATGAAAAGTTTAGAAAATTAGGGAATGACCTTGCTGATAAAAAGTACAAATCTATGAGCAAGGCCTTGATTACTGAAGGCAAAGATTGGATTGACAGTGACTCTGAGAAAGAAATTGTCAAGTTTTCTTTGATAGCTCGAACTAATGAGCCAAGTGATTCTACAAAGATATGTGATGCAACTCAGAACTTTAATGTGCTTAATTTAATTGATACAACTAGCATAGAAAGCATACAAAAAGATATGTCTGATTTGCACGTTGGTTTTAGATCATTGACTATTGAACATGCCAAAGTTAAAGAAACACATGACCAACTCTTAAAAAGAAATAAATTTCTTCAAGAGAGAATAATACAATTTGATACTATTAAGTCTGAGTTAGATAAAGCTCATCACATGATTGATGCTTTGAAAAAGAGGGAATATTACTTAGTTGAACAACTTGAATATGAACAGGTTAAGATAAAAGAGTGGAACCAATCCTGTAAAAAGCTGTCAGACTTAGTAAGTAGTCAAATGGTAGATCAAAAATCTGGTCTAGGTTATAATGAGTACCTAGGAAAGAAATCAGATATAGAAGAGATTATTGAAGCTGCTAAGTGAATTCCCACTAAAAGAATTAATTTTGTCTCACCAGTTATTGAACCTAAATTTATCAACACTCAATATATGTGGATGAAATTATAGAAAACAAGGTTCTGATTTAATACTTGTGCAAATATATGTGGATGATATTATATTTGGCTCTACAAATGAAAAACTATGTGAAAGATTTTCAAAATTGATTCAGTCTAGATATGAAATGAGTATGATGGGTGAGTTAACATTTTTCTTAGGATTACAAATAAAACAATCAACTGATGGAATTTTCATAGGTCAATCCAAGTACATCAGGGACTTACTAAGGAAATATGATTTAGTTGATTGTGCATCTGCAAAAACACTCATGGCTACAACCACTAAGCTAGATAAAGATACTAAAGGAAAGAAAATTGATATAACTAGCTATAGAGGCATGATAGGCTCACTTTTATATTTAACTGCAAGTAGACCTGATATAATGTTTGCTACATGCTTATGTGCAAGATTTCAAGCTGACCCTAAAGAGTCACATTTAATTGTTGTTAAAAGAATACTCAGATATCTAAAGGGTACCCCAAACCTTGGGTTATGGTATCCTAAAGAATCTAATTTTAAACTAATTGGCTATTTAGATGCTGACTATGCAGGATGTAAGCTTGACAGAAAAAGCACAAGTGGAAGCTGCCAATTTCTTGGGGGCAGACTTGTTTCTTGGTTTAGCAAGAAACAAAATTCAGTGTCAACCTCAACGGCTAAAGCTGAATACATTGCAGCTGGGAGTTGCTGTGCTCAGATCCTGTGGATCAAAAATCAACTCCTAGATTATGGTATATCTCTATCCAAGATTCCTATTTATTGTGATAACACAAGTGTCATAGCAATAACTGAAAATTTAGTACAGTATTCAAGAACAAAACATATAGATATAAGGTATCACTTCGTTAGAGAACATGTTAGTGAAGGAACCATTGAATTGCACTGGGTTACAACTGATAAACAACTTGCTGACATATTCACAAAGTCTTTAGATGAACCTACATTCACTAGGTTAGTCTATGATTTAGGTATGTTGAATTATGCTTATAAAAATTGAGTAAAACCTTAGAAAGCAAGTTTTTAAGGCAGTAAGAAGCTAGAAGTTAATTTCTAGGCTGAAGCTATTCTTGATGAAAAGAATTTTAGAAGCTAGAATTTAATTTCTAGAATGTAGCAGTTAAAAATAACCTATCGGAGACTAGTTAATATTAGTCGCTAATAGTTTTTTTTAATTAGTGTCTGACTAGTTAAAAATAACCTATCGAAGACTAGTTAAAATTAGTCACTGATAGTTGTTTTTAATTAGTCTTTGATTAAATAAAAATAACCTATTGGAGATTAGTTAATATTAGTCACTGATAGTTGTTTTTAATTAGTCTCTGACTCGTTAAAAATAACCTATCGGAGACTATTTAAAATTAGTCACTGATAGTTGTTTTTAATTAGTCTCTGAATAAATAAAAATAACCAATCAGAGACTAGTTAAAATTAGTCTCTCATAATTGTTTTTAATTAGTCTATGATGAATGAACGTGATAGAGACTAGGGCAGTCTTTGATAAGGGGTAAATTGGTAGTTACTCATATACCCATGATCAAAAATCGTTCACTATCTTTGGACTTGCAAACGTTTCTTATACTTTGTTCAAACAAAAATCAAACACAATTGCAATTTCATTCACTCAAAGAACTTTCTCTCTCATATCTGTGCGATTTAACCCCTTTGCAAAGAATTTTTTTCAAGTTTTTCACAGGTATCAACAATGGCATCAAAGACTGTTTGCTTCAAGTTCGGTGATTTCAACTTCATCAAGACTAATCATGCTGGGGTTGTGGACAAACATGACTTCGAAGCACAATACCACCCATTTGTAGATTTTCTACAAACATCTACATTGTCGTATGTCATTTATGAAGCTCCCAAACAGACTACTGAGGTCATCACGGCCATATGGTCTACTGCTGCAATTCAGGATGAGAGTGATGACTCTCCTGTGGTAAACTTTTTTTATGATAATATTATTTATTCTATTGATCATGTTGTAGTAAATAATGCTTTGCATTTACCCGTTCATGATGTATATGACCAAACTGCCTCTGATGAGGAAATACTAGATATGTTTAATAACCTACATTATGATAAAGAAATTGCATCAGTAGGCTCCATATCTAGACCTCATCTTAGGCAAGAGTGGTCTTTATTTTTCGATATTATCACTAAAGCATTCACTTCTAAATGTAGTGGTTATGATGTCATCACTACACTCACTCAACAGATTGCATATAGTGTTTTGTATGATAGGCACATAAATCTAGGGCTCTTAATTCTGCATAATTGTGAGAACCCGAAAATGTCAATGAAATTTTGATTATGAGATTTATTTTATTTTCTGCATGAAGGATTATTTCCTTATTAGGTATAAATGATGAAATTATATTTTCTTATAAAAAAAAATTCAATGGCAATGTGATGTCCAAAAGATTTTAAATGTATTTTGAAGCTCAAGTATTTAAAAGATTATTACATTCAAGAATTGTCTTGTGAGAGTGTGTGTGTTCACGCGAGAAAGTGCTCATCAAGTGTGAACAGTTTTAGCTACAGTACCCATTTTTATTTTAAAACCTAACTGCTGGGAGACAATAGCATTTAATGTGCATCACCTCCATCAGTACCCTAGAATGGGCTATGATAAATGACCGATGGACACTAGTAGCCGTTGCAACCACTCTTTTTCTCACCAGTCACTTCTTTTTCTTTCACAGCCAACGACTAATATCAAATAAATCCGACGGCCCTTGTTGCTCAACAGGTGATATATATATATATATATATATATATATATATATATATATCACATTGTTATAACCCTAGTCCCACCTTCATAAATTTCTATACATTATACCACCAAATCCAAGCTTACTCTCAAAACAACTTTCCTTTTTGGAAGAACAACTAGAGCTTTTAACTCTTTCTTGCAGCTAAGGAGGTAAGAGCATTTCATTAAAGTCCTGCTCTATTTCTTACACTTTTGTTCTGTCATACATACCACGTTTAATACCTTGTTCATTTATTTCCAAAAGTATGATTTGATGCATGTTTTTAACACCCGGAGTTAATGTCATTTATTTCAAAAAAAAGCTACCCAAGATGAGTGTAAAAATGTTGACAACCACCTGGTAGACAAACTTTTAACTACCAAACATTCTTTTGTCGGTAGTTACAACCCCATGCTGGAGTATTCTAAAACCTGAGTTTGAACCCTAAACCGTGTCTAGGAAGGCATGCAGACCATAGGAAATGTTATGTATCACTGAGAGAATGGTGAGTTTTGACCTAAGGATGGATATGGTTAAGAACACCATCCATGGAGGAGTGAAGAAGACACCACTGTATCTGAGACAAGTTTTAACTTAGTCTCTGATTAAAGAATTCTTAGTCTCTGATGAAAGAATTCTTAGTCTCCGACAGTATAAGTTAGTCTCCGACAGTATATGTTAGTCTCCGATAAAGGAAGGGTGTTATTAGTCTCTGATGACGTCAGCCTTAGTCTCCGACAGGCTAAGTTTAGTCCCTGATGACGTCATTCCATAGTCTTCGATGAGTTAAAGTGAAGTAATTCCCTGATGCACAGTTTGTTTTTGAAACTATAAAATATTATTTTCTTAAATTATTTTAAGATGTTTTAATTAATTATTTAACCTCAACAGTTTTTATATCAAATTGAGACATTAAAAGTTTAAGGACATCACATGTACATTTTCTCTCATACTTTAACCAAGGTATTAAAATTATCTTGTGATATGTATATTTTTACAGAATTTTTTCACTCACGAGTAAATTGAATTTGATTGAGTGCAAAGGATGAGGCAAGTATATACATTCAATCTGATGCTTATTTTAATTTAACGCAGTATCATTTGATTCGATATGCGTGCAAGGCTTGATTATATGTTTCAATTGTTTTTATGAATGAGCATGCTATGCTTTAAGTTTCGCTAGCATAATATGAATGATAATGCATGGATATAACTGAGCTTTAATTTTCAGCTAATTCTAAATCTTATATCTGTGCAAATAAATGAGAATGATATGTCCCTTAAATGGGTTATGCCACATGGTTGGCTAGAGGAAAGGAAAGGTGTTGATTTGTTCTTCACTTGACCTAGAGGAATTATAAGTGACTACATACGTTCACACAAGGAGGGATCATGCAGTCATAGTTAGGCCAGCTGTGTACTGTATGGTTAGCATATCCAACGGGTTTAGCCCCTGATGGATATTTTGAGGAAGTGTACACAGGTGCATACCTGTCTTTCTTCAAGAAGGATTACACGTTGCTTATCATCAGTAATCCTAAAGATTCTTCAAAGATTTCCGAGGCATTAGTATTGTTTCACTAAGCCTCACAAACAGAATTGAACTTCTTTAAATATTTTAGATTATTCCTCTAAATTGTTTATATACTTGTTGGGCGTAAATCGCTCACTCTTGTTGAACTTAAATGTCTTGCAGGACACAATGCAAAGGCTGAACCCTCTGACAAGGGGAAAGCAAAGATGATCGACTACTAAGTTATTTACTCTTTTAATAAAAGCTGAGGAAGTAAGGAAGATATTAGAAGTCGTAATGATCTTTGATTTGTAATTTATAAAGATTAAATAGCTTCCGCTGTAATTGTATTATTTTTGGGTTGTAATAACTCTTTAATATTGTCTTTATCCAGTATTTATACTATGAATGGATGTATGGTTATCTTTTCCTTCTTTTGACGAAGTCCTGATCCAGTAAGAGATTTTGGGGTCGTCACAATAACTTAATAGCTACACTTAAAACTAGTGATAAAAATAAAATCTATTATGCTAGGTTTTTTATGATGATTGCAAATTATCTAATTCCTAACCTAGATATTGCTAGTATGCAAATTATGCCAACAGTTATGCAGAGTAAATCCATATTCACTGATGTGAAGAAGAAGGCCGCAAAGGTAAAGGTTCCTCTTTCCTTCCCTCCTATCATGAGATCAATTCTCATAGATAGCTTTCCAAACCTTTATTTTTTGACTTATTTTGAGGATCTTGAGCAACAAACCAGAAACCCTACTGATCCTCCAACAACATCTTCATAACACCAATCTGTAGCCCCCTCCACAGTCTTTCAAAAGACTGTGGTTGTAAAAACAAAGAAAGCCGCAAAGTTACCCATTAAAAGAAACACAATAGAGGGTGACAGTGAGGCTGAGGGAGACAAGGAAACTGAGGTGGCTCCTCAGAGAAAGAAGAGATTGATGACCTTAAGCCAAAAGCAATCCATTGCCTCTCAAAAGACATTAGAGGTTAAAAGGAAAAGCAGCACTCTATTAACATCCTCCCAAAAGGATGCTAACATTGAGGAAAGTTCCCAACCAGGAACAATAGGTACAGAGTCTGCACAATCCCCTGTATATACAAAGGGCAAGCCAAAAGAAAGAGAAGATCAAAAAGAAAGAGTGACACAAAGAGTGCACACACACAGTCTAGTCAACCTAATGCTCCTCAAATTTCTGTTCTTGAGGAGCAGCCAACATTCCAATCTGTACATTCCCCTATCTCTTCTCCTATTCTTGATTCTTTAGAACTTGACAGTTCAAATTTTCTTGATTTTTTTCCAAGAAGAGCCAACACTCCCGGTGGATCAAGCTAAACCATCAGAGACTAGTTCTCACATAGACTGGTCGGAGACTAGTCAACCACCAGAGACTAGTTCTCCACCAGAGACTAATGCTTGTATCTCACCAGAGACTGACACAAAAGAACCACTTGTTTAAAGTACAAGTGCAGTCAGTTCTCCAATTCTTTCCTTGGAGAGATCCCTAACCACTGATATACAAAGGGACCCCCCTCTCTTTGGAGTCACAACTAATTCTTCTTTACCTCCTCCTTCTGTAGGACAGAGTGATACTATCCAAATGAGTGAGGCAGAGAGAATAATTAGTGAGAGTCAGGCTCCTGACCTGGAAAAAGGAGAGATAACACAAATAGTTGAGAGTCAAGCTTTAGACAGCTTGGAAAAAGGAGATATTAAGCAGCTAGATGTCCAACTCTAGGAAAAAGGTGAGGGGGTGAGCAAGGATGAGATTCTTGAACAAAATAACAGAAAGAAAAATACATTCTCAGCAGGTGATTTTCTCAAACCTGTTGAGCCCTCCTCCTCCAATGAAGCTCTAGTTTCCTTTGCTCCAACAACATCTTCCCCAACAGAGGAACTTAGGGGAAGCTCACAGCCAGGGGATGCAGCTTTACAACTACTTGCAGAAATGTCCAATGCTGATTTTGAAATCTTATTTGGTTTTCAACAACAAGAAGATCAAATATCAGCATTGAAGACAAGAGTTGCAGATGACCTTGAGCCTGTTGAGATTGAAGAAGAGAATGTGGATGCTTGGCTGGATGCAAGCTACACAAACTTTTTAGATGAAGCAGCTGCCCAATTAAGACAAGATTATTTGACCAATATAGGGTCTGGTGCTACTGAGTTTACTTCTGGTGCAGTCTCTGAGGAATTGATCAAGATTGACCAGAAACATACGAAGTTCCAGCACTTCATGATCACTGGTCTCAAGGCTGCACTCCAGAATGTTGAGAATAAGATGGATCTGGAAACTGAGAAACTAAGAAGTTGCTATGAAGGACACCTTCCCAGGAGGATGCTTAATTCAATTGATACACGACTAAAGGAGCAATCCACAATTGAGAGGAGACTTCAAGCACTAGAATCAAACGTCCAGTCCATCATGTAGAAGCAAGACAAATTTGATCTTGCCCTTCAACATCTCACATAACTTCTACAACAGGCCATTCCAACACTAGCTACTGCTTCTCCTACACCTTTAGATTCTAATGTCAAAAAGGGGGAGAGTAGTCAGTCAAAAGAAGTTGTTCATGAGAAAACAAGCTATGCTAGTTTGATGGCTGAATTGACAAGAATTCAAGATGCCAAAAGAGATCTTGATGCAGCCATCAAGTCTAGCATTACAACAACAACAACAACAACAACAACAACAACAACAACCACGACGACGACGACAACAACAACGACAACAACAACGACAACAACAACAACAACAACAATAACAACAACAACAACAACAACAACAACAACAACAACAACAACAACAA
>CM025787.1:7423384-7443095 GCA_014636745.2 Centella asiatica | reverse complement strand
AACAACAACAACAACAACAACAACAACAACAACAACAACAACAACAATAACAGCAGTAGTTATTCCTTTCACTGCAATAATCCAAAGCACACAACAAGACAAAGGCAAGGGCATTCTAGTTGAGGATCCAAAGAAGACAAACTCTACTCAACCAGGATAGCCTAAGCTATTAGGGAACACCATGAAGACTGCTCACTTTCCCACTCCAGTTGAGTTAATAGTGGATGAGAAAGTAGAGTTAGTTTTTCCTCATGAGCATAGACTGATTGAAGCTGATGCAATGCTTGCTCAGAAACTGCAAGAGGAAGAGGAAATGGTTGCAGCTAGGGAGGAGGAGGAAGCTAAGAAAAAAGCCTTGACAACAAAGAAAACAAAAGCTCAAAAGTCTACAAAGACTAGAAGGAGAAATAAGGAGATTGAGCAGGCTGAGAGAAGGGCCAAGAGGAAGCCATTGATGAGTGAACCTCAAGAGAAATCTGAAACTGCTCTAGTGGCTTTACTTAAACCTCGACAATCTACATCAGTCCCGAGTAGTAAAATCTCCAAGGTTGGGGTGGCTAACACTTCTGAGTTAAAGGAAACATTCAAGAAGAGTGTTGAGTCCATTAATCTAGAAAAGGATGGAAATAACAAGAAGTATCTTAAAGTCATTCAAAAAGATGGAGAGACTCTATGTTTAGATAAACCAAGCCTGAAGATGAGGTCATTCAAAGACATGGAGTGGTTGTTGTCTGTTGTTCTTGAAAATTTTGTGCTCAATTTGGAATTTAGGAGGCAGATTCAGAAGGAACTTAAAGAGATGAAGAGATTGATTACATTGCCACGACTAGATGTTCCTCTCCACGTCCTTATGGTTTGTGGTATGAGAATTTTCATGGAGATGTGATTTTCTTTGACTATGAAAAACAAATTGGAACAACTAGCAAAAATGAACTTGAAGGATTCATTGCTTTACTTAATGATTCAACTGGTGAAGATGAGGCCAAGTTCAGGAAGCTGCTAAAAGAGAGAGTTAAAGAGATCAACAAAAAGAGAAGTTGAAGTTGTTGGTATGTTGATATTTTTTTAAAAGCCAAATTTATAGGATTTAAACTTGAGTCGTGGTGAAGCTGAATTTAGGATCGAAGATCTTAATTCAGGTACATTTGTAGTTAGCATATTCTTTAAATTTTTGATTCTAAGTTATTCTTGTAATTTTTGAGTTTTGACATCATCATCAACCTTGATTTATGTTTGTCATTTTGATAATCATAAATAGGGGGAGATTGTTAGGTTTTATAACATTTGATGATGATTGTAATTAGAATACTTAGATATACAAATGTACAGTTAGTGCTGGTTTATAGCATTTGAATTTTTGTAGCTGGTAGTTTACTCTTTGATTCATGTAATTTGTTTTTATATGAGAGTAAGTTAATTTGTATTATAAGAGACTACCAGAACTGCATTAGAGATTTCAACAAGTCAGAGATTGTGTTTGGTCTATCGGAGACTAAGGCAAAAGTTTATCGTAGACTACAGCTTAAAGTATCAGAGACTAATCTTAAGTCATTAGAGACTAAGTGTAAACCATCAGAGACTAAGATTAAAGCATCGGAGACTAAGTTTAAGCTGTCGGAGACTATACAGTTGATCAGAGACTAAAGTAAAATTATTCTCTGATGCAGTATAGAGTTCTATTTGAGTTAGAAGTTATCTTCGACATGGACATTGTAGAGTCATTGAAGATAAAGCAGGTACTACTATTCAAATTATATAGAGAATTATAATTGAATAGGATTAGAAGCTGAATTTTGATTCAGATTTAGAAGCTGTAATTAATTTTACAGAGTTGTTTTAGAAGCTGTATGATTATATATATATATATATATATATATATATAGTACAGAAACTGAAGCTGACAATCAATTTGTGATTGTTAGAATTTGTAATAAATTGTTAATCAATAAAAGCAATTGTTTATAAATTTATTCTTGTTCTTGTTCTTTAATTTTCGCAAGTAATAGTACTTTGAAGGACAGGAATTTGAAAAGATTTCAAGAACTTGTATTCAACCCCCCTTCTACAAGTTCTAGGCTATTTCACTGGGACAACACATGTTATGAATGAAACCATTGAACTACAGTTTGTACCAACAAACAAGCAGTTGGCAGACATATTCACCAAGACTCTTGATGAAGCCACTTTTACCAATCTTGTGGGAGAACTGGGTATGGTGAATTATGCAAAATGAAGTTCAATAATCTTGCTAAAGACTTTTTAGAAAGGCTGTTGGAACAACTCAAACTATCAAATGCCTAAGTTCTAATACTCCTAACTCATCTCATGAATTCTTGATAAATTTAGTTGATATGTAACTATGTATGTTAAAATTATAAATATGTATATATATTTGTTTGTTTTGTTTGTTTATTTTTGTCTGATGCATCAGGGTCAAGGTGTCTTTCAAGAAGCATCAGGGTCAGGGTATCCAACTCGCGCATCAGGGTCAGGGTATCCGACTCGCGCATCAGGGTCAGGGTATTCGACTCATGCATCAGGGTATTCGTCTTACGCATCAGGGTCAGGGTATCCGATCTATGCATCAGGGTCAGGGTATCTGATCTGTGCATCAGGGTCAGGGTGTGTATATACAATGAACATCAGGGTCAGGTAAAAGGCTTTTGACTGTATCAGGGTATTATGTCGAGTCTGTGATAATAATTCATAAGGGAATTCTTTTGTCCCTGATGATGTGTCACCACAGAATTGATGCGACACCCTGATAGCATGTTTTCAAGAACGGTTTTCAAATGTCAAAAGGCGGGTATTTATATTCTCTCTCTCTCTCTCTCTTTCAGAAATACCTCAAAACATTTAATCTGACTTTGATATTCGCTCGAGCTTTCTTTCTCTCTCTCTCTCATATTCACAGAAATCCTAGAACTTCAAATCTCTAACAGCATCAATGGCACCCAATAATGTTCAACAACTTCCAAGAAATTTGGTGGTTCCACCCACAAACTATGTGGGTTTCTCTGACATTGACGAGGTAAATGATTGTTTCAAACCAATGATGAACTATCTACTCAAATCTGAGTATAGTCGAGCAATCTTTACTGATGAAGAAATGTCTAGGAAAGCACTTTCACAACTTTGGTCAAGTGCTAAGTTCATGAACTCGTCAATAAGACTAGAGATTGTGAAGGGGATCTCATTCAAGATCTCTTCTGAGAAGGGAAAAATAACCTCTTCCAGAATCAACTCTACACTGGGGCTACCTACACAGAACCTTGTGGAAGTGCCTAGTGATGCTGATTTGCTCAAATTTTTGAGGAAACTGGGCTATAATGCTGCACCCAGCACAGTGTTAAGGTTCAAGGACCTCAAGAGGGTCCATGTGAAACGAGCGATTTCTTATCTCTTCGACACCATAACAAAGGTGTTCTTAGGTAAGTCTTCTAACTTTGAGGTAATAACCTCATTAACTTTAAAAATAGCTTATGCCATGATTAGGAATGTACATATAAATATAGGAAAATTAATTTTTGATGATCTTGTAAATAAAATGGGTAGTTTTAATTCTAGAAAATCAGAGATTTACTATGCTAGGTTTTTGTCAATGATCATTAACGATCAAATTACTAACTTTTCTTTTGAGGATGACATTTTTGTACAGACTTATAAACAAACAAAGAAATTATTTGTAGAAATAATAAAGAAATCTTATACCGTGGAGCCGTTTGCACTTCCATTGCATATGGAACAGGTATCACGTACTCTTACTTCTACTTCTCAACCTATTAGTTCTTCTCCTTCAACTACTATGGCAGAGATCACTACCACTTCTCTGCCTACCCAAGTAGTACAACCAGTTTCTCTACAACTACTCTCATTAGCCCAACCCTTAGTCTCTTGGGAGACTAAGGGTACCAAAAGAAAATCCTCTGAAGTAACCGTAACTAATGAGGGGGAGCAAGGAGATAGAGTGACTGGCCTTAGGAGATTGAAGAAGAAGATAGTGGCTAAGAGAGTTACCTTACAATCAGACCAGGCAGTATCCTCTCAATAGGATACTGCTTTTGATAAGGAATTAAACACATTTATAACTAGTTCCTCTCAAAAGGAATTAGTTATTGAAAATAGTCCCCAATTAGGGACACAGTTGAGTGAGGCACATACATTGACCATAGCCTCTGAGGAAATTAACATTAGGGTCTCTGAGAGCCACTTGCAGATAATTGACACAGTGAGTGCACACACAACTTCCCTTGATGGATCACTTCCTCATTCAGTGATCCAGCCATCACTCCCTTCTACACCTCTTCTTTCTCTCACTAATCCTCAAATTTCTTTAGATATCATGACACAAACATTAAGTGTCATGAGATCAGATTCTCCAATTTCTCAATTCATAGAGGAGCCAACACTCCCTGACACCGTGATTGAAAGTCAACACACTCAAATGGTTGACTCATTTTTAGTTGATTCAATAATTGATGATCAGACAGGGGACATAAATTCATATGTATATACTACTGCATTAAGTCTTTATGTTCCCCCACCTGTATATACATCTTCTATAGAAACATAAACCTCTCCAATTGTACATACACAACTTACATCCACTCTTTCCCCTATCACTTCTATGGAACCAGAAACTGTACATAATTTACTTGAACTGGCCACAGTTGCTGATCTCACAGCCTATAGGAGCCCTTCTAGGACAATTTTGAGTGAGAATGTGAGAATACTTAGTGATGAGAGGCAAAGTCAAACCCCTCAGAGGACTTTGGCAAAAGGAGAGGATGAGAGTACTGCCTTAGAAGGCAAAGAAAAAGGAGAGTTTTCGAGAGATGCCTTAGAAGGCACAGAGAAAGGAGAGATTGAGGGAGATAAGGATGAGATCCTTGTAAATAAAGAAAATATAGATACTATATATACTTTTAGTTCTTCTGAGAGTGATAAAGATGACACTCCAACGGATGACTTACCTCAGTTCATTGGAGTTGATTTATACTTTCAAAATAATCAAATGGCAGATACTATACAGTTACTTAAACAGGAGCTTTCAAGGACCACTGATCCAATTTTGACAAAGGTGCTCAAATCACAAATAATGATAGGGAAATCAGTGGATGTGGAATCTCAAAAACTCTATACACACTTTACAAACAAAACAAATAATGTACAACAAGTTGTGGACTCCCTTGTTACCAGCCAAACCTTGTTTCGGATGAAGAAACTTGCTGACAATGTTGACAAACAACTTTCTGACTTCTCCAACAAAATGGCCAGCATGAAAACTCTGCAACTGTCTATGGCTGACACTCTACAGAAAGTTCTTCAAGTCACATCCCAACTCTTAACTTTCACTGATGATGCTGTCAAAAGGGGGGAGAAATCTCCAGGGCCATCGTTAGGGGATGTTACAAAGAAAACCTCTAATGATCAACCATCAAGGGATGTGACTGCTCCTGCTCCAAAAGTCAAGGAGAAAAGAAAAGGTATCTTGATTGAGGAACCCAAAAAGAAATTATATACTCAATCAATGCCTAAGCTACTTGGATATGCCATGAAGACAACTCACTTTCCAACACCCGTTGAAGCTATAATTGATAGAAAAGTGGAGCTTGTCTTCCCTCAAGACAAGAAGCTTGTAGAAGCTAATGCGCTATATGCACAGCAACTTCAAAAGGAGGAGGAGAAGGAAATGGCAAAGGAAAAGGAAGAAGAAGAAAAGAAGAAAAAGAGTGTCAGGCCAAGATCCTCCAGGAAACCTCAACCAAAGAAATCTCAACCTCCCAAGGGTGCATCAGGGGATAAAGACAAAGAAAAACCTAAATCCCCTGATGCCACCAAATCCAAGTCATCTGAAGCCAAGGATCAAGCACCTTCTCCTATAACACATGGACCACCCACACTAGCTAAATCCCTAAGAGATGAAAGGCGCAAGAATCTGACATTTATGTTCTTAATAAAGAGCATAAATATCAGGACTAATAACAAAAGGGAAAAGCTAATCACAATTCAACTGAAAAATGGGTCGCAGTTCACAGTCACTTTGGACTGGATTAGGAGAATGGATGTTGTGCAATTAGGATTGATCCTAAATTTAATTTCCAAAACATCGGTGCTAAACAGAGACTTGAGGGGGATGATTGAGAGGCTAAGGAAAGTCATCAACGATGAAAGAAGCCTGCCCACAACTTTGGAGAGACCATTAAAGCTATTCTACAGAACAACTGATGGGCAGGAGAAAAGTATAAGGATCAAAGATGTTGATGGGCTTGACCTGGAGAAAGCGATTCATGTTCTAAGCGAAACTGCTTATCATAAGAATGAACATGTCATCCAGTTCAGAATCCTGTTGATACAAAATGTGTTGAAGGAGATTGAAGAAACCAAAGCTGATGATGGGAATACAACAGCAGTAAGGGATGTGCCCCTAGTAAAAGGATTCAAAGAATATTCTAAGATGATCACAAATCCCATGGGTGTAGAATTCAAAAATGCAGAAGGGGAGATCATCACCTTTTACTGCTCACAACTTGCTGCAACTAATGTGTCAGAGATTAAATCAGTCCTTGAAGCTTTGGAATCCAGTAGAAATGTCAACATAGTAAACTTCAGAAGACTTCTTCAAAAGGAGCTGCAACAGCTTTTAGCAGGAGGGGAAGACGACAGGCTCAAGATTCCATATTAAAACCCATATCAAAGGAGACAAGGCCTTGGAAGTGACACTCAACCTATTAAATCAAGTCATCCATTGCCCTTTGTTTTAGCTAAACAAAAAGGGGATCCTGATGTCTAATAGTGTATATTTTTGTAATAGTTATAGGAAATATTTGTACAGTTATTTTCTTAGTTCATACAAATACAATAGAATAGATCAATACAATTTTATTAAATTTCTATTGCAAGAGTATAGTTTTGGTTTTGACATCATCATCGGTGCATTAAGTAGATTTATGGTTATCAAATTGATAATCATAAATAGGGGGAGATTGTTAGGAATAAATGATGATGATACTTAGAGTTTTGTTTGTGCATCTATACATACTCAGGGTGTTCTATTAACCTAAGTATGTGGACACATTTTGCATCCACTGATGATCAACTTGGTCATCAGGTGATGAAGTATTTCACACTAGGCAAGTCATCAGTTAAAACTTCTAAAGGACTTGACAGTGAAAAGGGATGTCTGTTGTTACTCAAAAACACTTAAGTATTTCGCACATCAGACATTCCAAACAAAATCAACAAAACTTCAGTGATTAAAACCATCAGGGGAACCGATCAGGGGATGGCAAAGGCAGACCAACCCATCAGGGGAACGCGTCAAGGAATGGTAGTGGCAAGCCAAGCTCATCAGGGGGAATGCGTCAAGGCATGACAATAACATGGCAATCCGTCAGGGGAACTTATCAGGGTATGACAGTGGCAAGCTAACTCGTCAGAGAAACCCGTCAGGGAAAATGCTAAGCACTGCATCAGTGGATGCTTTAAGTCTTAACGTCAGGGGATCAAGAAGCACTTGGATAACTCAAGTGAAGGTTGAAGCACTGATCGTGTCTTTAACAGGACTTGTCATCAGGGGATCCGGAAGAACTGATCAAGTCTGTATCAGGGCTTGCTATCAGTGGACAGTTATGATGGCATACACTTATCATCAGGTCTTACATGCAAATCAATGAAGCGTGTTATAGTAGCAAGAGATATAAACTGAAAATATATTTCTTGAAGTTTGGTGGTCCAATGACAACTCTCGATCATTAAATGCACGCAGATCAGGGGATGAAAAAGAAGCAACAAAAATAGCAGCAGTCTGACACATCATTCCTAAAGGACATCGATGAGACATATATGCGGCTAAGATGAAAGAGCAGCACGTCTAAGTACATGGGTTCAACAACTGATCTTCGATATATGCAAAAGAGTTCTCAATATATATAAGAGAGGATATCTAACGGAAAAAAGAGAGTGAAGCACATAAACATTAGAAAGAAGTTTTGTAATATATCTTGAGAGAAATATTCAAAGAAAGTCAGAAGCTAGTGAGTGTGAAATTGTAGTTGTAATTCATTACAGATTGTAGCTGATTAATCACATTTGTGATTAAACAGATTTCCAGAAAAACTTCAAGTTTTAATACAACAATTTTAACTTGAATGCTTGTGTTCACATCTTAATATTCATTATAGTTTTTCTGTTCTTGTAGCTATATCCATCAGTGGTTAACAAAGTTTTTAAGAGCAAAAAGTTTTGAGTGTTTGTATTCAACCCCCCCTTCTACAAACACTTGAGCCTAGTTTGTTTGTTCTAACAGATGGGTTGTTTACCAACTGATACAACAATGGGCATATCTGAGTATCCTAATCCAGCCTTTTGATTAGGATTTTGTGAGTTTAAAAGATCCTGCACTTTGTGTGAGGATTGTGTCCATTGTTTTATTTTATCTTGTTCAGCCTTAAGTTTTTCAACTAGATATTCTTATCTTTTCAAGGTATTATCAAGATGTCTCTTTGTATTAAGAGCTTCAGTTTTGGCCTTTTCTAAAATTAACAAATCAGATTCTAATAAGGTATTTCTCTCAAAAATAGCATTATTGGTCTTAGTAATCCTATTGTTTTCTTTAGTAAGAGATCTTAAACAAGCATGCAAGTCATAAATCTCTTTGGCCATTTCTTGAATGGTAGCATCACATTCATTTCTAGAAATTGAAGAGATATTGAAGTTATGTACCTTCATTGGTGATGAGTTATGTGATTCAGTTTCTCCTTTAAAATTGCTTGAGGATTTAGCCATTAAAACCAAATTTATAATCTCTTCCTCAGCATCAAATTCATCTGAATCCACCCAGTCCTTGCTTTCAGCTATAAATGTTTTTCCCATTTTCTTGAGAAGATTAAAGTACTTCTTTTTGTAATCTACTTGATCATCCTTGAAGTCTTTCTTCTTCTCAGCTTTGGGCTTCTTGCATTCACTGGCAAAGTGACCAAACTCATTGCAGTTATAACACCTGATTTTTGATTTGTCAATCATGGTTGATTGACTTGGTTTGACAGCAATAGATGTTGATGAGTCTTTCCTGAAATTTCTCCCTCGTTGAAACCTCAGGTTTTTAAATTTCCTAGCAATGTAGGCCAGGCTTTCATCAATCTCATCTAGCTACTCAGGTGTATAACTCCTATTTTCATTTCATTCAGTCTCATTGTCTTCTTCCTCATCATTGGAATCTTCTTTTTCAATGGAAACCTTCATGTGTCCACCAATCTTCTTTTTCTTTGGCTCTGCAATCAGTGCAACAGATCTATCTTTGGAGTGTTGCTTAATCCATTGCTAGATTTCCAACTCATAGGTCTTCAAGTTTCCATATATCTCATCCAGTGTTAGAAGACCTAGATCTTTGTTGGCTTCTTTAATTGTAGTTGTCTTTAGATCCCAATGTCTGGGAAGAGCTCTTAGAAATCTGTGATTCACTTGAAGCACAAAATACTCCTGGCCATAGGTAGATAAATCATTAATTAATTGGATGAAACTCTCATATAGATCATCAAGAAATTCACCATCCTTGGCAATAAACAACTCATATTGTTGAATCAGCAGGAGTTTCTTGTTTAGCTTGATTTGGTCATTCCCTTCACATAGGACACTGAGTTTGTCCCAAACCTCCTTGGATGTTTTGCACTTCATAACTTTGTATAGCATGCTATTATCAAGTGTTGTGATAAGGATATCTCTGACCTTCTTATCCTTAGCAGCCTCCTCCTTTTCTGATTGAGTAAATTCTTTTGGAGTTTTTGCTTCATATTTGTCTGGTGCAATAACTGTAAGTGCAGAAAATTATAGACAACGAAGCGAAAGCATGAAAAATAGCAATTTAAAATTTTTCTGCAATCTCAGGAATCACCTCATACGATATTATTAATTGAGGAAGGATTAAAATCATACCGTTGTAAATTCGACGACGTTGATGTAGAATCTTTACGCACGAATTAACACCGCAATCTTTATCCTTCACGCTCCAGTCGATCCCCTTGATCCGTCTTGCAATTTATTTCACGTTCTTGATTGTTCCACTGGATCCAACGTTTACTACTCAAGTGTGTAGTACTCTAAAAGTGATCCACCAGAGAATTTTGATTATGAAGAATATTGGATTTCTATCACAATATTTTGGTGACAAATATTATGGAGGCTACCAATTATTATGACCATTAGGGTTTAATCTATTATAAGTCTCCTTATATAGACAACCCCTAAACTAATTCCTAAACCATTTAGGAATTGGATATTTATTAAATAATAATAAAACTCCATTATCTAATTCCTCAACCATTTAGAAATTGGATTCTTTATTATTAAATAATAACATCACTTTTTAATCTAATTCCTAGACTACTTAGTAATTGGATTATTTATTAAATAATAATAATATAAGAATAATTCTTATTTATTTATAATTAGTATTTCTAAAATACTAAATTATAAATATTAAGCTATTTAATTTATTCCACCATGGTACAAATTAAATTACTTAATTATTATTATTTCCCAATTTCTTCATAATTTATTATTTCCCTTTTATGGTGTGACCCTTTAGGTTCAATATCAAGCCGGTTGTAGAAATAAATTAAATTAGAACTATTCTAATTTTATTTATACGAATTAAAAACTTTAATTCATTAAATATAATTAATTATATTAATTATACTTATTCTACATCATGAGGGATACCCCTCAGCATATCATGACTATCCGGATATTATGAAATCAACGTTTAATCACAAAGAACCTATTCAGTGAATAGTTACCGTACAATTCAATCTTTCTACCACACAATGTCCCGATTAAATGACATGGAATTACTGTCAAGTCTTATTTTATTTAATCATATGCATTCCGATTCATAGATGCATAACTCAATATAATGTCAATTAGAAACACATTCTAATTATCATTCCACTCTGGCAAGAGATTCTCGAGTTGTCACTAATGGAATCGCATAGGACATTCTCTCCCTTTACTGGAAGCAATAGATCCTTTGTTGATCATTCACTTATCTCCATGTACACTTTATTATACCTGAACATACACTTATATACATTGCTTGAGTTAAGATATATGACAAAGTATAATTTAGTGTACACAAGATAACAGCAACGATCTCAAGTCTAAGGATCACTTGTACAACTATCACTGGATGAACTCCTATTGACAAGCAGGTAAAACTCCATTAGGTGTTCATTTAAGCGAGTCACATTCAGTGAACTTATTCTCTAATAAGCACCTACATACTTGCTTTAATGTCGTCACACAAATGATTATGAGATCAATCATCCTCTTGTTAAGAGCAAGCACAGTATGTACTAATCTTTTCGGATTCCCTAACACCCTTATTAGTGATCCTATGATTAGGAACATTTTTAGTTTCGAGTTAACATATTTTAGATCTCATTAGCATGATCTCATCATGATCCTAAAATATAACTCTAAACTATGGGTTAATATATTTAACAACTTAAACATATAAATAAACGCCTTTGAATAAATAATTCTTTTATTATTAAATGAATAAGATTACAAAATAAATGCTCCATCACGTCTAACGTGATTGGCTTGAGGGCATATTACTTTCAATAACTCCATCAGAGGTGATGCCAAGTACAAGCTTCTTTATTTCTGGAGGACCTTTTTCAATAATCTCCAGGTATTAGTCATCTTTTGCATCAAGATAACTTAAGATCCTTTGTTTCCAGAATGAGTATTCACCTTTCTTGAGTTATGAAACTCTGGTGTTGTCCTTCGAATTACTCATGATCTCTAGATTGAATTAATCTAGAACTGCTGTTATACCAATTATTTGTCTTGTAGAGTAATTGTAGAAGGGGGGGTTGAATACAATTACTAACTTTTCTTTGAATTAAACTGTTTAATACAACTTAAAAGTGAAGAACAGTTGAAACAACTTTACTGAAAAGATATAACATATGAAACAATGAATCAAATTGCAAGATATGAATATTAATCTACAATATGTATATTTATTGTAAATTAATTTGAATCTTTACAATTCTTTCTGGTAGTGATTACCAGCTGCAGACAATCTCTGTTTAAAATAACAGTTGCTCTCTAGAATATGCATTCTAACTTCTCTCAAGTTATGAAATCTTGCTACACTCAAGTTATGAAAAACTTGCTTCTTTGTATGTTCATTACAACTGCTATATGATCTGAGATAAGATATATTCTTGTTTTTATCTCTTGATGTGTGATGTTCGATGTGTATTATCTCAGCTACTCTATGTCTCTATTTATAGACATAGCTTCCTTGTTCTCCAAGCTTCTTCAGTGAGTTGCCTCCAAAAATATCTCTGATATTCTTTGCTAATTGCAGTTCTGTCACATAACTTCTTCTTTTTGTATGACCTTCCTTGCACGCTAACCTGTTATGTAACATCAGCACACCAGTTCCCTCTTTTCCTCTTGGAGTTCCCATGATAAGTTATCCAGTAATAGATTTACTCAGTTTTTTATCCAATAATAGATTCAACTTGCAATATTATTTTAATGAATTTTAATATATTTTATACGATTTAATGTGTTAATTAATATTAAATCTTAATTAATCACGAAATCAAGCTAACTATAAACATTATAATTCATTTAATTTTAAACAATACTAAAATAATTTTTTTTAATGAATACAATGAAAGAAAAGGAGAGCATTTTTATATTTCTTCAAATAACCACAAATATTTAGCAAAGTTGGTGTAGAGTGTCTTTTATCTTTTCCATTTGATAGATGCTAGATTTAACATTTACAAAATGTAAAATTAGTTTTACTCGATCTTTTCTTCTATCAATTTATCCAGTAATAGATTCCAACTTGTAATATTATTTACTAAAATTTGGTATATAAGTTTTTATACAATTTAATATGTTAATCAATATTAAATCTTAATAAAACATGAGATCAAGCTAACTATAAACATTATACTCTCTCGGTTCCTTAATAATTGTCACCTAGAAATATGTTATGGTCAAGTTGACTATATTTTGACCTTAAAATTACACATATATATTTAGAATTAAAAAAAATTATAAAAATTAAAACTTACAGTAGATTGAATAAATTTTATTGTGATTATAATTTTGTTATATATATATTTATAAAAAGAAAAGAAATATTTTAAGTCAAAAATTAGTCAACTTGACCAGAAAAAATCAATAAGTGCCACTTAAATAGGAACGGAGGGAGTAGTTCATTACATTTCAAAAAATATTAAAATTAATATATGATTGTTGATATTTTATATTATAATTTTATTTTGACTACCAATTATAATCATAAAGACAACGAATATTTTGACAATTATTTTCTTGATTTTTTTAACAAACTCGTGCAAAACACATATATAATGACTAGTTGATAGTAAAAGGTCAACAAATGATTATGTATTTAACTAATTGACGGTCCGATCAATTGGATGAGCAGACAAGAAAATTTTGTTGCTATATCACCTACTGAAGTAGAATAAATCACGTTAACTCAAGTGGAAAGAATGTGGCTTCAAAAGTCGCATGGTAAGCTTTAGGATCAAGGAAAAATTCATTGTGGTGTGATAGTCAGACACTTGATAGAGAATCCAATGTATCATTTTAGGACAAAACACATTGACATATAATATCATTTTATTCAAGATAAGGTCAAGGAAAAAGTGGTTCACTTGGAGAAAATCGGCACAATGGAAAATTGTTCGGACTTCTTGATTAAGGCTTTTGCATTAGAGAAGTTTTAATAGTGTGTATTTTAACCTGATTTGAGAGTTTAGAGTGTGTATGTGTTAGAGATAAATAATGATGATGATGTTTAGAGAATAATTGTGCATATGTAAATACTCAAGGTGTTTTATAAACCTTAGTATTCTGGCACAAGTTTTGCATCCACTGATGATCAATTGAGTTATTAAGGGATGAACTGCACTACACAATACAAGTCATCAGTGAAAACATCTAAAGGACTTAATAGTATAGTAGAGAATGTTTGAAGTTACTTACAAGCTTTTGAGTATTCTGCACATGAGACATTCCAGACGAAATCGACAAAGCTTTAGTGATTAAAACCAATCAGGGGAACTCATCAGGGGAATCCATCAGGAGATGACAATGGCAGACTAACCCATTAGGGGAATGCATCAGGGCATGACATTGGCAAACCAACCTGTCAGGGGAACGCGTCAAGGAATGACAATGGCAGGGCAACCCGTTAGGGGAACTCATCAGGGCATGACAGTGACAAGGCAACCCGTCAGGGGGAATGCTCAACACTGCATCAGTGGAAGCCATCAGTGAATGTTGTAAGTCTTAATGTTAGGGGATCAAGAAGCACTTGGGTAACTCTATAACAAGAGATCAACTCAAGTGAAGCATAAAACACTAATCAAGTCTTAAACAGGACTTGTCAACAGGGGATCTAGAAACACTGATCAAGTCCACATCAAGGCTTGTAATTAAGGGATAGTTATGACTGCATACACTCCTCATCAAGTATTACTCGCAAACCATTGAAACTTGTGATAGAAGCAAGAGATATAACTGGAAAAATATTTCTTGAAGTTTGGTGATCCAATGACAATTCTCAATCATTAAATGCTCGAAGATCAGGGGATGAAAAAGAAGCAACAAAAGTCATTAGCAGTCTGACACATCATTCCCAAAGGACATTGATGTGACATATATACGGCCAAGTTGAAAAAGAAACACATCTAAGCACGTGGGTTCAACAACTGATCTTCTATATATGCAAAAGAGTTCTCATTACAAAAAAAATATATAAAGAAGAGATATCCAACGGATCAACCAAAAAGAGAAGCACACAGACATTAGAGAGAAGCTTTGTAATATATCTTGAGAGAAATATTCAAAGAAAATGAGAAGCTAATGAGTGTGAAAAAGAAGTTGTAATCTTATTACAGAGAAGCTGTAACTTGTTACAGAATTTGTAGCTAATTAATCACATTTGTGATTAAACAGATTTCTAGAAAAACACCAAGTTTTAATACACCTATTTTAACTTGAATGCTTGTGAGTTCATCTTAATTTCATTATAGTTTTTCTAGTGTTTGCAGCTATTCCAGCCGTGCTTAACAAGTTTTTTAAAGAGCAAAAAGTTTGTATTCAACCCTGCCTTCTACAAACACTTGAGCTTATTTAGTTCTAACGGTATGCTACTGCGTTTTGTGCAAAGTATTGATCGAGTAAAAGAATGTTGGATTTGGTTTGCATTTCAATATTGGAGCTTTTTAGATTCAAAGAAATTAAGAGAACATGTAAAAAGGCTTGTTGAAGGCTAAAAAAATGGTCGTAATAAGGTAACGAGCACTTTAAGGGGGTCAGACATATGACTTGAAACAGTTTTTGCAGAATGAGTAACACCTTGGGCAACCATACAAATAATAGGCGTTATGCATGTTTTTGAAATCCAATATAGTACCCATTTGTTTCAACTTAAAATTATGAGATTTTAGATTGTGACAGTGTAAATTACAGTATCAAAATCTAAAATCTCATAATTTTAAGTTGAAACAAACGAGCAAGTAATGTCAATTTGGATAGTCTAGGTTTTAGGTTTTAGTTGGGGTGAATACATTGTTTTACACTTTTTTTTAAAAAATGTGTTTGTGATAAGGAATATTTTAATTGCTACTGGCATTTGTAAGGAGTTTATGAAAGTCCAAGAAAATTGAGCTTAATATTGTGGACAATTTGAACAAAAGTATACTAATATTTAGATAAGTCGAATGTTGCCTTCATTAGATGAACTTAAGTAAATCTTTAATTCTTGATGTCATCTATTTTTCTAGTTTATTCTTCTTCATTCAATTTATTTTAATTATGTAGGGTTTCGACAAATAAAACACAGTGGAAAAATGATTTAAAGCAAAAAAAAACGAAATCCTAACCCGAAAATCCATGTGAAACAATTTAATAAATATGGTTTAAGATTTTATCGATTAAACCTGCAGAATCTGAAGCTTTGATGAGGGTATTGAACGTCTCTGAATCTTTAACGCAATCCAATAGGACGACGCCTCCACGGTATCTACACGAACACCCCACGAATCGTCTCACGATCCGAAGAAATGAGAATTGCAGTACTAGTTGTTGAACATGTTTCTTTCTCTTTCTCTCAACTCTTGTCTCTCTCTTATGAGCGGCTAGGGTTTTTCAGAAAGCGTATATTAGAGAGAACAACTGATATATCATATATATAGTTGTGTATAGAGTAATTTCAAACCCTAATCTAATTAGGAGAATAAAATCCGAATTTTATGTTTATTATATATTTTAATCAAGTCTCACTTAATTAATATATATATATATATATATATACACACATAAATATATATTCGTATTTTCTTCCAAGGGACTCTACTATATATACAGTTTACATACATATAATTTAAAGTCGTGATTTAAATAAAATCAATCTTATCGATATATTAAAATCACTAACATTTAAATTATATTTCCTTAATGAATGTTCTTAGTGTGCAACCTTGTAGATTATTATTATGTTGGCAATAATTTAAATCATATTATAAAATTATAAACAGTGAGTGGCATCTAGTAATACATCACTGTTACCCAAGTAATAATAAAGTCGTTGATTCAACGCAACCTTTTCATGACCAATGTTTCAATGTAATTTAATCCTTTTAACCTTGATATCTAAGATTAAATTCAAGGCATGGATGTGTCATCCTCTTCACAATTTAATCTCAGTTTTCTTGATCAATGAGTAGACTATATGAAACAAATCTCTATTTGAGGATGGCCATGCATTTCATAGTTGTTAGGTTTTATAACGTTTGATGATGATTGTACTTAGAATACTTAGATATACAAATGTACAGTTAGTGCTAGTTTATAGCATTGGAATTTTTGTAGCTGGTAGTTTACTATCTGATTCATGTAATTTGTTTTTATATGAGAGTAAGTTAATTTGTATTATAAGAGACTACCAAAACTGCATTAGAGATTTCAACAAGTCAGAGATTGTGTTTGGTCTATTGGAGACTAAGGCAAAAGCTTATCGGAGACTACAGCTTAAAGCATCGGAGACTAATCTTAAGTCATCAGAGACTAAGCGTAAATCATCGGAGATTAAGCGTAAATCATCGGAGACTAAGATTAAAGCATTGGAGACTAAGATTAAAGCATCAGAGACTAAGCTTAAGCTGTCGGAGCCTAAATAGTTGATCAGAGACTAAAGTAAAATTACTCTCTGATGTAGTACAGAGTTCTATTTGAATTAGAAGTTATTTTCGACATGGACATTGAAGAGTCATTGAAGATAAAGCTAGTTAGAAAACAAAAAAAAAAGTTACTATTCGAATTGTAAAGAAAATTATTATTGAATAGCATTAGAAGCTAAATTCCGATTCAGATTTGAAAGCTGTAATTAATTTTACAAAGTTGTATTAGAAGCTGTATGATTATATAGATTTATATATATGTAGTACAGAAATCGAAGCTGACAATCAGTTTTGTGATTGTTAGATTTTGTAATCAATTGTTTATAAATTTATTCTTGTTCTTTAATTTCCGCAAGTAATAATACTTTGAAGAACAGGAATTTGAAAATTTTTCAAGAACTTGTATTCACCCCCCCTTTTACAAGTTCTAGGCTATTTCACTGGGACAACAATTGGCATCAGAGCATATTGGTTAATATACTTCAATTAACAAGAACCAGAGATGGCCAATGATGAAGGAAGCAGCTCCAGCATAGTAGCATATGCTGGAAGTCGTGATGGTGGAACCAGAATTCCAGTTTTAAAAAGAGAAGAATATTCAATCTGGAAACAAAAGATGTATATGCACTTGAGAGCAACAGATTCCGATTACATTGATAGGATTGAGAAGGGTCCCTATCAACCAAGGAAATTTGTTTCTTTAAAAACTGTGGAAGGAACAACTATTCCTAAACACTTTGAACTTGCTACAGAAAGTGACTATACCAATGAAGATAAGTTACAAGTGTTGAAGGATGCTAAAGTGATGAACATACTTTACAATGGATTGGATAAAAATATGTTCAGAAGCATCATCAACTACACAACACCAAAATAGATCTGGGACACCGTCAAAGTCCTATGTGAGGGAACAGACCAAGTAAGAAAGAATAAAAGGTCATCGTTAACACAACAATATGAATTCTTTTAAGCAAAGCCTGGTGAATCAATAACATCAGTTTATGATAGATTCAATGCTTTGCTCAATGATCTAAAAATACTTGGAAAGTCCTATGACAATGAAGATGTTAATACCAAATTCATGAGGGCTCTCCCATCAAGCTAGAATCCAAAAAAAACTGCAGTAAGGGAAGCTCATGATTTGAACAATTTCACTTTGGATAGTGTTAGGGTTAAATGATGATGATGATATTTAGAGAATAAATTGTGCATCTGTAAATATTGAAGGTACTTTATAAACCTTAGTATCAACACAAGTTTTGTATCCACTGATGATTAACTTATTCATCAGTGGATGTTCAAACACTTCACAAGACAAGTCGTAAAATGGAACATCTAAAGGACTTGACAAAGTGAAGAGGAATGTCTGATGTTACTCAAAAATAGTCAAAGTATTCCGCACATCAGATATTCCAAACAAAGTTTTGTTGATTAAGAAACCATCAGTGGAACCCATCAGGGGATGACAAAGGCAGACCAACCCGTCAGGGGAACGAGTCAGGGTATGGCAGTGGCTGGCCAAACTCATTAGAGGGAACGCGTCAGGGCATGAACAAGACATATCATCTGTCAGGGTAAAACTTCAGGGTATGATAGTGTTAGGCTAACCCATCAGGGGGAAAGCTCAACACTGCATTAGTGGAAGCCATCAGTGTATGTCATAAGTTATAACATCAGTAGATTAAGAAGCACTGAGTGAAACTCAAGTGAAGGTTGAAGCCCTGATTCAGTCTTTAACAAGATGTGTCATCAGGGGATCCAGAAGCACTGATCAAGTTCATCAGGGTTTGTCGTAAGTGGATGGTTATGATAGCATGCACCCGTCATCAGGACTTACACTCAAATCAATGAAGCTTGTTAAAGAAGCAAGAAATATTAACTAGAAAGATATTTCTTGAAGTTTGTATTGGTCCAATGAGAACTCTCGAACATTAAATGCTCGCAGATCAGGGGAAGAAAAAGAAGCAACTAAAAGCAGCAGCAGTCTGTCATAAAGGACAACGATGTGACATATATACGACTGAGTTGAGAAAAGTAGCATGTCTTCAGCACGTGGGTTCAACCACTGATCTACTATATATGCAAAGGAGTTCTCATTACACAAAGTACAAAAAGAGAGAGATCAATCCAGTACATCAGATCAAACAAACACTGCAACACACAAAAATCACTAGAGAGAAACTTTGTAATAGATCTTGAGAGATATATTCAAAGAAAAAAGAAGATAGTGTGTGTGACTTAGAAGCTGTAATTTTATTATAGATTTTGTAGCTATTTAATGACATTTGTGATTATTCAGATTTCCAGAAAAACATCAAGTTTTAATACAACTATTTTAACTTGAATCTGTGTGTTCATATTTTATAGTTTTTCTATTCATTGTAGCTATTTCTAGTCAGTGTCGACTAAAGTTTAAAAAAGGCAAAAAGTTTGTAGTGTTTGTATTCAAACCCCCCCCCCCCCCCCCC
>CM025787.1:7374931-7423284 GCA_014636745.2 Centella asiatica | reverse complement strand
GCAAAAAGTTTGTAGTGTTTGCATTCAACCCCCCCCCCCCCCCCCCCTTTTCTACAAACACTTGAGCTTATATTGCTCTAACAATTGGTATCAAAGCCTTTTAGCAGATTACACTTGCTAACAACGATCAACATCTATGGCCAACAAAGCTGGAAACAGTAAAGTCCCCATGTTGGAAAGGGGAAAATACTTCTTCTGGAGACAAAGAATGATAGTTCATCTAAGAGCTATTGATGATGAATATTTGCAGATTCTGGAAGAAGGCCCTCACGTTCCTAAGAAGCTCATTCCTCAGGAGGTTGTTAATGGAGTCCGTGTTCCGGAAAAATTAGTTCCAAAGACAACTGATGAAATGACACTAGAGGAAAGAGAAAAGGTGAAAAAGGATCTCAAAGTCACAGGCATCCTATATAATGGCTTAGATAATAATATGCTGAATACTAGAATGAATCTTACAACGTCTAAATCTATATGGGATACCATACAAATCCTTTGTTATGGAACCGAGGAAGTGAGGGAGAATAAACTGCAGCTGTTGACACAACAGTATGAGTGGTTCACAATGAAAAATGGTGAAACACTCACTAAAATGTTTGATAGATTTAACAGGTTGGTAAATGACCTGAGATTATATGGGAAGGCCTACGCTAACAAGGATGTGAACAGAAAGTTCATGAGAGCTCTTCCCATATCATGGGATCCTAAGACGACAGCCATCAGGGAATCCAAGGACATGAATCTCCTAGACTTGGATAGGCTATATGGTACCCTCAAGACATATGAACTAGAGGTTCAACAAAAATCTGAAATGTCAAGGAAGCTAGAAAGCTTAAATCTGTAGCCCTGATGGCTGCCAAGAAGGACAACCAAGAAGCAAGACCCAGTGTCTTGATGAAGCAGCAGTCAAGAGATGTTGAACTTGAAGGGGACAATGAAGCTGACTTCGGGGAAGATGAATATACTCCTGAAGAGTTAGAGGAGCTGGATGAAACAATGGCCTTTCTTGCAAAAAGGTTTTCCAAGCTGAAATTCCAAAAGCCTGCAGGATCCAAAAGATTTTCAGCAAGGAAGCCTTGTAGCACTAAAAACTTTATTGACAAATCAAGAATAAAGTGCTACAAGTGCAATGAAATGGGCCACTTCGCAAATGAGTGCCGCAAGGCCACAAAAGAAGGTGAATCTAGGGGTAAGGAAGCTGAAGTGGACTACAAAAAGAAATACTTTGACCTTCTCAATGTCAACAAGAAGGGAAAAACATATATTGCTGAGGGAAAGGACTGGGCTGACTCAGATGAAATGCTGAAGAATATATCAACCTAGCCCTGATGGCCTCATCCACTGACAGTAGCAGCTCACAAGGAAAAGTCAAAGGCAGTTAAGTCTGGTTTCTATATAGCGGTTGCTCAAGACACATGACAGGAAACAAAGCCCTGCTCATAGAATTTCAAGAGAATGATGGTCCAGTGATTTCATTTGGTGATAACAGCAAAGGACTGACTCTTGGTTATGGCAAAACAGCAAATGGGAATGTCTCATTTGAAAATGTAGCACTAGTTGATGGAACTTATTAAGCATAAGTCAACTATGTGACAAAGGATACATCATTTCTTTCAAGGGGGATCAGTGCTTGATCTCAAACGAGGATGATGGGAAGCTGGTCTTATCAGGGATAAGAAAAGGAGATCTCTATATTGCTAATTTCAATTCAGTAAGTGGAGAATCATGCTTCTACAGCAAGGCAACCCTTGATGAGAGTAGATTGTGGCATAAGAAGCTCTCTCACTTAAACTTCAAAGCTATAAATGATTTGGTGAAGAGAGAGTTGGTAACTGCACTACCGCAAATGGAATTCTTCCAAGAAGGATTATGTCCAGCTTGTCAACAAGGGAAGCAAAGGAAAACATCCTTTGTCAGCAAGGAAGCCACAATGATTAAAGATTCAATTCAATTGCAACATATGGATCTCTTTGGCCCTGTCAATATTATGTCAGTGTCAAAGAAAATATTTGCAATGGTCATTGTGGATGACTACACCAAATACACTTGGATGAAGTTTCAAAATTCTAAATCAGAAGTTCCTCAACAAATCATTGACCATATTAAGAAAGTGGAAACTGAGTCAGGGTCAGTGGTTAGAATTTTGAAAATAGACAATGGAACTGAATTCAAGAATACAGTTGTTGATGGATTTTGCTTGGAGAAAGGCATCAATCATACATTTTCTGCTCCAAAGACTCCTCAACAGAATGGTGTAGTGGAAAGGAAGAATAGAACCCTGATAGAAGCTGCTAGATCAATGCTAGCAGAGGCAAAGATTCCTACCTATTTTTGGGCTAAGGCAATTCCCACTGCTTGCTTCACTCAAAATATATCTTTAATCAACAAGACTCACAACAAGATACCATATGAGCTAATGACAGGGAGAAAGCCAAACATCAAGTTCCTACATGTTTTTGGATGCAAATGCTTTATATTAAGGAACTTTGGTGAGAACTTAGGAAAATTTGATCCAAAGGCTGATGAAGCAATTTTCCTGGGTTACTCCCTGACATCTAAAGCCTACAGGGTTTACAACAAGAGACTTCAGGTGGTGATGGAGTCTATAAATGTAGCTTTTGATGATCAAGAGATTTCTAGACTTGAAAACCCTGGTTTTCATGAAGAGCTTAGATTTGAAAATGAAGATGAGACTTATTATCAAGAGATTGAAGCTGATGAGTGTAGACAAATGGAGAACTTATCCATTCCTGATGTCAATCCAAACACTATAGAAGCCCTTTCAACAGATAGAGTCAATCTCCTGGACAATAGATCAGGGGATACTCCATCAGGGGGTCAACCATTAGGGCATGCACCATCAGGAGATAACTTGAACCTTGAATTAAGCACTAATTCAGGGGGAGGGTTTTTAGAAGCTGGGAGCACAGACTTAGGGGGAGGAGATGACAATCAAGCAAGCTCATCAAGATACATCTCTAATCCAAAATGGGCCAGGAGTCATACAATAGATTTAATTATTGGTGACCCAAACAAGAAAGTGCAGACTAGAAAAGTAACATCTAATGAATGCCTATATGTTTGCTTTCTTTCACAAGTAGAGCCAAAGAAATTTGAAGAAGCCATTCAAGATGTAGATTGGATAATGGCTATGCAAGAAGAGCTAAATCAATTTGAAAGAAATCAAGTATGGAAGTTGGTGCCTAAACCCAAAGATAGAATCATAATAGGTACCAAAAGGGTATTCAGAAACAAGATGGATGAAGCTGGCATTGTTATTAGAAACAAAGCAAGACTGGTTGCAAAGGGTTATCTTCAAGAGGAAGGGATTGACTTTGATGAAACTTTTGCACCAGTAGCCAAACTTGAGGCTATAAGAATTTTCTTAGCCTATACAGCACATTTAAACATTAAAGTTTATCAAATGGATGTGAAAAGTGCTTTTCTAAATGGGAAATTAGAACAGGAGGTGTATGTCCAACAACCTCCAGGGTTTGAGTGTTCAAAATTCTCAAATCATGTCTATGAACTAGAAAAGGCACTTTATGGACTGAAGCAAGCTCCTAGAGCTTGGTATGACACACTGTCAAAGTTTTTAGTGGAAAACAAATTCACAAGAGGTATCATTGACAAAACATTGTTCTTTAGACAACACCAAGGTCATCTGATTTTGGTTCAAATTTATGTTGATGATATTATCTTTGGATCCACTAACACTAGACTGTGTGAAAAGTTCTCCAAACTCATGCAAAGCAAGTATGAAATGAGCTTGATGGGTGAGTTATCATATTTCTTGGGATTGCAAGTCAAACAAGTAACTGATGGAATTTACATTCATCAGACAAAATATGCCAAAGAACTTCTCAAGAAATTTGATATGGAGGACTCAAAAGTAGCAAAGACACCAATGGCCACTGCAACCAAGATTGACCCTGATACGAATGGAAAGAAAGTTGATTTGAAGACTTACAGGGGAATGATTGGATCATTGCTGTATCTAACAGCTAGCAGGCCTGACATAATGTTTGAAACATGTCTTTATGCAAGATATCAAGCTGATCCCAGGGAATCTCATCTCATTGCAGTGAAAAGAATCTTGAGATATATCAAAGGCACTACAGAGTTGGGACTTTGGTATCCAAAGGAGTCTGGATTTGAATTGTTGGGATATTCTGATGCTGACTTTGGAGGATGCAGAATTGATAGAAAAAGTACAATAGGAAGCTGTCAGTTTCTAGGTGGAAGGCTTGTATCTTGGTTCAGTAAAAAGCAGCACTCAATTTCAACATCAACTGCTGAAGCTGAATATATTGCAGCTGGAAGTTGTTGTGCACAAATTCTATGGATGAAAAATCAGTTAATGGATTATGGCCTGAACTTCAACAATATTCCAATCAGGTGTGATAACACAAGTGCCATTGTCATTGCTGAAAATCCTGTGCAACATTTTAGAACCAAACATATAGAAATCAGATATCATTTTATCAAGGAACATGTTATGAATGGAACCATTGAACTACAGTTTGTACCATCGCATCAGCAGCTGGCAGACATATTTACCAAAGCTCTTGATGAAGCCACCTTTTTCAATCTTGTGGGAGAGCTGGGAATGGTGAACTATGCATCAGGGTCAGGGTCAAATGCCTAAGTTCTGGTACTCCTAACTCATTTCATAAGTCTTTGATGAAATCAATTGATATATGATTATATATGTTTATACTGTAAATATGTATATGTATACTTGTATATTCTGTGTTTTTGTTTAGGTGTGTTGGTTTTTATCTGATGCATCAGGGTCAGGGTCTCTGTCAAGGCGCATCAGGGTCAGGGTATTCGACTCGCGCATCAGGGTCAGGATATTCAGCTCGCGCATCATGGTCAGGGCATCTGTCTTGTGCATCAGGGTCAGGGTATGTAAATACAATTAGCATCAGGGTAAGGTAAAATGTTTTTAACTGCATCAGGGGATTACGGTCAGTTAAGTGATGACAACTCATCAAAAAAAAATTCTCTCTCTGATGACATGTCATCACAGAATTGAAACGACTCCCTGATTGCGTGTTTTTAGGAGCAGTTTTTAAACATCAACAAACAGGTATTTATACTCTATCTCTCCTACCTTTTAAAACACCTTAACTCATTTAATCTTTCTTTGATATTTGCTCGAGTTTTCTTTCTCTCTCTCTCGTTTTCACAGAAACCCTAGAACTTCAAATCTTAAACAAGCATCAATGGCACCCAGCAACGCTCAACAAATCCCAAGGAATTTGGTTGTACCACCCACAAACTATGTGGGTTTCTTCGACATTGAAGAGGTAAATGATTGTTTTAAGCCAATGATGAACTATCTACTAAAATCTGAGTACAGTCAAGATATCTTCACCGATGAAGAAATGTCGGGGGAAGCACTATCCCAACTCTGGACAAGTGCGAAGTTCATGTACTCCACCACAAGGGCTGATGTGATAAAAGGAATCTCATTCAAGATTTCTTCTGAGAAGGGAAAAATCACCCCTTCCAGAATTAATTCTGCTCTGGGGCTACCTACTCAAAACCTGGTGGAAGTACCTGATGATGCTGTACTGCTCGACTTCTTGAGGGAACTGGGCTATAACGCTGCTCCTAGCGCAGTGTTAAAATTCAAGGACCTCAAGAGGGTGAATGTAAAGCGGGAGATCTCCTACTTTTTTGACACTATCACCAAGGTGTTCTCAGGTAAGTGTTCTAACTTTGAGGTAATTACCTCCTTAACTTTAAAAATAGCGTATGCAATGATTAGAAATGTAAATATAAATATAGGTAAAATAATTTTTGATGACCTTGTAAATAAATTAGGTAGTTTTAATTCTAGGAAATCTAAAGTTTATTATGCTAGATTTTTGTATATGATTATGAAAGAACAAATTACTAATTTTTCTTTTGAGAATGATGTTACTGTACAGACATACACGCAAACAAAGAAATTGTTTGCAGAAATAATAAAGAAGTCATACACTGCAGAACCATTTGCTCTTCCAATGCATATGGAACAGGTAGTGCATACTTCACCCTCTACTTCCCAACCTGTAAATTCTTCACCTTTATCTACTATGGCAGAGATCACAACACTTCTCTGCCTTCCCAAGTAGAACAACCAATTTCAACGCAACCACTCTCTACAGCCCAACCCATAGTCTCCCAAAAGACTATTGGGATTAAAAGAAAACCCAGTGAAGTTACCACATCAACTAAATGGGAGCAAGGAGAGAGAGTGATTGGTTACAGGTGTATGAAGAAGAAGAAGGGAGCCATAAGTGTTACCCAAAAGCCTGACCAGGCGGTATCCTCTCAAAATGATACTGCCTTTAATAAGGAATTAAACATATTTCTAACTAGTTCCTCTCAAAAGGAATTAGTTATTGAAAATAGTCCTCAACCAGGGACACAGTTGAGTGAGGCACATACACTGACCATAGTCCCTGATGAATCTAACATCAAGGTCTCTAAGAGCCACTTATAGAAATCTAACACAGTGAGTGCACACACTACTTCTTTTGATGCATCTGGTTTTCTCCAAAGTGTTGTAGTTCAGAAGCTTCTCAATAAGATCAACATGAGTCATAAGCATTCTTCTATAGCTTCTTTTGATGGATCACTTCCTCGTTCAGTGATTCAGCCAACACTCCCTTCTACACCAATTCCTTCTTTCTCTGTTCCTCAAATTTCTTCAGATATTATGACACAAATATTGAGTGTCATAAGATTATATTCTCCATTTTCTCAATTCATGGAGGAGCCAACACTCCCTGACACAGTGATTGATAGTCACCACACTCAAATGGTTTACTCATTTTTCCTTGATACAATCACTGTTGATCAGACGGGGGACATAAATTCTAATGTATATACAACAACTATAAGTCTTTATTTTCCCCCAATTGTAAATATTTCTTCTATAGAGACATACACTTCTCCAATTGTACATACACATATTACTTCCACTCCTTCTCCTATCACTTCTGTGGAACCAGTAACTGTACATAACTTACTTGAGCTGGCCACAGAAGCTGATCTCACAGCCCATAGGAGCCCTTCTAGGACAATTTTGAGTAAGGCTGAGAAAATACTTAGTGCAGAGAGGCAAAGTCAAACCCTTGAGAGGTCTTTGGCAAAAGGAGAGGAAGAGAGTACTGTCTTAGTAAACAAAGAAAAAGGAGAGAATACGAGTGATGACTTAAAAGGAAAAGAAAAAGGAGAGAATGAGGGAGATAAGGATGAGACCCTTGTAAATAAATAACAGAGAAAAAATACAGATACTGTAAATAATACTACAAGTTCTGAAAGTGATGAAGATGATGCTCCACAAGATGATTTTTCCCAGTTCATTGGAGTTGATTTGTACTTTCAATAGAATCAAATGGTGGACACTGTACATTTACTCAAGCAAGAGCTTGCAAGGACCACTGATCCAATCTTGATAAAGATGTTAAAATCACAAATCATGATTGGTCAGTCTGTAGATATTGAGAACAAGAAACTATACATACACTTTACAGATAAAATCAACAATGTACAGTAGGTTGTCGACTCCCTAGTGACCAGCCAGACCCTGCTCCGAATGAAAAAGCAAGCTGACAATGTGGACAAGAAACTTGTTGATCTCACCACTCAACTGTCCAGCATGGACACTATGCAACAATCCATGGCTGACACTCTAAAGCATGTTCTACAAGTCACATCCCTACTCTCAACTCCCAGTGATGATGCTGTCAAAAAGGGGGCGAAATCTACTAGGCCATCGTCAGGGGATGTTGCTGAGAAATCAACAAGTCAAACATCAAGGGATGTGACTGCTCCTGTTACTACTCCAAAACCCAAGGACAAAGGCAAAGGCATCCTGATTGAGGAACCAAAGAAGAAATCCAACACTCAATCAGGGCCTAAGCTACTTGGAGACGCTATGAAGACAGCCCACTTTTTAACACCTGTTGAAGCCGTGATTGACAGGAAAGTGGAGCTGGTCTACCCTCAGGACAAAAAGCTCGTGGAAGCTGATGCACTCTATGCACAGCAACTTCAAGAAGAAGAAGAGAGGGAAATGGCAAAGGAACAGGAGGACGAAAAGAAGAAAAAGAGTGTCGGACCTAGGACCTACAGGAAACCTCAAGCAAGAAGATCTTAGAATCCTAAAGGTGCATCAGGGGATAAGAACCAAGACAAAACTGATGACCCTGATGCCACCAAACCCAAGTCATTTGAAGCTAAGAATCAAGCACCTTCTCCTATAACCACAGCATATGGTCCACCCACTCTAGCTGAATCCCTCAAAGAAGAAAGGCACAAAAACCTGACATTTATGTTCTCAATAAAAAGCATAAATGTTAGGTTCAACAATAAAAGGGATCAGCTGATAATCGTGCAACTAAAGAGTGGGTCACAATTCACAGTTACAATGGACTGATTTAAGAGAATAGATGCTGAGCAACTAGGATTAATGCTGAACTTAATTTCCAAAACACCAGTGGCTAACAGAAACTTGAGGGGGATGATTGAGAAGTTGAAGAGAGCCATCAACGATGAAAGGAGCCTGCCCATAGACTTGGAAAGACCACTGAAATTATTCTATAAATCCACTGATGGGCAGCAGAAAAGCATAAAGATCAAAGACGTTGATGAACTTAACCTGGAGGAAGTGATGCATGTTCTAAGCCAAATTGCTTCTCACAAAAATGAACATGTCATCTAGTTCAGAATCCTGCTAATTCAGAGAGTGCTTAAGGAGATTGAAGAAACCAAAGCTGATGATGGGAATGCTGCAGTAAGGGATGTGCCACCAATGAAGGTATTCAAAGAATATCCAAAAATGATCACAAGCCCCATGGGTGTTGAGTTCAAAAATAAAAATGGGGAGATCATTACCTTCTACTGGTCACAACTTGCTGCAACCAACATACAAGAGATTAAATCTGTCCTTGAAGCTTTGGAATCCAGCAAGAATGTCAACATAGTCAACTTCAAAAGACTTCTTCAAAGGGAGCTGGAGCAACTGGAGGCTGGAAGGGAAGACAAAAGACTTAGGATTCCTGACCAAAACCCAGAACAAAGGAGACAAGGCCTTGGAAGTGACACTCAACCGATTGAATCAAGTCATCCATTGCCCTTTGTCTCAGCCAAAAGAAAAAGGGGTCCTGATGTCTAAGAATGTACATCTTTGTTGTAATAGATATAGGAAATACTTGTAAAAAAATTCTTTTTGTTAGTTCATAAACAATTCTTTCTAGTATATAGTATTGGTTTTAACATCATCATCAGTGCATCTAGAAATTTATGGTTATCGAAATGATAAACATAAATAGGGGGAGATTGTTAGGGTTAAATGATGATGATGATGTTTAGAGAATAAATTGTGTATCTGTAAATATTTAAGGTACTTTATAAACCTTAGTATTAGCACAAGTTTTGCATCCATTGATGATAAACTTATTCATCGATGGATGATCAAACACTTCATAAGACAAGTCATAAAATGGAACATCTAAAGGACTTGACAAAGTGAAGAGGAATGTCTGATGTTACTCAAAAATAGTCAAAGTATTCCGCACATCAAATATTCCAAACAAAGTTTCGTTGATTAAGAAATCATCAGGGGAACCCATCAGGGGATGACAAAGGCAGACCAACCCGTCAGGGGAACGAGTCAGGGTATGGCAGTGGCTGGCCAAACTCATTAGAGGGAACGCGTCAGGGCATGAACAAGACATATCATCTGTCAGGGTAAAACTTCAGGGTATGACAGTGTCAGGCTAACCCGTCAGGGGGAAAGCTCAACACTGCATCAGTGGAAGCCATCAGTGTATGTCGTAAGTTATAACATTAGTGGATCAAGAAGCACTGAGTAAAACTTAAGTGAAAATTGAAGCCTGATCCAGTCTTTAACAAGACTTGTCATCAGGGGATCCAAAAGCACTGATCAAGTTCATCAGGGCTTGTCGTAAATGGATGGTTATGACAGCATGCACCCGTCATTAGGACTTACACTCAAACCAACGAAGCTTGTTAAAGAAGCAAGAAATATTAACTGGAAAGATATTTCTTGAAGTTTGTATTGGTCCAATGAGAACTCTCGAACATTAAATGAACGCAGATCAAGGGAAGAAAAAGAAGCAACTAAAAGCAACAGCAGTCTGTCACAAAGGACAACGATGTGACATATATGTAGTTGAGTTGAGAAAAGTAGCATGACTTCAGCACGTGGGTTCAACCACTGATCTACTATATATGCAAAGGGGTCTCATTACACAAAGTACAAAAAGAGAGAGATCAATCGAGTACATCAGATCAAACAAACACTGCAACACACAAAAATCACTAGAGAGAAACTTTGTAATAGATCTTGAGAGATATATTCAAAGAAAAGAGAAGCTAGTGTGTGTGACTTAGAAGCTGTAATTTTATTACAGATTTTGTAGCTATTTAATCACATTTGTGATTATTCAGATTTCCAGAAAAACATCAAGTTTTAATACAACTATTTTAACTTGAATATGTGTGTTCATATTTTATATTTTTTCTGTTCATTGTAGCTGTTTCCAGTCAGTGCCGACTAAAGTTTAAAAAAGGCAAAAAGTTTGTAGTGTTTGTATTCAACCCCCCCCCCCCCCCCCCCCCCCGACAAACATTTGAGCTTATATTGCTCTAACAGATAGGCTCTATGGAAATTTAAAGACTTATGAACTTGAAATAGAGCAAAGACAAAAGATGCATGGCAGGGACAAAGGAGTTGCACTCATGGTTGAGACAAAGAAGTCGTATGAGGAGCTTGATGATGAAACCGACACTGCAAGCTCGACTAATGAAGAAAGTGAATCCAACACTGATGATGACATGGAGCAATTCATGGCCTTCATGGTGAAGCAATTCAAAAAATTTAGAGCTAGCAGGAAAGGGAAAAGATCATCAAGAAAGCCTAACCCAAAACAAGAAGGTCAAACTGTGACCTTTGACAAAAAGAAGATTAGATGTTACAACTGTGATGGGTTTGGGCACTTTGCCAATGATTTCAAGAAACCTAGATCTACAGAAAGATCTAAGGATGAAAAGTTCAGAAAATCAGGGAATGACGTTGCTGATAAAAAGTACAAATCTAAAAGCAAGGCCCTGATTACTGAAGGCAAATATTGGATTGACAATGAGTCTGAAGAAGAAACTGTCAACTTTGCTTTGATGGCTCGAACTAATGAGCCAAGTGATTCTACAAAGGTATGTGATGCAACTCAGAACTTTAATATGCTTAATTTAATTGATACATCTAGTATAGAAAGCATACAAAAAGATATGTCTGATTTGCATGTTAGTTTTAGATCATTATCTATTGAACATGCCAAAGTTAAAGAATCACATAACCAACTCTTGAATAGAAATAAATTTCTTGAAGAAAGAATAATACAATTTGATGATATTAAGTTTGAGTTAGATAAAGCTCATCACATGATTGATGCTTTGAAAAAGAGGGAATATTACTTAATCGAACAACTTGAACATGAACATGCTAAGATAAAAGAGTGGAACCAATCCTCTAAAAAGCTATCAGACTTGGTATGTAGTCAAATGGTAGATCAAAAATATGGTCTAGGTTATAATGAATACCTAGGAAAGAAATCAGATATAGAAGATATTATTGAAGCTGCTAACTCCATGACTAACAAGTCAATTCCCATTAAAAGAATTAATTTTGTCTCACCAGTCATTGAACCTAAATTTATGAACACTCAATATCAACTTGTCACTGCAGTTATAAATAATGATCAAAATTCAGTAAATACTTTTGAAAAGAGTGGAAGCAAAGATTGAATATAGGATTCATGACCAAGACACAATTAAACAAGAAATTGGAAAATCTTACTGAGGCTAAGGTTGAAAATTTAGTGGAGTCTAGCAGTGGAAGAAGAAATAGGAATGGAAAAATAGGCATCAATAAATATACTAATTATGCTAGAATGTCTGATGCTCTTAGAAAAACATGTCACATATGTGGAAATTCCAACCACATAGCTATATATTGTAGGAGTAAAAATAGAGTTCCTATAGTAGAGACTACACCAACAAAGATAACTAAAGAAAAATCATCTATAAAAAGGTTTAACCATCTTTACAATTAATTTACAATAATTGTGAAAATTCTAAACTTGGCAGTCTCTCACCTTCAAGAAGCAAGACTATTGATTGTCTAATAAAAGTTAAAAATTCTAAAAGACAATCAACTCCATTTGAGTTAAGTCTTTATTCTAAAACTAGTGAGAAAGGACCCAAGAAAATCTGGGTCCCAAAAATTTCTGACTAGTTATTCTTACTGTGCAGTGCAAAAAGAAAAAATCATGGTTCTTGGACAGTGGATGTTCAAGGCATATGACAGTAGACAAGTCCCTACTTAAAATATATGAAGAAAAGAGTGCCCCTAAGGTAACTTTTGGAGATGTCACCAAAGGCCATACAAAGGGCTATGGCAATGTTGAGCATGGAGATGTCATCTTCAATGAGGTATCACTAGTTGATGGCTTAAAGCACAATCTGTTAAATGTGAGTCAACTATGTGATAGATGATTCTATGTCACCTTTAAAGAAGATCAATGCCAGGTGTGTGACAAGGAATCTGGAGATGTAATATTGACATGAAAAAAAAAAAAGGAAATTTGTACACTGCAAACCTAATCTCTTCCACTGATCAAGTCATATGCCTTTATAGCAAAGCCTTAGCTGATGAAAGTTGGCTTTGGCATAAGAAGCTCTCTCACTTAAACTTCAAAAACATCAACAATTTGGTGAGAAAAGGCTTGGTAGTTGGCATTCCTCAATTGAAATTTACACAAGAAGGGTTGTGTGATTCATGCCAGAAAGGAAAACAAAGAAGTGTGTCATTCAAGAACAAACCAGCAACATCAATCACTAACCCTTTACAGTTATTACATATGGACTTATTTGATCAAGTGAATGTGATGTCAATATTAAGAAACAGATATGCTTTGGTTATAGTGTATGATCACACAAGGTATACTCGGGTAAAATACCTTCACTCAAAAGATGAAGCTGCTCAGTTGATTATTAATCATATCAAGAAAGTAGAAACTAAGTCAGGAAAAACAGTAAAGGTTATAAGAAGTGATAGAGGAACAGAATTCAAATATTCCCAAGTAAATGAATTCTGCACTGAAAAAGGAATATCTCATCAATTCTCAGCTCCAAGAACCCCTCAACAAAATGGAGTTGTTGAGAAAAAAAATAAAACACTTATTGAAGCGGCAAGGACAATGCTAGAAGAATCAAAGCTTCCAACCTATTTCTGGGAGGAAGCAATTAGTACTGTTTGCTTCTCACAGAATAGGTCCTTGATCAACAAGACTTACAACAAAACACCCTATAAGTTAATGACTGGGAGGAAACCAACTCTCAAGTTTCTACATGTGTTTGGTTGTAAGTGTTTTGTTCTGAGAGATTCATTAGAGACAAGAGGAAAATTTGAGAGCAAATCTGATGAAACAATTTTCTTAGGTTACTCTCTATCGAGTAAGGCATATAAAGTGTATAATCTAAGAACAAAGGTTATTGTGGAATCCATTCAAGTTGTTTTTTATGATAGCAAGATTCCAAGAATGGTTGGTCAAGGATTGCATGAAACTCTCAGATTTGAAAATGAATTGGATGCATGGATGGATCCATCAGAGACTAAAAAATTACTCCTAGATGACTATGTTCCTTCGATTAGTGAGGGGGAGTTAACGGTTGTGCATAAAGTACCAAGGATTAATACTACATTAGAGACTAGAGTATTAGCATCTGATGAAACACAAGGGATTGGAAATACAAGTGCACAATCAGAGACTAATGAGACACCAGAGACTACTGAAGTCGACATTCAAGATAAGACTAATAGCTTAGGGGGAGCTAACAATGAAGAAGCCACTAGTTTAGGGGGAGCAGTCTCTGATTCATCAACTAGATTGGACTATACTACTCTAGTAAATGAAGCCTCATCTTCAAGATTAAATCTGCCACCTGTAAGACCTTGGTTGAGAGATCATACACCAGATTTAATTATTGGAGATTTAGAGGAAGGAGTCAAGACAAGAAGTGCAACACAAAATGAGTGTCTTTATCTCAGTTTTTTGTCAAAAATTGAGCCAAAAAAAATTGAAGAAGCACTTCAAGATCCTAACTGGGTAATAGCCATGCAAGAAGAGTTAAACCAATTCACAAGGAATAAAGTCTGGAGATTGGTACCCAAACCAAAGAATAGATCAATAGTTGGTGCCAAGTGGGTCTTCAGAAACAAATTAGATGAAGCTGGTACAATCACAAGGAATAAAGAAAGATTGGTGTGAGGACCCAAAAATTTTAAATGAGTTTTGTCATATGATTAATTTATTTTGTGATTTATTTATTTTATGCATGAAGATTTAATTTCTTCGGTTTGATCAATAAAAGTTCAATGGCAATGTGATGTCTAAAAGATTTTAAATGTATTTTGGAGCTCAAATTTTTATATGATTATAGTATTAAAGTTTATTAAACGGAAGTGTAATGATTTTTGTTCACGAGGGGAGAAGCACACGGGTGTGAACGAGTGTACGCTACAGTAATCATTTTTGAACTAAAGACTACTAGGAGACATGAGGCATTTAATGCAGATCACTTCCAACAGTACACTAGAGTGGGCTATGATAGATGACCGACTGACGTTAGCAGCCATTGCATCCATCCTTTCTCACCAATCACTTCTTTCTAAAGCCCGTTGCTACCTTTTTCCAACCAACGGCTAAAATCAAATCTCAAACAATCCAATAGCTCTTGTTGTTCGACAAGATATATATATATATATATATATATATATATATATATCCTTGGAGTACAACCCTAGCTCCACTTTCATAAATCTTCTATACAGTATACCACCAAATCCAGGTTTACTCTCAAGGCAACAGTTCTTTTTCGAAGAGCAACCCAAGGCTTTTAACTTCTTCTTTGCAGCCAAAGAGGTAAAAGCATTACATTAAAGTCTTGCTTTGATTCTTACACTTTTGTTCTGTTATGCATGCCACGTTTAATACCTGGTTCATTCATTTCCAAAAGTACGATTTAATGCATGCTTTCAACACCTAAAGTTAATGCCTTTTTGTTTCAAAAGCTACCTAAGATGAGTGTAAGAATGTTAACAACCATCTGGTAGGAAAACCTTTATTTACCAAACAATTCTTTTTGTCAGTAGTTGAAAACACCCTATTCAAACCTCTGTCAACTGGAGTTTGGAAGTTTAATCAGTGTCTGCAAGATCTAATAGACCCCGAGAGATATTATGTATTACTGAGAGGATGATGAGAGTTGACCTAGGTATGGTTATGGTTGAGAACACCACCCATGGAGGAGTGAGGAAGACACCACTATATCTAACACAAATTCTAACTTAGTCTCCGACGGGTTGGAGTTAGTCTCTGACCCTATGAAATAGTCTCTGGGAGATTCTATGTTAGTCTCTGATGAGATATAATATTAGTCTACGATGAAGAAAATTCTTAGTCTCTAATGAAGGAAATTCTTAGTCTCTGATGAAGGAAATTCTTAGTCTCTGATGGAGGAATTTTCTAGTCTCTAATGAATGAAATGTTGTTAGTCTCTGAAGACTAAAGAGGTTAGCTTCCGAAGACTTTGGCGTTAACCAGCTAGGTTTGGCGCTGAATTATGGAGTTTGGCATTGAACAAACTAGCCACCGAGGAGTTTGGTGCTGAGCAAATCATCCACTGATGAGTTCAGCGATGACTTAGTGAGTTCAGTGTTGAACAAGTTGTCACCCAACGAGTTTGGCGATGAACAAATTATCCCTTAATGGGTAAGTCATCCCCTGATGACTATTCCTTGATGAGTGAATGATACCCTGATGGTTGAAGGCTATCCCCTGATGGCCGAGTGAGACATCCCCTGACGAGTAGTTTACCCACTGATGTCTGGTTATCCCCTGATGAGCAGTTTGTTTTTGAAACTATAAAACATTATTTTCTTAAATTATTTTATGATGTTTCAATTATTCATTTAACTTCAAGTATTCTTATGTCAAATTTGAGACATTAAAAGTTTAAGGACATCACATATGCATTTCTTTTATAATTCTATTTAAGGTATTAAAGTATTATGTTATATGCATGTTTTACAGAATCTTTCACTCACGAGTAAATTGAATTTGATTTTGTGCAAAGGACCGAGGCAAGTATATACATTCAATCTGATGCTTATTTCAATTTAACGCAGTATCATTTGATTTGATATGCGTGCAAGGCTTTGATTATGTGTTTCAATTATTTTTATGAATGAACATGCTATGCTTTAAATTCCGCTAGCATGATATGAATGATAATGCATGGATATAACTAAGCTTTGATTTTCAACTATTTTTTAATCTTATATTTGTGCAAACAAATGAGAATGATATGTTCCTTAAATGGGTTATGCCACATGGTTGGCTAGAGGAAAGGAAAGGTGTTGATTTGTTCTTCACCTGACCTAGAGGATTTATAAGTGACTACGTACGTTCACACAAGGAGGGATCATGCTGTCACAGTTAGGCCAGCTATGTACTATATGGTTAGCAGATCCAACGAGTTTAGCCCCCGATGGATATTTTGAAAAAGGTTGTATACAGGTGAATACCTATCTTTCTTCAAGGAGGATTACACGTTGTTTATTATCAGTGATCCTAAAGATTCTTCAAAATTTCCGAGGCATTAGTATTGTTTCACTGAGCCTCATAAACCGAGTTGAGCTTCCTTCAATATTCTAGATTTGTTTATTTGAATTGTTTATATACTTACTGGGCGTAAATCGCTTATTCTTGTTGAACTTAATGTCTTGCAGGGCATGGTCCAAAAGCTGAACCCTCTGACAAGGGGAAGGCAAAGATGATCGGCTACTGAGTTTTATTAACCCTTTTGAGTGTTGCTAAGGAAGGAAGGAAGATATTTGAAGTTGTAATGATTATGAACTGTAATTTATAGATGGATTAGCTTCCGCTGAAATGTAATAGTTTGAGTTGTAATAACTCGCCACTATTTCCTTTTATTAGTATTTATGCTATGAATGGATGTGATGTTATCTTTTCCTTCTTTTGATGAAGCCCTGGTCCGGTAAGGTATTTTTGGGGTCGTCACAATTGGTAGCAAAGGGTTACTCTCAAGAAGAAGGAATTGACTATGAAGAAACCTTTGCACCAGTTGCAAGACTTGAAGCAATAAGGATTTTCTTGGCATATGCAGCCTATAATGTGACGACCCCATAATCCCATACCGGGCTAGGGCATCATCATAAGAAGGTAAAGATAACCATTCATCCATTCATAAATAAATACTGAATAAAAACAGAATTTAAGAGTTATTACAACCCAAGAATTAAGTAATTACAGCGGAAGCTATTACATCATTTCTTAATAAATCTCATTAACTCTTCAAACTTCTTCCTTCTTTCCTTCATCAGTTCTATCAAAAGGATAAACACTTAGTAGCTTATCATCTTTGTTTTCCCCTTATCAGAGGGTTCAGCTTTAGCTTTCTGTCCTGCAAGACATTAACATTCAACATGGGTGAGCGTTTTACGCCCAGCAAGTATATACACATTGAGGAAAATATGAATAATTCAACGAATTTCATCTGGAATCAAAGGAGAGAAATTTAAATTCTATTTGTGAGGCTTGGTGAAGCAATGCCAAGACCTCGGAAACCTTCAAATATCCTTGAGGATTCACTGATGATATACAACTTGTGATCCTCCCTTGAAGAAAGTCAGGTATACACCTGATCATAACTTTCTCAAATATCCAACGGGGGCTACACCCGTGGATCTGCTAACCATACAGTACACAGTTGGCCAGGCTGGACCGCATGATCCCTCTGAGTGACTACGTAGTCAAATAACATTTCCTCTTGGTCAGGTGAAGAACACATCAGCACCTTTCCTTTCCTCTTGCCAACCATGTGGCATAACCCCCATAAGGGGCATCATTCACATTCTCATTGCACAGATATAAGATTGAAAACATAGCTGAAATTCAAAGCTCATTTATATCCATGCATCATCATTCATATCATGCTAGCAGAATCAAAAGCATAGCATGCTCATTCATCAGAACAATTAAAGTATAAATCCATCCCTCTACGCATATCGAAACAAATGATAATGCGTTAAACTGAAATAAGCATGAGATTGTGAATATACTTGCCTCAGTCCTTTGCTCACGACCAAAATTTAATTTACTCGTGAGTGGAAAATTCTATAAGAATATACATATCACAAGATGAATTTAATATCTGGGTTAAAATATGAGGGAAAATGCACATGTGATGTCCTTAACTTTTAACGTCTCAATCTGATATAAAAACTGTTGAGGTTAAGAAATCAATTTAAACATCTTAAAATAATTTAAGAAAATAACATTTTATAGTTTTAAAACAAACTGCGCATCAGGGAATTACTACGCTTTAATTCATCGGAGACTAATAACCCATCGGGGATTAATAACTCATCGGGGGTTAATAACTCATCGGGGATTATCAACCCATCGAGGATTAATAACCCATCGGGGATTATCAAACCATCGGGGATTATCAACCCATCGGGGATTATCAACCCATCGGGGATTAATAACCCATCGGGGATTATTAAACCATCGGGGATTATCAACCCATCGGGGATTATCAACCCATCGGGGATTAATAACCCATCGGGGATTATCAACCCATCGGGGATTAATAACCCATCGGGGATTATCAAACCATCGGGGATTATTTACAAGATCAGAGACTAATTCAAACCCATCAGAGACTAGGTTAAGGTCTGTCTCAGATACAGGGTCGTCTTCCTCACTCCTCCATGTGTGGTGCCCTCAACCATAACCACACTTAGGTCCAAACTCATCATTCTCTCAGTGATACGTAACATTTCTTATGGTCTGCATGCCATCCTAAACACGGTTTAGGGTTAAAAATCAGGTTAAAGAATACTCAAGCATGGGGTTGCCACTACTGACAAAAGAATGTTTGGTAGTTAAAGGTTTGTCCACCAGGTGGTTGTCAACAACACTACACCCATCTTAGACAACTTGAAATAAATGACATTAACTCCAATCGTTAGAATATGCATTAAGTCATACTTTTGAAAATAAATGAACATGGTATTAAATGTGGTAGGTAGAGCAGAGATGCAAGAAATATAGCAAGACTTAAATGAGATGCTCTTACCTCCTTACTGTAGGAAGGAAATAAATGCTCCGGTTTATCCTTCAAGAAGAACTGCTGTCTCAAAAATTAAATTTAAGTTTGATGGAAGTTTAGAAAGGTAGAATCAAGGTTACAACAGCGTGATGTGTATATATATATCACTTGATTGAACAACAAGGACCGTCGGATCAACTTGATCTCAGCCATTGGCTATGAAAAGAAAGGAAATGACTGAAGAAGGAAAGAGAGGTTGAAACGGCTGTTGTGTCCATCGGTCATCTTTCATAGCTGACTCTAGGGTAATGATAGGGATGATGAGCATTTAATGCTGTTGTTCCCCCCAGCAATGGAGTATTTAAAAAGAAGACGGGTACTGTAGCTACCCGAGGCATTCCCGCGAAACACTCCTTTAAGGGTAGAACAACTCATGAGCTTTACAAAATCATTTAAAAATCTTTTGGGCATCACATTGCAGATAAATTTTTCATAAGAAAATATAATTTCAATATTCACAACTTATAAGAAAATAATTTTCATAAAGAAAAATAAGCTAAAATAATTAAATTTCATAACGGAATTTATTTACAAATCCGGGTCTTCACATATAAAAACTTCAAGGTGTACCAGATGGATGTCAAGAGTGCTTTCTTGAATGGAAAGTTGGAAGAAGTGGTCTATGTTGAACAACTACCAGGTTTTGTAGATCCCAAGTTTCCAAATCATGTCTACAGGTTAGATAAAGCACTTTATGGCTTAAAACAAGCACCCAGAGCCTGTGTTTTCCCAGTGAGATAGTCGAGAACTTGTAGAAGGGGGGTTGAATACAAGTTCTTTGAAATCTTTTTCGATTACTTGTTCTTCAAGAAATTAATGATTACTTGCGGAAATAAAGAACAAGAACACGAATCAATTTATAAACAATTGCTTGTATTGATTTTAACAATTGAATACAAATTCTAACAATCACAACAATATGATCGTCAGCTTCTTTTCTATTCTGTATAGGAAAAGATACAAACTATGAAAAACCTATACAGCTTCGAATCATTATACTGTAAAACTAATTACAGCTACTCTAAAAACTGATTCTTCATTTTTCTATTCTAAATCAACATTGATTCAGCTTCCTTATTCGAATCAAATACAATCTTTCCTTTTTTATTAGGAAGAGATTTTTGGTTAGTTTCCTTACCAGCTACGTCTTCAATAATATCTTGAACTACATGGAAGACATTCCTTTTAATTCAAACTCTGTATCTCTCAGGAAATAAATCACGATTAGTCCCTGGTGCTTCATCTTTAGTCTCTGGTGACGTCATCAATTAGTCTCTGGTGCTTTTAGTCCCTGATGACGTCAGATTGTGTAGTCTCCGATAGAGTTATTTAGTCTCTAATGCTTTAAGGGTTAGTCTCCGATGACGTAAGGTTAGTCTCTGATGCTTTTAACTTTAGTCTCCGATGACGTAAACTTTAGTCTCCGACTCTTTTACACTTAGTCTCTGATGACGTAAGCCTTAGTCTCCGATAGGCAAAACTAGTCTCTGATAGATAAAAAAATCCTTAGTCTCTGACAAGTTTTCCTAGTCTCCGACAAGCCTTTTTGTAAACTCCAACGGATCAAATACACATTTCTACTTGCTGAAGCTTTGATACTCCATTCCAGCAATTACTTACAAATAAGAAATAATTATATCTCTTTACAAAGAATGAATGAATTACAAACAAAGAGATAACTACTGGCTACAAAACTTCAGTGTTACTAATTAACATTTTCTATACATTTGTATTCTAAGTAATCTAAAAACAATCATCATCAAATGTTTTAAAACCTAACAGCCTGGTATGATACTCTCTCTCAGTTTTTAATTGAAAATAAATTTGTTAGAGGTACCATAGATAAAACACTTTTTTATAGAAAACAAGGTTCTGATTTAATACTTGTGCAAATATATGTGGATGATATTATATTTGGTTCTACAAATAAAAAAACTATGTGAAAGATTTTCAATATTGATGCAGTCTAGATATGAAATGAGTATGATGGTGAGTTAACATTTTTCTTAGGACTATAGATAAAACAGTCAACTGATGGAATCTTCATTAGTCAGTCCAAGTACATCAAGGACTTACTAAGAAAATATGATCTAGTTGATTGTCCATTTGCAAAAACACTCATGGCTACAACCACTAAGCTAGATAAGGATATTAAAGGAAAGAAAGTTGATATAACTAACTATAGGGGAATGATGTTAGGTTTTATAAACATTTGATGATGATTGTTCTTAGAATACTTAGGAATACAAATGTACAGAAAAGTGTTGGTTTGTAACACTTTAGTATTGTAGCTAGCAGTAGTATCTCTTGTTTGTAAATTAGTCATTATAATAAAGAGATAGGTTTATTTTATTTGTATGTACTGCTGGAATACTTGTTAAGTTTGTTCAACAAGTTGTTTTAAATTTATTAGTCCTTCGGAGATTGAATTTGGCTTGTCGGAGACTAAGGGAAAAGTTCACCAGAGACTAAGTTTTTGTTCATTAGAGATTGGACTTTGCCCATCGGAGATTAAAGTTTTGTTAATCGGAGATTGAAGAATCCTTCATCGGAGATTAAAGTTTTGTTCATCAGAGATTGAAGGATTGTTCATCGGAGATTAAAGCTTACGTCATCGAGGATTGGAACTAAAGAGTCAGAGATTAATGCTGACGTCATCAGTGACTAACACAATACCTCAGAGATTAAAAGCTGACGTCATCAGCGACTAAAGCCAAAGCATCGGAGATTACTCGAAGTGATCGGGGACTAATGAAAGAAGCCATCGGAGATTAGTCGAGGACTTAATCACTGGTGGAGTTAGAGTTCAAATCAAAGAAGGAAAGTCTTCCATGCACACGTAGACTTTATTGAAGACGTAGCTGACAAGGAAACTTGTTAGAAATCTTTCAATTGTAAAGATTGTATTTGATTTGAATTAGGAAGCTAGGTTTTTGGTAACTTAGTTTTTAAGAAGCTATAATTATAAAATTACAGGAGAACAATACGAAGCTGTATAGAATTGAAAGAGTTGTATTCTCTTTATATACAGAATAGAAGCTGACGATCAAAGCTTGTCTTGATTGTTAGAAAACTTGTAATCAATTGTTAAATCAAATAAAGGCAATTGTTTATAGAGTTTAGATTGTGTTCTTTATATTCCGCAGAAGAGTTTAAATTTAAAAAAAAAACAGTCAATCGAAAAGAATTTTCAAAGAACTTGTATTCAACCCCCCACCCCTTCTACAAGTTCTAGGTCATCTCACTGGGAAAACAATTGGTATTAGAGCCTTTAATTGAAAATACTCAATTAACAAGATTCTGAGATGGCCAACAACGATGAAGCAAGCAGCTCTAACATCATGGCGTATGCAGGAAGTAGAGATGGTGGAACCAGAATTCCTATTCTTAAAAGAGAAGAATATCCAATGTGGAAACAAAAGATGTATATGCACTTGAGAGCAACAGATCCAGATTACATAGATAGGATTGAGAAGGGTCCTTATCTACCCAGGAAATTTGTTTCTGCAAAAACTGTTGAAGGATCTATTGTTGCAGAACACTTTGTACTTGCTCCAGAAAGTGATTATACAAACGAAGACAAGTTACAAGTGTTAAAGGATGCTAAAGTGATGAACATACTTTATAATGGGATTGATAAAAATATGTTCACAAGCATCATAAACTGCACTACATCTAAACAAATCTGGGACACCATCAAAGTCCTGTGTGAGGGAACTGACCAAGTCCGAAAGAACAAGAGATCATTGTTGACAACAATATGAGTTCTTTCAAGCAAAGCCTGGTGAACCTATAACATCAGTATATGACAGGTTCAACACTTTGCTCAATGACTTGAAAATACTTGGGAAGTCTTATGATAATGAGGATATAAACACCAAGTTCATGAGATCTCTCCCACCAAGTTGGGATCCAAAGACAACAGTAATAAGAGAGGCTCATGACTTGGATCTTCTCACACTGGATAGGCTCTACGAAAATTTAAAGACCTATGAACTTGAAGTAGAGCAAAGGCAGCGCATGCATGGCAGGGACAAAGGAGCTGCATTGATGGTTGAGACAAACAAGTCTCAAGAGAAGCTTGATGAGGAATTTTCTGACGCTAGCTCAACTGATAATGAAGATGAACTGGATACTGATGATGACATGGAGGAATTCATGGCATTCATGGTTAAACAGTTTAAGAAATTTAGGGCTAGCAGAAAAGGAAGAAAATCATAGAGAAAACCTAACCCTAAACGAGAAGGTCAAAAAGTCACCTTCGACTTAAAGAAAATAAGATGCTACAATTGTGATGGGTTAGGGCACTTTGCCAATGAGTGCAAGAAGCCTAGATCTAATGATAGATCTAAGGATGAAAAATCAAGGAAGGACTTTGCTGACAAGAAAGCCAAATCTAAAAGCAAAGCCTTGATTACTGAGGGAAAAGATTGGATTGACAGCGACTCTGATGAAGAAGTTGTCAACTTTGCCCTAATGGTTCGTAGTGACGAGTCAAGAGATTCTACAAAGGTATGTGATGCAAATCAGAATTTTAACGTGCTTAATTTACTTGATACATCTAGCATTGAAAGCATGCAAAAAGACATATCTGATTTGCATGTCAGTTTTAGGTCTTTAACTATAGAGCATACCAATGTAAAAGAATCACGTGACATTCTCTTAAAAAGAAACAATTTTCTTGAAGAGAGATTGACACAGTTTGATACTATCAAGTCTGATTTAAACAAAGCACATCATATGATTGATGCTTTGAAAAAGAGGGAATATTACTTAGTAGAGCAACTTGAAATTGCTCAAGCTAAGATCAAACTGTTGAATACTTCCTCTAAAAAGCTAAAAGACTTGGTAGATAGTCAAACAATGGGTCACCAATTTGGATTAGGCTATGATGCATGGATAAATAAAAATTCAGAATTAGATGACCTAGTTGAAGTTGTTGAGTCCACAACTGAAAAGCCAAAAGTTGCTAGAAAAATTAACTTTGTATCTCCTGTTCATGAACCCAGATTTATTAACATTCAAGATCAACAAAACACTGAAAAAACAAGTTTCAATCAAAAGACAGTGAATATTGTTGAGAAGAATGAAAACAAACATTTAAATATTGGGTTTATGACAAAGAAACAGTTAATAAAGAAATTGGAAACTGTTCCAATACAAAAGGCTGAAAAAGTTGTGGAATCAAACAGAAGTAAGAAAAATAGGAATGGCAAGTTAGGCATTAACAAATATACCAACTATGTTTCAATGCCTGATGCTCCTAGAAAAACATGTCATGTATGTGGTAATCCAAACCACATAGCTATGCACTGTAGGAGCAAAAATAAAATTCCTATACTTGAGACTAGTAACTCAAAGACAACAAAAGATAAATCACCTATAAAAAGGTCAAGTAGTCTTTGCATTGAAAATAATAAAACAAAGTCAATTAGTCTCACAAACAATGGAAGCAAGACTGTAAATTGCCCAATTAAAATCAAACATGGAAAGAGGCAATCGACTTATTCTGAGTCAAGTCTTGAATCTACAACTAGTGAGAAAGGACTCAAGAAGATTTGGGTCCCAAAAATCTCAAATTAGTTCTCTCTACTGTGCAGGGCAAAAAGAAGAAATCATGTTACTTGGACAGTGGTTGTTCAAGGCACATGACTGGAGATAAGTCCCTGCTAAAACAGTATGAAGAGAGAAGTGGCCCAAGAGTCACTTTTGGAGATGACAGCAAAGGCCATACTAGAGGATATGGATCTGTTGAACATGGAGATGTCATCTTCACTGAGGTATCACTAGTTGATGGCTTAAAGCACAATTTACTTAGTGTGAGTCAACTGTGTGATAAGGGATTCAATGTTTCTTTTAAAGAAGATCAATGTTTAGTAAGTGACAAAGAATCAGGGACTGTGATTTTGACAGGAAAAAGAAAAGGGAATTTGTACATTGCAAATCTCATTTCTTCAACTGATCAAATCACATCTCTTTACAGCAAAGCTTCAACTGATGAGAGTTGGCTTTGGCATAAGAAGCTTTCCCACCTGAACTTCAAGAATATCAATAGTCTTGTGAGGAAAGGAATGGTAGCTGGCATTCCACAATTGGAATTTACACAAGATGGATTGTGTGATGCATGCCAGAAAGGAAAGCAAAGAAGTGTATCATTCAAAAACAAACCAGCAACATCAATCACTGACCCTTTACAACTTCTCCATATGGATTTGTTTGGTCAAGTGAATGTGATGTCTATCTTAAGGAATAGATATGCACTGGTAATTGTTGATGATCACACAAGGTATACTTGGGTAGAATACCTCTTTGCAAAGAATGAAGCTGCTCAGTTAATTATTGATCATGTCAAGAAAATAGAAACTGAGTCAGGTAAAACAGTGAGGGTAATAAGAAGTGACAGAGAAACAGAATTCAAAAATTCCCAAGTAATTGAATTCTGCACTGAGAAAGGAATTACTCATCAATTCTCTGCACCTAGAACTCCTCAACAAAATGGAGTTGTTGAGAGGAAAAATAGAACTCTCATTGAAGCAGCAAGTACCATGTTGCAAGAGGCTAAGCTTCCCACCTACTTTTGGGAGGAAGCTATAAGCACTGCATGTTTTACACAAAACGGGTCCTTGATAAACAAAGCATACAACAAAACACCTTATGAATTGATGACTGGGAGAAAACCAACTCTCAAGTTTTTAAATGTGTTTGGTTGTAAGTGCTTTGTACTGAGAGATTCATCAGAGACAAGAGGAAAATTTGACAATAAGTCTGATGAAGCAATCTTCTTAGGTTATTCTCTGTCAAGCAAAGCATACAGAGTTTATAACTTAAGAACCAAGGTCATTTTGGAATCCATTCAAGTTGCATTTGATGATAGAAAGATTCCAGGAATGCTTGGTCAAGGATTGCATGAACCTCTCAGTTTTGAGAATGAATTGGATGCATGGGAATATCCAACAGAGAATGCTGAAAATCCCCAAAATAACAGTGATTCCTCTTTAATTGAGGGGGAGTTGACTGTTGTGCATGAAGTACCAAGGACTGATGTATCATCAGAGACTAGAGTACTGGAACAAAATGGAACACAAGTCACTGATGACATTAATTCTCCATCGGAGACTAGTATCCCTGATGCATACACAGAGACTATTGAAATATCTAACTCAGGGGGAGTTAATGAAGAAGAGATCAATAGTTTAGGGGGAGCAAACTCTGTTAATGAAACTGGATTGAATTTTATCAATCTAGAAAATGAAGCCTCTAGTTCAAGAACAAATCTGCCAAAAACCAGACCATGGTTGAGAGACCACACAACAGATTTGATCATTGGAAATATTGAGGATGGAGTTAGGACTAGAAGTGCAACACAAAATGAATGTTTGTACCTCAGTTTTCTATCAAAGATTGAACCAAAGAAAATTGAGGAAGCACTTCAAGATCCTGATTGGATTATTGCCATGCAAGAAGAATTAAACCAATTTGTTAGAAACAAAGTCTGGAGACTGGTACCCAAACCAAGGAACAGATCTATAATAGGTGCCAAGTGGGTCTTCAGAAACAAATTGGATGAAACTGGTACAATTACAAGGAATAAGGCAAGACTGGTTGCAAAGGGACACTCTCAAGAGGAAGGAATTGACTATGATGAGACCTTTGCACCAGTGGCTAGACTTGAAGCTATCAAAAATTTTCTTGCTTTTGCATCCTACAAGAACTTCAAAGTATACCAGATGGATGTCAAGAGTGCTTTCCTTAATGGAAAATTGGAAGAAGAAGTCTATGTTCAACAACCCCCAGGTTTTGTAGACTCCAAATTCCCTAATCATGTTTACAGGTTAGACAAAGCACTCTATGGCTTAAAACAAGCACCAAGAGCCTGGTATGATACTCTTTCTCAGTTTTTAATTGAAAATAAATTTGTAAGAGGTATCATAGATAAAACATTGTTTTATAGAATTCAAGGCTCTAATGTTATACTTGTGCAAATATATGTTGATGACATTATTTTTGGATCTACTAATGAAAAACTGTGTGCAAAATTTTCAAAACTTATGCAGTCTAGATATGAAATGAGCATGATGGGTGAATTAACATTTTTCTTAGGATTGCAAATTAAACAGTCAACTGAGGGAATTTTCATCAGTCAGTCTAAGTACATTAAGGACTTACTGAGAAAATATGACTTGGTTGATTGTACTTATGCAAAAACACCTATGCCCACAGCCACTAAGCTAAATAAGGATTTAAAAGGAAAGAAAGTAGACATTACTAGCTATAGAGGCATGATAGGCTCACTTTTGTATCTAACTGCAAGTAGACCTGATATAATGTTTTCTACATGTCTATGTGCTAGATTTCAAGCTGACCCTAGAGAGTCACATTTGATTGCTGTAAAAAGAATACTCAGATATCTAAAGGGTACCCCAAAGAATCTGATTTTAAACTAATTGGTTATTCAGATGCTGATTATGCAGGATGTAAGCTTGACAGGAAAAGCACAAGTGGAAGTTGCCAACTTCTTGGAGGCAGACTAGTTTCTTGGTTTAGCAAGAAACAAAATTCAGTTTCTACTTCAACTGCAGAAGCTGAATATATTGTAGCTGGGAGTTGCTGTGCACAGATCTTGTGGATCAAAAATCAACTCCTAGACTATGGTATAACACTATCCAAAATCCCAATTTATTGTGATAACACTAGTGCCATAGCCATAACTGAAAATCCAGTGCAACATTCAAGAACTAAACATATAGATATAAGATATCACTTCATTAGGGAACATGTTAGTGAAGGGAATATTGAATTGCACTGGGTTGCAACTGATAAACAACTTGCAGATATTTTTACAAAACCTTTGGATGAATCTATTTTTAACAGACTAGTTTCTGAACTAGGAATGTTAAATTATGGTTCTAAAAATTAAGTTTTAAACTTTCAAGTTGTTTAACAGTTGCAAGAAGCAGTTTTAAATTTGATAAAACAGAAAAAATGAAGTTAATAATCATCAATATGGTTGTTGGAAAATGATTATTTGATCTCTGATAAGTAAAATGATTAGTCCCTGACTAATCAAAATTACAACATCGGAGATTAACCCTAATCCCCGATGAGTACATTTACATCATCGGAGATTACATTAGTCCCCGATGAGTACATTTACATCATCGGAGATTACATTAGTCCCCGATGAGTTACTTCATCAGAGATTACACTAATCCCCGATGAGTGCATTTACATCATCGGAGATTACATTAATCCCTGATGAGTTACTTCATCGGAGATTACCTTAGTCCCCGATGAGTTACTTCATCGGAGATTACTTTAGTCCCCGACGAGTAATTACTTCATCAGAGACTAATCGGGTCAATCAGAGATTAGGGCAATCTCTGAAAAAGGGTAAATTGGTAGTTACCCATGATCCTTGAATAGCAAACATCTCTTATACTTTAATAAAAGTAATTTCAAAAACGTTTGTAATCACAAGTATCAAACTCTGCAATTTGATTTCTCTCTCAAATTCTCTGCAATTTAATCTCTCTTTGAGCTTTCTTCACAAGTTTACAGATCTCTTCAATGGCGGCAAAAACAGTGTGCTTCAAGTTTGGTGAGTTCGATTTTATCAAAACTAACCATACAGGGGTGGCTGATAAATATGATTTCGAAGCAAAATACTACCCCTTTGTGGATTTCCTCAAGAACTCTCCACTACAATACGCCATTTATGAAGCTCCCATCCAAGCTGCAGAAGTAATATCAACCATGTGGAGCACTGCAACAATCACTGATGAAAGTGATGACTCTCCACAAGTAAGTTTCAGGTATGAAAACACAGACTATACTATTACTCATACCACAGTTAATAATGCACTTCACTTACCCATAAGGGAAAACTATGACCCTCTTGCCTCTGATGAAGAGCTTATAGGTATGTTTAAAAATTTAAACTATAATACTGAGATAAGTTCTGTTAGGACCATCACACGTCCCCATCTTAGACCAGAGTGGTCATTGTTCTTTGACATTATAACCAAATCCTTTACTTCAAAATGCAGTGGATATGATGTCATCACCACTATTTCACAACAAATTGCATATAGTGTGTTGTATGATAGGCATATTAATTTAGGGCTTTTGATTTTGCACAATCTGATTGAAAAACTTAAAACTGGCAACAAAATTAAAGTTTATTATGCTAGATTTTTAATGATGATTGCAAATCATTTAATACCTAACCTTAATATTGCTAGTATGCAAGTTGTGCCTACAGTGTTGCAGACTAAAAGAGTGGTTAGGGATTTGAAGAAGTATGAGGCAAAGGTAAATGTACCTCTATTCTATCCTACTGTCATGAGAAACTTTCTCATTGACACTCTTCCAACCACATATTCTTTGGAATTCTTTGGGGATACCACATAAACACCAACTAATCCCCCAACAACTTCTCAATCACAATCCAAAGCCCCCTCCACAGTCTCCCAACAGACTGTGGTTGCATATACCAGAACATCCAAAAAGCTCCCAATAAAGAGAAAAACAACAGAGGGTGCTAGTGAGGCTGAGGGAGAACAAGAAGCTGAGGTGGCACCTCAAAGTAAGAAGAGAACCCTTGTAACCCTAAGACAAAAGGAATCCATGGCTTCCCAAAAGACCATGGAGGATATAAGGAAAAGTAGCAATCTGGCAATGTCCTCCCAAAAGGATGTTGTCATTGAAGATAGTCTTCAACCAGGGACACCTGTTACAGAGTCTGCACAAGAAACGACTGAGAGAAATCAAATACAAGAAAAGAGTGACACAAGGAGTGCACACACAGAGTCTCCAATTGATGTTCCTCAATCTCTTGCCCTTGAGGAACAGCCAACACTCTCTACTGTCCATTCTTCTCCTATTTCTCCTCCATTTGATTCTTTTGAACATATATTCTCTGATCCTCTTGAACTTTCTCAAGAGGAGCCAACACTCTTAATGGCTTGGACAGAAACTAGTCAATCTCAAGAGACTAAAACAACAATTCAAACTGTCCAAGTTCATTCTTCAGAAACTAGCCCACAAGAACCACTTGTTCAAAGTACAAGTGCAGCTAGTTCTCCTACCACTTCCATGGAGGACACCCAACCAATTTCCATTTTAAAGGTAACCCCCCTCCATGAAGATTCTACTTCTCAAACCCCTCCTTCTGTAGGACAGAGTGCACAAATCCATATGAGTGAGGAAGTGAGAATAATTAGTGAGAGTCAGGCTCCTGACCTGGAAAAAGGAGAGGAAATGCAAATAGAGAGTCAAGCCTTAGAGAGCTTGGAAAAAGGAGAGACTGAGAAGCTGGGTGCCCAACCCCAGGAAAAAGGAAAGGGTGTGAGCAAGGATGAGATCCTTGGAGAAAAGAACATAGAGAAATTTTCTACAGGTGAGTTCTTCAAACCTGTGGCTCCCTCCACTCAAATCCAAACAGAAGCTCCAACTGGAGAGGAAGTTGGAGCTAGCTCCAGTGCAGTGGCTTTAAATTTGCAAGTCATTTCAGAGATGTCAAATGCAGCCTATGAAGAACTTCTAAATCTTCAACAAAGAGAAGATCATATTTCTGCTTTAAAGACTAGACTTGTATTTGAATCTACTGCTGCTGAGGAGACTCCAGAGCCAGAGAATGTAGATGTATGGCTGGATTCAGAATTTACAAACACCCTGGAGGATGCAGCTGCCCTATACGGGCAGGAATACTTGACCAATGTGGGGTCCCTTGCAGCTGCGAAATCCTTTCAAGATGTTGCAGATGAAGTGACTAAGGCAGTAAAGCTTAATGCAAAATTCACTCACTACTTGGCCACTGGCATGAAGACAGCAATGGAGAACATGAGACAGCAACTGGAGTTGGCGACTGACAACATCAGGAGGCACTATAAAGGTCACTTCTCAAGGCAAACTGTCATGCAGATTCAAACCCTGATCAAGGATAAGGCTAAATCTGACAGTAAAATGTGCCTTCTTGAAGTCAAAATGGATCAAATACATAACCTCCTGAAAGACATTGCTGCCCGACAACCCAACTCTGCCCCCTCTAAGGATGCTGATGTCAAAAAGGGGGAGAGTGGTCCATTACCTACACCAACACCTACACCATCTTCATTACCACAGCCAACATATGCTAACATTGATGAAGAAATTCAGGCAAAACTGTCAAGGCTTGAATCCAAAGTTCAAAAACTGCCAATATCATCCAAGCCATCAAGCCAGAGTCTTCCTCAAACTCCAACAGAGCAAACTCCTTCCTCTACAAAACTGCCTGAAATAGCCCCAAGCACATCCAGAGATAAAGGCAAAGGCATTATGATTGAAGAACCATCACAGCCTGAACAGCCTAGACTAATGGGGGATGTAATAAGAGCTGGGAGGATCTTCAAGCCTGTTGAATTGGAAGTTGAGGGGGGAGTCATTCTAGTTGCTCCTCAAGATCCAAGGATTGAAGAATCTGATTTCTTGGTTTCCCAACAACTTCAAGAACAGACTGACAAAGAAGAAAATGAGGCTTTAGCTAAAGAGGAGGAAGAGGATGAGGCAAAGAAAAGGGCTGAAGTAAAGAAACCAACTGTCAAGTTGACTCCTGCAAAGAAGGCAGCATTGACAAGGAAGAGAAATAAGGAGATGGATAAGGATGAAAAATACTCGAGAAGGAAGCCCTTAGTCCAGAAACCTGCAAAGAAACCTGAGGCTAAGGAAACTGCCATAATTCCTGTACCTGAAATTCTTAAACCACAACCCATTTCTTCAAGGAAACCTCCTGCAAAGGACAATATGGTCAGTTCTTCAAGTCAAAAGTCTGCAGTGAGAGAGCCACCATTAAGTTTCAAGGGAAAACTCTACATGGTGGAATCTGAACCACTTGGAATATGGTATGAAAAATATTCATGACCATAAGATCTTCTTTCAATATGACAGAGATCTAGACCGAATAACAGAGAAGAATGTTGAAGACTTTATAAGACTGTTAAGAAATGCAGAAGGACCAAGTGAGGTGGAATTGAAGAGGCTATTTGAGGAAAAGTTGAAGTATTTCAAAGAATTGAAAAGGAGGAAGTGAACAAATAAAAGTTGTTGTGTGAATATTGAAGTAAATTTTTGTTGAAGCCAGACATAGTCTTGGAGTAGCTGAATGTATTATTCAGTGTAGCCAGGGTTGTTTAAACCTTGGAGAAGCTGGGTAAATTATCCAGGGAGAGAAGCTGAATGATAGATCAAAGATCTAAAGTTCAGGTACATTTGTAATTTTTATAATTCTTTATTCTTTTACTAAGTATTTGTAATAGATTAGTTTTGACATCATCATCAACCTTGAAATTATGCTTATCATTCTGGGGGAGATTGTTAGGTTTTATAAACATTTGATGATGATTGTTCTTAGAATACTTAGGAATACAAATGTACAGAAAAGTGTTGGTTTGTAACACTTTAGTATTGTAGCTAGCAGTAGTATCTCTTGTTTGTAAATTAGTCATTATAATAAAGAGATAGGTTTATTTTATTTGTATGTACTGCTGGAATACTTGTTGAGTTTGTTCAACAAGTTGTTTTAAATTTATTAGTCCTTCGGAGATTGAATTTGGCTTGTCGGAGACTAAGGGAAAAGTTCACCAGAGACTAAGTTTTTGTTCATCAGAGATTGGACTTTGCCCATCGGAGATTAAAGTTTTGTTAATCGGAGATTGAAGAATCTTTCATCGGAGATTAAAGTTTTGTTCATCAGAGATTGAAGGATTGTTCATCGGAGATTAAAGCTTACGTCATCGGGGATTGGAACTAAAGAGTCAGAGATTAATGCTGACGTCATCAGTGACTAACACAATACCTCAGAGATTAAAAGCTGACGTCATCAGCGACTAAAGCCAAAGCATCGGAGATTACTCGAAGTGATCGGGGACTAATGAAAGAAGCCATCAGAGATTAGTCGAGGACTTAATCACTGGTGGAGTTAGAGTTCAAATCAAAGAAGGAAAGTCTTCCATGCACACGTAGACTTTATTGAAGACGTAGCTGACAAGGAAACTTGTTAGAAATCTTTCAATTGTAAAGATTGTATTTGATTTGAATTAGGAAGCTAGGTTTTTGGTAACTTAGTTTTTAAGAAGCTATAATTATAAAATTACAGGAGAACAATACGAAGCTGTATAGAATTGAAAGAGTTGTATTCTCTTTATATACAGAATAGAAGCTGACGATCAAAGCTTGTCTTGATTGTTAGAAAACTTGTAATCAATTGTTAAATCAAATAAAGGCAATTGTTTATAGAGTTTAGATTGTGTTCTTTATATTCCGCAGAAGAGTTTAAATTTAAAAAAAAAACAGTCAATCGAAAAGAATTTTCAAAGAACTTGTATTCAACCCCCCCTTCTACAAGTTCTAGGTCATCTCACTGGGAAAACAAATGATAGGCTCACTTTTATATCTAACTGCAAGTAGACCTGATATAATGTTTGGTGCATGCTTATGTGCTAGATTTCAAGCTGACCCTAAAGAGTCACATTTAATTGATGTTAAAAGAATACTCAAATATCTAAAGGGTACCCCAAACCTTGGGTTATGGTATCCTAAAGAATCTGATTTTAAACTAATTGGTTATTCATATGCTGACTATACAGGATGTAAGCTTGACAGAAAAAGCACAAGTGGAAGCTGCCAATTTCTTGAAGGCAGACTTGTTTCTTGGTTTAGCAAGAAACAAAATTCAGTGTCAACCTCAACAGCTGATGCTAAATACATTGCAGCTAGGAGTTGCTGTGCTCAGATCCTGTGGATCAAAAATCAACTCCTAGACTATGGTATGTCTCTATCCAAGATTCCTATTTATTGTGATAACACAAATGTCATAGCAATAACTGAAAATCCAGTACAGCATTCAAGAACAAAACATATAGATATAAGGTATCACTTCATTAGAGAACATGTTAGTGAAGGAACTATTGAATTGCACTAGGTTACAACTGATAAACAACTTGCTGACATATTCACAAAGCCTTTAGATGAACCTACATTCACTAGGTTAGTCTATGAATTAGGTATGTTGAATTATGCTTCTAAAAATTGAGTAAAACCTTAGAAAACAAGTTTTTAAGGCAGTACGAAGCTAGAAGTTAATTTCTAGGCTGAAGTTGTTCTTGATGGACAGAATTTTAGAAGTTAGAATTTAATTTCTAGAATGTAGCTGTTATGAATAAATAGAACTTAAGTAGCTAATAATCATTGTATTGATTGTTGGATGACAATGGAAATAAGATTGAAGCAGAGACTAGTTTAATTAAGTTTTTGAAGGAATTTGAGTGAGAGACTAAAATTAGTCTCTGATAGATGTTTTTAATTAATCTCTGACTAGTTAAAAATAACCTATCGAAGACTAGTTAATATTAGTCGCTGATAGTTGTTTTTAATTAGTCTATGACTAGTTAAAAATAACCTATTGGAGACTAGTTAAAATTAGTCCTTGATAGTTCTTTTTAATCAGTCTCTGACTAGTTACAAATAACCTATCGGAGACTAGTCAAAATTAGTCTCTGATAGATGTTTTTAATTAGTCTCCGACTAAACAAAAATAACCTATTGGAGACTAACTCATTTTAGTCTCTGATGAGTGAACGTGGCAGAGATTAGGGCAGTCTCTGAAAAGGGGTAAATCGGTAGTTACTCATATACCCACGATCGAAATCCGTTCACTATCTTTTGAATTGCAAACGTTTCATATACTATGTTAAAATAAAAATCAAACACGACTGCAATTTCATACACTCAAAGAACTTTCACTTTCATATCTGTGCAATTTAACCTCTTTGCAAAGAATCTCTTCAAGCTTTTCACAAGTATCAACAATGGCATCCAAGACAGTGTGCTTTAAGTTCAGCAACTTCTACTTAATTAAAACCAACCATGCTGGAGTCTCCGACAAGAATGAGATTGAAATACAATACCATCCATTCGTTGACTTTCTTCAAGCTTCACCTCTGTCACATGCCATTTACGAAGCTCCAATTCAGGTCGCGGACATCATTACTATCATGTGGTCCACTGCTATCATTCAGGATGAGAGTGAAGACTCTCCTGTGGTAACCTTTAGTTTTGATAATGTCTCATACAACATTAATTATGAAGTAATTAACAAAGCTTTAAATTTGCCTATCCATGACACATTTGATCCTCCTGCCTCTGATGAGGAAATTTTTGTCATGTTTAAAAACTTACATTATGATGAAGAAATTGCATTCGTAGGTTCAATTACTAGACCTCATCTCATACAGGAATGGTCTATATTCTTTAACATTATCACTAAAGCATTCACCTCTAAATGCAGTGGTTATGATGCCATCACTACACTCACAAAACATATTGCATTTAGTTTGTTGTATGATAGGCACATAAATTTAGGGTTGTTGATCATGCATAACTTATTGGCTAAACTTAAAACTAGTGGTAGAAACAAAATTTACTATGCTAGGTGTCAGAGTTAATTAATGATGATGATGTTTAGGAAATAATTTGTGCAACTGTAAATACTTAAGGTATATTATGAACCTTAAGATCAGCACAAGTTTTGCATCCACTGATGATAATTTTATTCATCAGGGGATGGTCAATCACTTCACAAGACAAGTCGAAATATGGAACATCTGAAGGACTTGACAAAGTGAAGAAGAATGTCTGATGCTACTTCATAACAGTCAAAGTATTCCACACATCAAATATTCTAAACAAAGTTTTGTTAATTAAGAACCGTCAGGGGAACCCATCAGGGGAAACTCATCATGGGAACTGATCAGGGGAAACCCATCAGGGGAAACTCATCAGGGGAACCCATCAGGGGGAACTTGTCAGGGGATGACGAAGGCAGACCAACCCGTCAGGGTGAGACTTCAGGGTATGACAGTGTCAGGCTAACCCATCTGGGCAACTCGTCAGGGGAAAAGCTCAACACTATATCAGTGGAAGCCATCAGTGTGTGTAGATAGTCATAACATCAGTTGATCAGGAAGCACTAAGTAAAACTCAAGTGAATGTTGAAGCCCTGATCCAGTCTGTAACAATCAGGGGATCCAGAAGCACTGATCAAGTCCATCAGGGCTGGTCATCAGTGGATGATTATGACAGCATGCACCCGTCATCAGTTCTTACACGCAAATCAACATAACTTGTTATAGAAGCAAGAGATATTAACTGGAAAGATATTTCTTGAAGTTTGTTATGGTCCAATGAGAACTCTCAAACATTAAATGCACGCAGATCAAGGGAAGAAAAAGAAGTAACAAAAGTAGCAGCAGTTTGACACATAGTTTCCAAAGGACAACGATGTGACATATATGCGGCTAAGTTGAAAAGAGCAGCACGCCTTCGCACATGGTTTCAACCACTGATCTTCTATATATGCAAAGGAGTTCTCATTACACAAAGAGAGATAAATCCAACAGATCAACAAACAAGAAGCACACAAATCACTAGAGCAGCTTTGTAATATATCTTAAGAGAAATATTTCGAAGAAATATTAGAAGCTAGTGAGTGTGAATTAGAAGCTGTAATTTCATTACAAAATTTGTAGCTGTTTAATCACATTTGTGATTATACAGATTTCCAGAAAAACCTCAAGTTTTAATACAATTATTTTAACTTGAATCTGTGTGTTCATACTTTATTGTTTTTCTGTTCATAGTAGTTGTTTCCAATTAGTGCCAACTAAAGTTTAAAAAGAGCAAAAAGATTGTAGTGTTTGCATTCATCCCCCCCCCCCCCCCCCCCGCTACAAACACTTGAGCTTATTTTGTTCTAACACTAGGTTTTTGATGATGATTACAAATCATTTAATTTTTAACCTAAATATCACTAGTATGTAAGTTGTGCCTACAGTTATGCAGAGTAAACGTATCTTTACTATTGTGAAGAACAAAGTAACAAAGGTAAAGGTTCCTCTTTCCTTTCCTCCTATCATGAGATCAATTCTCATAAATAGCTTTCCAAACCTTTATTCTTCGACTTATTTTGAGGATCTTGAGCAACAAACCAGAAACCCTGTTGATCCTCCAACAACATCTTCACAACACCAATATGTAGCCCCTTCCATAGTCTCTCAAAAGATTGTGGTTGTAAAAACAAAGAAAGTCGCAAAGTTACCCATTAAAAAAAAATAACAGAGGGTGACAATGAGGCTAAGGGAGACAAGGAAACTGAGGTGGCTCCTCAGAGAAAGAAGAGATTGATAACCTTAAGCCAAAAGCAATCCATTGCCTCACAAAAGACATTAGAGGTTAAAAGGAAAAGTAGCACTCTGTTCACATCCTCCCAAAAGGATGCTAACATTGAAAAAAAAGTTACCAACCAGGAACAACAGGTACAGAGTTTGCACAATCCCCTATACATACAAAGGGGCAAGCCCAAAGAGAGAAAAGATCAAAAAGAAAGAGTGACACAAGGAGTGCACACATAAAGTCTAGTCAACTTCATGCTCCTCAAATTTCTATTCTTGAGGAGCAGCTAACACTCATATTTGTACATTCACCTATCTCTTCTCCTATTCTTGATTCTTTAGAACTTGACAGTTCAAATTTTCTTGATTTTTTTCAAGAAGAGCCAACACTCCCAATGGATCAAGCTAAATCATCAGAGACTAGTTCTCACATGGACTGGTCGGAGACTAGTCAACCACCAGAGACTAGTTCTCCACCAGAGACTAATGTTTGTATCACACCAGAGACTGACACATAAGAACCACTTGTTCAAAGTACAAGTGCAATCAGTTCTCCAATTCTTTCCTTGGAGAGATCCCTAACCATTGATATACAAAGGGAACCCCCTCTCCTTAGAGTCACAACTAATTCTTCTTTACCTCCTCCTTCTGTAGGACAAAGTGATACTATCCAAATGAGTGAGGCAGAGAGAATAATTAGTGAGAGTCAGGCTCCTGACCTGGAAAAAGGAGAGATAACACAAACAATTGAGAGTCAAGTTTTAGACAACTTGGAAAAAGGAGAGATTGAGCAGCTGGATGTCCAACTCCAGGAAAAAGGTGAGGGAGTGAACAAGGATGAGATCCTTGAACAAAATAACAAAGAGAAAAATACATTCTCATCAGATGATTTTCTCAAACCTTTTGAGCCCTCCACCACCAATGAAGCTCCAATTTCCTCTGCTCCAACAACATCTTCCCCAACAGAGGAACTTAGGGGAAGCTCACAGCCAGGGGATGCAGCTTTACAACTACTTGCAGAAATGTCCAATGCTGATTTTGAAAATCTTATATGGTCTTCAACAACAACAAGATCAAATATCAGCATTGAAGACAGGAGTTGCAGATGACCTTGAGCCTGTTGAGATTGAAGAAGAGAATGTGGATGCTTGGCTGGATGCAAGCTACACAAACTCTTTGGATGAAGCAGCTGCCCAATTAAGACAAGATTATCTGACCAATATAGGGTCTGGTGCTACTGAGTTTACTTCTGGTGTAGTATATGAGGAATTGATCAAAATTGATAAGAAACATACGAAGTTCCAGCACTTCATGATCACTGGTCTCAATGCTACACTCTAGAATGTTGAGATTAAGATGGACCTGGAAAGTAAAAAACTAAGAAGCTGCTATGAATAACACCTTCCCAGTAGGATGCTTAATTCAATATACACGACTAAAGGAGCAATCCACAACTGAGAGGAGACTTCAAACACTAGAATCAAATGTCCAGTCCATCATGGAGAAGCAAGAAAAATTTGATCTTGCCCTTCAACATCTCCCATAACTTCTACAATATGCCATTCCAACACTGGCTACTGCTTCTCCTACACCTTTAGATTCTGATGTCAAAAAGGGGAAGAGTAGTCAGTCAAAAGAAGTTGTTCATGAGAAAACAAGCTATGCTAGTTTGATGGCTAAACTAAAAAGAATTCAAGATGCCAAGAGAGACCTTGATGCAGCCATCAAGTCTAGCATTACAACAACAACAACAATAACAACAGTAGTTTCTCCTTCCATTGCAATAATCCCAAGCAACCAACAAGACAAAGGCAAGGGCATTCTAGTTGAGGATCCAAAGAAGACAAAGTCTACTCAACCAGGATAACCTAAGCTGTTAAGGGACGCCATGAAGACTGCTCACTTTTCCACTCCAGTTGAGTTAATAGTGGATGGGAAAGTAGAGTTAGTTTTTCCTCATGAGCATAGATTGATTGAAGTTGATACAATGCTTGCTCAGAAATTGCAAAAGGAAGAGGAAATGGCTGCAGCTAGGGAGGAGGAGGAAGCTAAGAAAAAGGCCTTAACAACAAAGAAAACAAAAGCTCAAAAGTCTGCAGAGATTAGAAGGAGAAATAAAGAGATTGAGCAGGTTGAGAGAAGGGCAGGAGGAAGCCATTGATGAGTGAACCTCAAGAGAAATCTAAAACTGCTCTAGCGACTTTATTTAAACCTCGAATATCTACATCAGTCTCGAGTAGTAAAATCTCTAGGGTTGGGGTGGCTAACACTTCTAAGTTAAAGGAAGCATTCAAGAAGAGTGTTGAGTCCATTAATCTAGAAAAGGATGGAAATAATAAGGAGTATCTCAAAGTCATTCAAAAAGATGGAGAGACTCTGCGTTTAGATAAGCCAAGCCTGAAGATGAGGTCATTCAAAGACATGGAGTGACTGTTGTCTGTTGTTCCTGAAAATTTTGTGCTCAATTTGAAATTTAGGAGGCAGATTCAAAAGGAACTTGAAGAGATGAAGAGATTGATTACATTGCCACGACTAGATGTTCCTCCACTTCCTTATGGATTATGGTATGAGAATTTTCATTGAGATGTGATTTTCTTTAACTATGAAAAACAAATTGGAACAACTAGCAAAAGTGAACTTGAAGGATTCATTGCTTTACTCAAAGATTCAACTGGTGAAGATGAAGTCAAGTTCAGGAAGTTGCTAGAAGAGAGAGTTAAAGAGATCAACAAAAAGAGAAGTTGAAGTTGTTGGTTTGTTGATTTTTTTTAAGCCAGACTTATAGGATTTAAACCTGAGTCTTGGTGAAGCTGAATTTAGGATCAAAGATCTTAGTTCAGGTACATTTGTAGTTAACAAATTCTTTATTTTTTTATTCTAAGTTATTCTTGTAATTTTTGAGTTTTGACATCATTATCAACCTTGATTTATGTTTATCACTTTGATAATCATAAATAGGGGGAGATTGTTAGGTTTTATAACATTTGATGATGATTGTATTTAGAATACTTAGATATACAAATGTACAGTTAGTGTTAGTTTATAGCATTTGAATTTTTGTAGCTGGTAGTTTACTCTCTGATTCATGTAATTTATTTTTATATGAGAGTAAGTTAATTTGTATTATAAGAGACTACCAAAACTGCATTAGAGATTTCAACAAGTCAGAGATTATGTTTGGTCTATCGGAGACTAAGGCAAAAGCTTATCGGAGACTACAGCTTAAAGCATCGGAGACTAATCTTAAGTCATCAGAGACTAAGCGTAAACCATTGGAGACTAAGATTAAAGGATCGGAGACTAAGATTAAAGCATCAGAGACTAAGCTTAAGTTGTCGGAGACTAAACAGTTGATCAGAAACTAAGGTTGAAGTACTCAGAGACTAAAGTAAAATTACTCTTTGATGCAGTACAGAGTTCTATTTGAATTAGAAGTTATTTTCGACATGGACATTGAAAAGTCATTGAAGATAAAGCTGGTTAGAAAACAAAAATAAAAAAAAAAGTTACTATTCGAATTGTAAAGAAAATTATTATTGAATAGGATTAGAAGCTGAATTTCGATTCAGATTTGGAAGTTGTAATTAATTTTACAAAGTTGTATTAGAAACTGTATGATTATATAGATATATATATATATATGGTATAGAAATCGAAGCTGACAATCAGTTTTGTGATTATTAGATTTTGTAATCAATTGTTAATCAATAAAAGCAATTGTTTATAAATTTATTCTTGTTCTTGTTCTTTAATTTCCGCAAGTAATAATACTTTGAAGAACAGGAATTTGAAAAGATTTTAAGAACTTGTATTCAACCCCCCTTCTACAAGTTCTAGGTTATTTCACTGGGACAACAATAGTCTTACTCAATCAAAAGACCTATAGGTATCGCCCCTAATTTATAGGAGGGTTAAATTTCATCTACATCATTCTCATTTCCCACATAACTCATGATGCATCCAACAATCACCTTTATCATCCACCCGGTTAAAGGTGACTTTTGTCAATGTCAAAACACATAACTCCTTGTGTAAAAATGTCATGACTTCAGGTTGAAGGACCATTACATCATTGTCACTATGAAAATTACTTATGACACATAGCATAATGCTCCATGTAGAATTTTCATGGTGGGTATGTCTAGTACACTGTTCTCTAACATGTACCTATGCATCAACTTAATATATCTCGTATATATTTATGATCAATGAGATGTGGTCATCAGTCAATCCACATACTACTCTCAATGTATTATTGTTGTCCCACTAACAATAATACTCGACTATGTATATTTAAGAATAATGATATATATAACATACTTATATGATCTCATATTCAAGTCACATACTTGAATCCATATAATTAGTATCATTTTTCTAAGCACATTTATTATGTTAACATTTATATAACGTAGTAAATAAAACATAATAAAGGAAATTATCATTTAACCAAAGCATAACATAAATATAGTTTCACAATCATTACATAATTGGTCACTATGGCATACACTCCAATAAATTATGTGTACATATTCGATGAATTCTTGTCCAAAATCTTACAAACTTCACATCTATATTAATCTACTAATTCAGATTTATACTAATATACTAATTTAAAACAAGAAAACGCGTTTAATAATACTCTTTAATTTTATCTAATTATACGAATTGAGCTAATCATGTCCATACTAATTTATCTATTTATTCTTTGATCACAAATTGAACCGATAAATAAAAGGCCCATTTACAGACGTATCAATCAATCTATTTATATTAATATATTAATTAACAACAACCTTTTACGAATTACATTGATTGAAGTAAATCTATTTGCACACTAAATTACAATAAAATTAATATAACATAACATAATAAAATTAATTATTAATCAATTTTATGTGATTAAAATAACTACGTTCAAATTGATAATAACAAATAATAATATAATTTATCTAATTAATTTAGATCTATACTAATCTACTAATTCAGAACAAGAGAACACGTTTAATGAGACTCTTTAATTTTATCTAATTATACGAATTGGGCTAATCATGTTCATACTAATTTATCTATTTATTTTTTTATCACAAACTGGACTGATAAATAATAGGCTCATTTACAGACGTATCAATCAATCAATCAATCTATTTATATTAATATATTAACGTCTTTTACGCAATACATTACTTGAAGTAAATCTATTTACAGACTAAATTACAATAAAATTAATATATCATAACATAATAAAATTAATTATTAATCATTTTTATGTGATTAAAATAACTATGATCAAATTGATAATAACAAATAATAATATAATTTATCATAATTAACTAAATTAGTTATAATATAAAATATTAACTAAACTAATTTATTCAAACAATATAATTATAATCAAATCAATAATAATAAATCAATAAGATAAATCAAAACAAATAAGACTACTCGATACCAAAATAATTTATGTAAAAAGGATGGAAAATGTACAATGTCAATACAAATGTTTAACATATACACCGATCAACATGCAACAAAAGATTTAAACCTAAGATCTTATATATTTAAATATATGATATCTATCATGAGAAAATCTAACTTAGTCATCTGGTAATTGTGATTGAGAGAGTAATCTAGATTTTTTTCAATAAACCTTTTGTTTTACCTTGTTGAATATTTCTAGCAAACACACAAAATGAACATTGGGGTTTCCTCAAACGAATGGCATGAGTTAGAATTAACGTTTGTTGTTAATGCTAAAACTTTAGTGAATCTTGCAAAGCTCAAAAAAAAAAACAATCCAAACCCCCAAATCTAATGGAATTTCAATTATTTAATTAAAATAAATCACCATCACAAAATCCAACTGGTTTATTTTATTAAATCAAAGAATGTGTATAACAAATAATATATTACAACCTTCGTGTGCTGTTATCTTGAGAATTAGCATTTTCAGAAGATTTTTATTTTATTGTTTTTTACATTTCCGGGCTGCCGGTGCATTTGGCTTTTTTGTTAATCACTATTATTTGTCAGTTAACTTGCTTTTTGGTTCGATGTTAATGTCATTAGGTTGGGCTAATCTTCACTAATTTACATTTTGATTACTTATTTTCGCACAACTCGTGCACATTTTTAAAAGTTCCAATTGCAGGGTAGCTTAATTCTAATCGAAAACTTGAAAGGGTAACCTATAAACCAACAAAAAAAAAAAAATTTACAATTACAATCGGACATTCACACCAAAATTTATTTTACCACATGATTTAAAGTTTATTAAATTATCATATGTAATTTGCTGAAACTTGCAGATTTATTATTATTTTTTGGTTACAACTTAAAGGTTATTTTAAATTTATTGTAGAAAGGTAACTATATTTTGGTATGTTAGAGCTTTATAGCTACGTATAGATTTTAGGAAGTTGTATGTTTTAAGACAATTTTATAAAACACGTTAGTTGAATTTAATCAATAAGGATAGTGTCTATTGTCTAAGAGCTAACTAATAAAAATTAAATGACCTTGAATAATATTAGACGAAAATTAATGAGATCTAAGGGTTGAAGATTGCATACTTAACACGACGATAATAGATTAATCATAGTAGTTGAGTACGTCAAGAACAGTCTGTTTTAAGAAATTATAAGTAATAATTTGATTAATTTTAAAATATAAATAATAAATAGAATGTGCTTAAATTATTAATTTTTATAATTTTATAATAAAAGTATATTATTCTGTTAGACTTCTAATGCCAAGATAGATACAGAATCTGGCCAAAATATGCAAATGGAAACCGTATGATTCTGTTCAAACAAATACAAGTAAAATTTTATTATCGACATAAATAATTCCTGCGTTGTGCTGTTCTTAGAATTGTTCGGAGTACGGTGGACAATGCTTAGAACCTTCTCTACTTTCTCCGTCCTTTTTTCTACTCCGTGATAAAGATCTCTTTGTTGTGGGATTTTTTTTTATGAGATGTGTTTACTTAAATTTTGACTATGGCGCGTAACGCGTATATATTTTATTAAAAGTTTTTCTTTTAAGATTTTGATTTTGATTTTAATGTATTTTAAATAAAGTTTTAATTTTAGATGTTATATAGTATTTTAGAGTATTTTTTTTAAATTATCTGTTTTTTTAAGTTTATAGATAATATATTTTAGAATTGTAGTTTTTATTTTTATTTTTGGTGCATGTGAGATACATTTTTTTAAAGATTGAGTTAATGAATTTTTTGTTGGTTTTGTTTTGCTTTTATAGTTTTATAAGTTCTTTTTATTATTGTATGATTTTAAATTATAAAATTATTATTAATTTTTAGGGTTAATTTTGTTGTGAGTTTTTACAGTATTTTTTTTACCTGATATTTTTTTTGTTTTGTTCCTTTTTTATAGCGCAAGTTTTTAGTGTGCATTTTTCTTATGAACTTTTAAGATGTTTTTTTATTTTACCTTACATACGTACCTCTCATTTGATGGCTTAATTTTTGCTCTTTTTTAGAGAGAGTTTTTAAGATGAATTTTTATTGTAATTTTTTAAAATATATTTGCACTTTTACCGTACGTACCCGATTTTGTGCCTTAAATCAAGACTCCTTGATTTATTATACTAGGTACAAAGCATGCGTACAACACATACATATTTTCTTAATATATATTTTTTCAATATTTTGATTTTGACTTCTTTGTTTTTAAAAAAAAATTAATATATTTTTAGAAATTATATAGTATTTTAGAGTTTTTAATTTTTTTTAATGTTTATAGATAATATATTTTATATTTTGTTAGAAATTATAGTATTTGATGATAATTTACAAACTTAAAATTGTTAGATTTGTAATTGTACAAGTATCTACACTATGAGAAAATACTATCATAGACTACAAGAAAACATCAGAGACTACAAAAAATACATTTGAAGAGTTCAAAAAAAGTCAAAAATTGGTTAAGCAAAATTAACTCATCGGACACTAAGCTTTTGCTTATTTGAGACTAAAAATTAGCGCATCAGAGACTAAGAGTTAGTCTGTCAGAGACTAAGGAAATTAACTTATCATAAACTAAAAATTTGGCCTATCGGAGACTATGAAAAATTAGTCTGTCGGAAACTAAGGAAATAAACTTATCAGAGACTAAAATTTGGTCTGTCGAAGACTAAGAAAAATTAGGTTGTCAGAAACTAAGATTTTTACTATCAGAGACTAAGGCAAGACTCTCTATTGTATTGAAAAGTGATCAGGGAATGTAGTTGGTGAGGGGATATATCATAAAAGCTCTATTAGCAAACAAATAAGTGTATTGGGGGATAAAAGATTATCATCAAAGCCAGCGACAAAGTTTGACAAAGCACCAAACTTGAAGTTAAAAGTTATCAAAGTCATTTTTACTCAAACACCAGACTAACAGGGGATAACCAGAAACCATCAGGGGATAACCAGAGACTATCAGTGGATAAAATCAGAGACTAATAATAACATATAGGATGACATATGGTTGATAAAGATAAGGTGGTAAAATTAAGATAAGAATGGTTAACCAATAACGAGAGATTAACTACCAAAGAAGTTTCAAGGAAATAAGTTGTACACACACATACATATAAAACTGCAAATATAAGCACTGCAGACCACAAGTGTAAACACTACAAGTCACAAAGTGTAAACACTACAAGTCGCAAAGTGTGAAAACTGCAGAAATAACTTATAAAAACTTGAAGCTTGAAAAACATTGAAACTGGACCAATAAAGTCCAGAGAAGCCCATAGAGATAAGTTATATATTGCTGAGAACTTATCTTGAGAACTCCAACAAGAAAAAAAGGGAACTGGTGCAGTGAATATACATAAGAAAAATCATATAACAGGTTGGCATGTAAGGGAGACTGTACAAAGAAGAAAGTTATGTGACAGAGCTGCAAGTACCAATGAACAACAGAGATAGGTTTGGTAACAACTCAGAATATAAGGTTGGAGAATATGAAAGTTGTGTCTATAAATAGACACGAAGCAACTGAGGTAAAGATATCTGAGATCTGCAAAAAGAAATCTTAAAAATCTGAGAATACACAACTTTGAGAAAATATACATCTCAGAACACATCTTAACTCAGATCAAATAGCAGCTGTAATTGATTTACAGAAAAATAAGCAAATTATTAGAACTTGAGAAGTTGTAATCAATTTACAAAGAAAGAAAAACAAGTTTTTCATAACTTGAGAGAAACTAAAATCATTTTCTAGATTGTAACTGTTATTTTCAACAGAGTCATTTGCAACTGGTAATCACTATCAGAAAGATTTGTAAGATTCAAATTGATTAACAATAAAAATACATATTGTTGATTGATATTCATATTTTGCAACTTGTTTTACTGTTTTAAACTGTTTTATCATTTCAATAAGGTGTTATAACTGTTCTTAAGTTTTAAACTGTATTAAATAGTTTAATTTAAAGAAAAGTTAGAAATTGTATTCAACTCTCTTCTACAATTACTCCACAGGACAAACATATATTTGTTTTAAATATTTGTGGTGCATGTGAGATATATTTTTTTTAAAAAAAATTTAAACATTAAGTTAATAAATTTTTTGTTAGTTTTGTTTTGTTGTATAGGTTTTTTTTATTGTTGTATGATTTTATATTATTAAATTTTTAAGGCTAATTTTTACTGTGTTTTTTTTTCCTCGACTTCTTTTTTTTTTTACTCATTTTTTAGTGCTAATTTTTATGATGAGTTTTTACTGTGAATTTTTATATTGTATTTTTTTTAGCGTACATACTGTTGTTGCACCCCTGCTTATATAATCTTTGCTTAAACATTTATTTATTGTTTAATATATAAGAATTTATGATGTAATATAGTTCTTGCTTAAGTATTGTAAAAGGACTTAGAAAAATATCCAACTTGTTAGGTGGATATAATATTTAGTTAAGCAAGGAGTTTGATCACCAATTGAAGTCTGCTGATTTGATAAGTCTGCTGATATGATAAATTCATTTATCAAGAAGGATTCTGAAGACATGAAGAATTTTTCAAGTATAGTCCTGCTTAGAATGGAAATAAGCAAGGACTTAAATAAGTAAGATCCTTTACTTGATCAAAGTCAAGTTGTCAGAAAAGTTTCTCTATCCCTGCTTAGTCAACTTCTAGGAGGCTCTTCTAAAAAGCACTAGAAGACAGAATAACGGCTAACTTTTTGGACTAAGCAAGGAATGCTGAAAAGGTACAAGATCACATCAAGAACAATACACTATAACGGATCTATTTCAATTTCCCAACAGATAGATTTTCTAGAAAAGTATAAATAGGAGACATAAAATTCATTTATGACTAACCTCCAACTAACTGAACAACCAAGAATGCTCTGACACTCTAACACATTAAAGACTTCAGCAAGACATCATAAAGTTTGAACAAGTGTTATCAATCTGCTCAACTAAGGAGCAATCTACGTGAAGATAGCAAGCAAGATTATCTTAATCTACTTAGAGTCTGTGTGACTAATTTGGTCTAAGTGACCTAGTGTAATTTGGACTAAGTGTCCACCTGCTGATTGTTATGTGTGAACAAATTTCTAGTGATAGCCTTCTCAAGTAAAAGAGAAGAAGAGTGGAGTAGGATTACTCCGAACCACTATAAAAATTCTATCTCTACTCCTGCTTATCTTTCATATTGTGTATTTGCTTTACTTGTGCTTTGCTTTGGTCTCTGCTGAACTCTCTCAGCAAAGACTTACTATCTTTATTCATTTTAACCATTAACCTTTGCTATAAAAACTAAGGGGTTCTTTGCTTAAACAAATTCTGCTGCTAAACTTTTTCAAAATATAAGAAACTCTAGTAATAAGCAAGAAGTGTTTAAAACTGCTA
>CM025787.1:7342894-7374831 GCA_014636745.2 Centella asiatica | reverse complement strand
GGACCTAACAAGTGGTATCAGAGTTTAACACTCTTTGCTAAGCCCTAAAGCTTGAGAGGATCCTAACTTAAATTTTCTAATGGCTTTAAGAAGTGATTTTGGTGGCAAGCCCCCTATGTGTACCAGAGATAGATTTGCTAATTGGAAATTGAGAATATAGGTGTACATGGATGCAATTGATGAAGAGCTATATGAAGCAATAAAAGTTGGGCCTTACATACCAAAGAAGATAAACCCTGCTGATCCCAATGAGCTTATTCCTAAGCAGAGAAAGGAATGGACAGATGAAGAAAAGAAGTTGGTAGGATACAACAAGAAAGCAATGAACATTCTCTTTATGGCTTTTGAAGAAGAAATGTTTGAAAGTGTGTCCAACTGCACCTCTGCTAAAAAAGTTTGGGATGCCTTGCTGGTTCTAAATGAAGGAACGGTAGAAGTCAGAGAGAATAAGCAATCCCTGCTTATTCAACAGTATGAAATGTTCAACATGCAGTAGGGGGAGAATCTCATTGCTATGTATGAAAGATTTACTGTCTTACTCAACAATCTACGTGCTCTAGGAAAAATCTATGACACAAAGGACATAAATCTCAAATTCATGAGATCTTTACCAAGGTAGTGGGATCCCAAGACCACTGTTGTCAAAGAGTTAAGAAATTTACATACTACTGATTTCCAACAACTCTATGGAAACCTGCTTACATATGAAATGGAGTTAGCTCAGAGAGATTCCACATCTGAGCCAAGAAGGAAAGATAGAGGAGTTGCATTGAAGGCTGCTGAGACAAAGCAACAAGCAGATTTTGACTCAGAGTCTGCTGATAGCGATGAAGATATGGCTATGTTAGCCAGGAAGTTTAGAAGGTTTATGAGAAAGGACAGAGGAAACTTCAGAAGAAATACAAGCAACAACAAGAGAGATTCATCAAAGGATCTATGCTACAATTGCAAGAAGCCAGGCCACTACGCTGCTGACTACCAAAGTTCAGCAAGGGAGGAAAAAAAATTCCCTGCTAATGATAAGAGAAAGGGAAAAGAGTACTACAAAAAGAAGTACCAACAAAAGAACCCTTCAAGCTTCAAGAAAGACAAGGGTCTTCTTGTTGAAAAATCATGGAGTGAGACTGAAAGTGATTTAGAAGACTCCGGACCAGAAACTGTCAATCTTTGCTTAATGGCAAGTGAATCCGAACCCAGCAAGGAAGTCGACCTTACTAAGGTATTTGACTTTGACTCTACTGATATTACTAAAGCTGAGTTGTGCTCTTTGCTCAAAGATGTTGCATCTCAGTGGCATAGATATAGAAGATTGCTGAGAATTGCTTCAGCAGAGTCTGATCAACTAAGGAGCAAGAATTCTGAAATCTTGCTTACACTTGAGAATGTGCAAGCTGAGAATTTGGAGTTACTTGCTGCTGATGATGAGAGGACTCTGCTTAGATAGCATCTCAGAGACTCTCAAGAGAGAGAGTCTAAGTTAACCTCCCAAGTTGAGGAACTAACTACTACAATCTCCACATGGAATAAATTTTCTTCAAATGCATGTGCTTTGCTGAAAAGCCAAAAAACCATGCTAGATCGAAGTGGAATTGGCTCCGGGACTTGCGAAGTCCTTGCTGAAGAGAGTGGAGAAAGTGATGCTGAGTCTATCAGCAGAATGATCTTTGTGCATTCAGCAGAGTGTGTGCTTCCTACTACAACCAGAGGTAACAGAAATATTGTCTTGCTAAAGAACAAATTCCCTGCTGACTGTAACTATAAGCAGGGACATGGTGCTAAACAGACCAAGGGTGGAAAGTTTAGCAAGAACTGTGTTCCTCCTACTCATAATTACAACCATGCGAGGAATTTGAAATTTAGCAAAGGTTGGGTTAGGAGCAAACACTAGAAACCACCTCAACCCAAGAGAAGAGGTAAGCAGCACACACATCACAACATGATGCATTTGAGATGCTATTGTTGTCATAGGATTGGCCACATAACTTCTCTTTGTCTTGCTGACCCTTACTATACTGGTTGGTCTCAAAAACCAAAAATGAGACAAGTATGGGTCCCCAAGGGTACTAACCTTAATGGACCCAAGTCTTGCTAGGTACCAAAGTGATTGCTTATCTTTTGTAGGTTGTGAGCAAGGAACAAATTTGGTACTTGGACAGTGGATGTTCAAGGCATATGACAGGAGATAAAGCCTTGCTCACTAATTTCAAGGAAAAGGAAAGACCACAAGTGATCTTTGGAGATAATAGTGCTGGAAGGACTAAGGGATATGGTTCAGCAGGAAATGGGTTAGTCTACTTCAACAAGGTTGCCTACGTGGAGGGTCTCAAGCATAACTTGCTTAGCATAAGCCAGTTGTGTGACAAAAGGCATAAGGTTACCTTCCTAGAAAATCAATGTCAGGTAAGAGATCTTCAAACAAATTCTCTGAAGCTTTCTGGTTCAAGAAATGGGAATGTTTATGTAGTAGATTTGGCTAAGCTAAGTCCTGCTGAAACAGCCTACTTTCTTGTTAAAACTTCAGCAGATGCTAGTTGGTTATGGCATAAGAGACTTTCACACTTAAACTTTAAAACGATTTCAAAACTCGCTGCTAAAGATCTTGTAAAAGGTTTGCCTAAATTTTCCTTTGAAAAAGAAAAACCATGTAGAGCTTGTCAATTTGGTAAGCAAACAAAACAATCTTTCTTAAGCAAACTTGAAAAATCAAACTATATGCCCCTCCAACTATTACATGTTGATTTGTTTGGCCCTATATCAAGTAGTCTTGGTCGAATGAGATATGCATTCACTATTGTGGATGATTTCACGAGATTTACATGGGCATTATTTCTTGCTCACAAGAATGATGCGTTAGCAGAGTTTGAGAAATTCAGTAGACAAGTGCAAAATGAGAAGGAACTCAGAATCAAGTCAGTAAGAAGTGATCATGGAAGAGAATTCGACTTTGGAGGCTTTACTGAGTTCTGTGATGAGCAAGGAATTTCTCATAACTTCTCTACACCAAGGACTCCACAGCAAAACGGAATGGTTGAAAGAAAGAATAGAACCTTAGAAGAAGCTGGAAGAACATTGCTTGCTGATGCTAGACTTCCTGAGTACTTTTGGGCAGAAGCAGTGAACACTGCTTGCTATACTCAAAATCGATCACTCATTCATCCAACACTAAGAAAAACTCCATACGAGCTATGGAAAGGAAGAAAACCGAACATTAGCTATTTCAGAATCTTTGGATGTCCCTGCTATGTTCACAATAATGGTAAGGAATACTTGACTAAATTTCAAGTAAAATCCGATAAAGGTATTTTCTTAGGGTACTCTACTCACAGCAAAGCTTTTCGTAGTTTTAATAAGAGAATTCTAACAGTAGAAGAGTTAGTTCATGTAGTATTTGATGAAACTAACCATGAGGAACCAAGTGGTTCACTCCCTCTAATAGTTGAGCAGGAACCAAAGGAGAATCATCAAGTTACAAAGACTAAGGAAGACTCGGCTGAAGTATCATCAGAAAGCACTGCTCCATTGGATAGCACCCCTGCTGAAGTAAAAGATGATGAACCCAACTTGGAGGAACTAAGACAGCAAGACATTAGATCAGATCTACCGAGAAGGATGAAATGGTCCAAGTCTCATTCAGAAGATTTGATAATTGGAAATCCTACAAGTTTAGTAAAGACTAGAAGATCTGTTCAAATGAAAGTAGTTTTTTAAGCTTCCTATCTCAAATGGAACCTAAGAAAATTGAGGATGCTCTTGCTGATGCTGATTGGGTCCTTGCTATGCAAGAAGAGCTAAACCAATTCAGCATCAACAAAGTTTGGAATCTTGTTCCTAGGCCAAGGAATCATGCAGTAATTGACACCAAGTGGGTATTCCGAAATAAGATGGATGAAGATGGAATCATCATAAGGAACAAGGCAAGACTTGTGGCTAAGGGCTATTCTCAGGAAGAAGGAATCAACTATGATGAAACCTTTGCTCCAGTAGCAAGGCTTGAAGCCATAAGGATTTTTCTTGCTTACGCTGCTTATCAAAGACATTTATTTAATCGACTATGATGATTTTTCTTGCACCCCTACTTATATAATCTTTGCTTAAACATTTATTTATTGTTTAATATATAAGAATTGATGATGTAATATAGTCCTTGCTTAAGTATTGTAAAAGGACTTAGAAAAATATCCAACTTGTTAGGTGGATATAATATTTAGTTAAGTAAGGAGTTTGATCACCAATTGAAGTCTGCTGATTTGATAAGTCTGCTGATATGATAAATTCATTGATCAAGAAGGATTCTGAAGACATGAAGAATTTTCCAAGTATAGTCCTGCTTAGAATGGAAATAAGTAAGGACTTAAGTAAGCAAGATCCTTTACTTGATCAAAGTCAAGTTGTCAGAAAAGTTTCTCTATCCCTGCTTAATCAACTTCTCGGAGGCTCTTCTGAAAGGCACTAGAAGACAGAATAACGGCTAACTTTTTGGACTAAGCAAGGAATGCTGAAAAGGTACAAGATCACATCAAGAACAGTACACTCCAACGGATCTATTTCAATTTCCCAACAGATAGATTTTCTAGAAGAGTATAAATAGGAGTCATAAAATTCATTTATGACTAACCTCCAACTAACTGAACAACCAAGAACGCTCTGACACTCTCTCACATTAAAGACTTCAGCAAGACATCACAAATCTTGAACAAGTGCTATCAATCTGCTCAACTAAGGAGCAATCTACTTGAAGATAGCAAGCAAGATTATCTTAATCTACTTAGAGTCTGTGTGACTAATTTGGTCTAAGTGACCTAGTGTAATTTGGACTAAGTGTCCACCTGCTGATTGTTCTGTGTGAACAAAGTTCTAGTGATAGCCTTCTCAAGTAAAAGAGAAGAAGAGTGGAGTAGGCTTAGTCCGAACCACTATAAAAATTCTTTCTCTACTCCTGCTTATCTTTCATATTGCGTACTTGCTTTACTTGTGCTTTGCTTTGGTCTTTGCTGAACTCTCTCAGCAAAGACTATCTTTATTCCTTTTAGCCATTAACCTTTTCTATAAAAACTAAGGGGTGCTTTGCTTAAACAAATTCTGCTGCTAAACTTTTTCAAAATATAAGAAACTCTAGTAATAAGCAAGAAGTGTTTAAAACTGCTAATTTTTATAAGCAACACTTAAATTTTGAAAAACACTATTCACCCAAATTTTAAAAACCCCCCCCCCCCCCCCCCCCCCCCCCCCCCCTCCCTTCTAGTATTTTTATCCTTTGGGACCTAACACATACTTAGCTTCATTTCGTGCCCTACTCCTTTATTATATAGGTATAGATAGGTGTGTGTGTGTGTGTGTGTTTCTATATATATATATAGGGGGGCCGATCCATAGCTAACGTTAGCTGTGGAGTCTTTCGTAGCTAACACATTTATAACCATTGATAGGATAATCCAACACTGGAGATCAAACTTAAAAAATAGAAAAATCCCTTCCGCCAGTCTTACTGGGGGAAGGCAAAAAAAAGTAATAATAATTGGCCTTTCTGCCAGTAAAACTGGCGGAAGGCAAAAAAAAAAGAATTTTTTCCAGTTTCAAAATCGATCAAGTTTTATCCAAGAACGATTGACATGAGAATGATTTTTTACTGGCAGAAAGGCCTTTTTTTTTACCTTCCGCCAGTCTTACTGGCGGAAAGAATATTTTTTTTTTTTTTTTTTTGTCTTCCGCCAGTTTTACTAGTGGAAAGAAGACCAATTTTTTATTTTTTTTGTCTTTCGCCAGTCTTACTGGCGAAAAGGCCAATTTTTTTTTTTGTTTTGCCTTCCGCCAGTAAAACTGGCGGAAAGGCCAATTTTTTTTTTTGTTGCCTTCCGCCAATCTTATTGGCGAAAGGAATTTTTCTATTTTTTAAGATTGTTCTCCAACGTTGGATTATCCGATCAACGGAATTTTTCTATTTTTTAAGATTGATCTCCAACGTTGAATTATCCGATCAACAGTTATAAATATGTTAGCTACGAAAAACTCCACAGCTAACGTTAACTATGGATCGGCCCTTATATATATATATATATATATATATATATTCTTTCTTTTGTGAGACTATTTTCTCCCAATTTGGAGAATTCTTTTTAAATTAAATTTCTCTCTTAGGTCTTGTTTTGGAGTTTTTAAAAGAAGAAAAGAAAGAAAGAAGTGAAGAGATGAGAAATAATTTCTTTTCTCTTGTCTTGGAGTTTATTTGATGAAAGAAAAATTTAGAGGATGTGAATGGAAGACAATTTATTATCAAGAATAATATTAAGGATAATTTTGGTATTAAAAAAAGTTAGAAAAAGTCAAATAAAATATTCTTTTCAAAACTTCTCATTTTTAGATAGAAAATTTTTAGAAAAAAAGTTAAAGACTTTTTTTTTCGTCTTTTCTCTCGTAAAAACTCCAAGACAGCTCAAAATCTAATTTTTTTTTATTTTTTTTCTCTAAGTAAACTCCAAGACAGTGTTGAGAGTTATTGCAGCAATAATATTCTATACATGAAAGTCATCTGCGCTTCTCAATTGGTCTCAAAATTATTCATAACTATTTAGCAAAAAAAAATTATATTCGAAAATACATTTTTTACGATTTTATTTACATCACATGAAGAGGATTATTTGCTTAACGTGAGAAGATTACACCGAAATTTTTAGGTGCGTTTTGTGAGAAATTATTTTATTACTTACAATACTTGCACTTCCTCAGATAAATGTATAGAACAGAGATGCTTACGAGAGCCTATAATGCCACTTTTAGCATAAATACAGAAACTTTTAGCATAAATTTTAGTTTTTAAACATGTATGCAAACAACTAAAAATTCTATAATACCGCTTATTATGAAATATATAGAGTACTAAATATGAAAAATTAGACCAGCATGACGCATATATGGAAAAAGAATCTATAACATAGTTTGGTCATATTTATCTAAAATTACTAACAAAAACAACATAGTTTTATAACAATAAATAAATATAGAATTTAAACTCTTTAACAATTTATTTCCTAATTTATAAAAATATAACATAATTTATATATATGTATATTAGTATGTGGATTGAGAAAAAAGGAGATTTTTTGTAGTTTCTTTCCTCTTCAGCTTGTTGAAAAAAGAAGAAAAACGGAAATGACACAAAACTTATAGAAGAAGTATGTAAAAGATAGTCTCTGTGTGTATTTTCAATAAAACTTTTTGTAGAAAAGGACGGCTGAATTACACACATGTAACATTTTGTATTTATCTGCTCTAAATTTAATTTTTACATTTCAAACGTATTTCTATAAATAAATTATATATATCAACAGCTACTCAGATCACTTCCATAGTTGTTGATATGTATTGACATTTGAACATATCATTTTTTTTCTATCAAATTGCACTGGTGCAACAATATTCAATAATAATAAAAAAGAAAATTAGGCAAATTTAGATAACAAAAAAGAATTAAACGAATCTAAATGTTGGGCGTAGAAAATAATTTAATACTTCCACCAAAATTGATGGAATTAATAGACAATATTTCAGAAAATTGTACTGCATAGACTTTTTAAATTTGTGTATTTTGTGTCAACCTTAAATTAATTTGTTTCGTACTTTTTTTCTTTTAATAATTTTATTTTATTCAGCGACCAACACCACCACAACCCAACCGTCTGGTCGGCAAGGAACCTTCATCAGGTGTGAGTGAGCGAGTCTCTCTCTTTCTCTCTCCTCACCAGCTTCAAGCCTGTCCCTTTTCTTACTTCCATACTACACACTCACTGCGTGTATTTCTATGTGTATTTTCTCATCTTAATAAATTCCTCCCTCGTCTCTCTCCCGACCCACTTGCATTCACTTGTAAGCTACTCCTTCCTCACTCTTCCCTTCAACTCCTCCACCACTTTAAAGCTTACCCACAACTCTATCTCTCCGACCCATTTACCAAAGCATCATTCTCTCAATTGGGTTGTGATTCATTTGATCTGTCCAAGTATTAAGATCTGAGATTCTCCCAAATTGCTGCAATGGAGGTTTTTCTTCAACCCATTTAATCTTTTTCAGGTGCATACTCTCTAATGTTAAAATCTTAGATTTAGTATCATATAGCTTTCTTTAAAATCTTCATATTGTCAATTCTCATTTAATTTCATTTGTGTTGGAGCTTAACTAAAACATTAAACATGTGTAATCTTATTCTCATTGCAGCATTCACTCCCTCAGACCAGAATCCAAGAGGGGTTTTTACTTTTTCGAGTTTTGATTTGAGAGAAAAGTTATAGAGGGATTTAAGTTCATTAACAGCATAAACACTTACATTTTTAAGATGATAACTGTAATGAATAGTACCAACAGACCCTTGAATGAGGTAGAGAAATGCTTGGATTCTCAGTTATGGCACGCCTGCGCCGGTGGTATGGTACAAATGCCGCCGGTTGACTCTAAGGTCATTTATTTTCCTCAGGGCCATATTGAACATTCCCACGGGAATGTTGACCTTGGGAATTTCCCTAGACCTCCTGCTCTGATACCATGTAAAGTATCCGCCATTAATTTCATGGCGGATACCGAAACCGATGAGGTTTATGCAAAAGTAAGATTGATTCCGATGAGAACCAATGATTGTGACTTTGATGATGATAATAATGGGTTACTAGGATTTGATAAGAATGATGGTCAAGAAAAACCTGCTTCCTTTGCCAAGACACTGACACAATCTGATGCCAATAATGGTGGGGGGTTCTCAGTTCCTAGGTATTGTGCAGAAACCATATTTCCGCGGTTGGATTATTCGGCTGAGCCACCAGTCCAGACCATACTTGCTAAGGATGTTCACGGGCAGATATGGAAGTTTAGGCATATTTACAGAGGGACACCTCGTCGTCATCTTTTGACCACGGGGTGGAGTAATTTTGTGAACCAAAAGAAGCTTGTTGCTGGGGATTCAATCGTGTTTCTGAGGGCAGATAATGGGGATCTTTGTGTTGGCATTCGGCGTGCTAAGAGGGGTATCGGTGGGGGACCTGAATCCCAGTCTGGATGGAACACAGCATCTGGAAATTGTGCCCCTTTATATGGGGGATTTTCTAGCTTCATGAGGGAAGAGAATAAATTTCTACGAAATGGTAATGCTAATGGAAATTTTGCTGGAGATCTGAAGGGAGCAGGAAAGGTCAATGCTCAATCCGTTTTGGAAGCTGCAACCTTGGCGGCCAATGGGCAGCCTTTTGAGGTTATTTACTACCCGAGAGCAAGTACGCCGGAGTTTTTTGTCAAGGCTGCCTTGGTGAGGACTGCAATGAGAATCCAACGGTGCTCTGGAATGAGGTTCAAAATGGCTTTTGAGACTGAGGATTCATCTAGAATAAGCTGGTTCATGGGGACCATATCTTCTGTTCAGGTTGAAGACCCCATCCATTGGCCTAACTCTCCATGGAGACTTCTTCAGGTTATTTAAGTCCTTTATTTCTGTTCCTTTAATTTAAAGCATAATCAAATTTTGATCTATTGAATAAGTCCTTCTAATCGACTTCTTGATTTAGAATTGTGTACAATTTTCTACTTTCTACTTGGATAATCCATAGTACTTGCTGCAAAAACAGATAAAAAGGTGGTTTGATTTAAGTGAATTTCGTTAAGATTAACAGTAGCATAAGCAGATTGATGGTTTAGTTTTTATGTATTAAACTTATTAACTAAAGTCGTTAAAATCTTCTCATAAACCTGAATTAGGCAAATGATTCTTTCAGTTCATATTAGTGGATGTACTCTTTGTCCTGGCTGCATGTAGTCTGAATTGTTCGACTTCTGAACTTTTTAAGTTGTTCTGTGACAAGCACATTGCTGAACTTGATGTATAACTGAATTATATATAAACTGAGTTGAATTGTGAAATTACTTAGAAGATATAGTTTTTGACATACAAGAATCTCATGGCTTGTCAAAGGTGTGCAATCATGATAGATCTATGGTTCATAAAATCATTATTGTGATACCAAACTAGGGCCTACATATTGCTTGAAAGCTTGCAAACTTGAATTCCTGTAGTTAATCCCTGAAAGTAATATGTTCGACATTTTTGCAAAAATCGTTTATAGGTAGCATGGGATGAGCCAGATTTACTCCAGAATGTGAAGCGAGTCAACCCATGGTTGGTTGAATTGGTATCAAATATGCCCGTCATCCATCTCTCCCCTTTCTCACCTCCAAGAAAGAAGTTGAGGCTTCCACAGCCCCCAGATTTCTCATTTGTCCGGCAGCTCTCAATGCCATCACTTCTCAGCAACCACCCCCTTAGACCCAGCAGCCCATTTTGTTGTGCATCAGACAACATTTCTGCAGGCATACAGGGAGCCAGGCATGCGCAATATGGATTAACTTCATCAGATCTCCACTTCAGCAAACTGCAGTCGGGTCGACTTCCATATGGATTCCAGCAGCTTGAGTATGCTGCTGATCCACATTCTAGATTCCCCACTAGTGCGTTTAACAACCACCCCGAGAACGATGATAATATATCTTGCTTGCTAACAATTGGAAATTGTAGCCCTTCTTTGAAGAAAACTGACGATACAAAAGCACCTATGTTCTTGCTCTTTGGTCAACCGATTTTAACTGAGCTGCAGCTCTCCCAGAGCATCTCTGGAGATGCTGTTAGAAGTAGTTCATTAGATGGGAATTTAGAGAAAACAACAAACCTATCTGATAATTCAGGATCGGCAGTTCTTCAGAATGGTCCATCGGACAGCTCGTCAGATGATGGTTTTCCAAGTTGCAACGAGCAGAAGTCTGAATCATGCGAGACTGGTCACTGCAAGGTGTTCATGGACTCGGAGGATGTGGGCCGAACTCTTGACCTTTCTGCCCTCAGCTCATATGAAGAGCTCTACGGAAAGCTGATCAAAATGTTTGGTATAGAAAAATCACAGATGTTGAACAATGTGCTTTACCGGGATGAGGCAGGTACGGCCAAACACACCGGAGATGAGCCCTTCAGGTATAACACATGACACTCTTCCAAATGCAATGACTAAACCATTCCATCCAACCCCCCCCCCCCCCCAAATATTTCAAATACTGAAAGGTGTATTTATCTGTTGTCTTGCAGCAACTTTCTGAAGACGGCAAGAAGGCTAACAATTCTTATGGATTCAGGCAGTGACAATGTAGGAAGATTATGAAGACAGTGATTTCTTTTGAATGTACAGTTGAATTCCCATGAATTTTCTTTTAGTTATGACTGATTTAATTATTTGGATTTGTGGGGAAAATCCCTTTATCCAATTTTGAGACTTCTTGGCTCAAGACTTATAACCCTGTCGCATTTGCATTTGAATTGTTCATTTCCCAATTTTCTTATCCATTTCAAATTCCATTTTCACTCTGTTATAGTTTTTGTACCTTTTCAACAGTTTCAGATATATATAACTATATATAAAATCTTATCATATTGCAAGTGTATCTATCATCATTCCTTTCCATGGTTGAGATGAGGAAGGTTCTATTTCTATTCATGGTTTCAATCAGAATGTTTCACATGTTTCCATTGGCACATGTGTTTGTTTGTCGCAGCGGTTTATACCAGAAAAGTTACTTAGTGGTCGTTTGGTTCACATGATTTTATACAGAAAGTTAAACTTCTTGGGAAGTAGTAAGTTGAGGTTTTGTTTGGTTGACAATAAATAATTAAAATGGAGAAAATGAGACTTCCTTGGGAAGTAGAACTTCTCACAAAACGTGGGAAGTTGCTCACCGACCCCCCTCGATAAGTCACACTTCCCACATCAGTTATATGATAAAAGTACCAAATTGTCCTTATTAATTAATATCAGGCGCCTCCCCCCTTTTTTGTTTTTTTCTATTATCTGTAAACCCTCTTTGCTATCCTAATTACATATATGACAACCCTCCACTTTCTCTATCTATATGCTCTCAAATAATCTCTTTCGCCTCCTCTCCCAAAATACAATCAAAGGTATCTCTACTAACTGAACCAGTATTTTTTATCGGTAAGTACATATCTTTGTCCTATTTTACTTTTTTTTTTTGGTTTATTTGGTTGTACAATTTTCATCTCTTTGTTTCTTCGAGTAATTTGTCTTTTGATCTCTCTTCCATGAATCTGTATACGTTCCTCAATTTCTATTTTTGCATTCTCTCGGTTATTCAAATTTTCCTCTATCTCTTCCTCCAACCATGAAAAGTTCGTAATGTGGATCTTATGCATTTTTAAGTTTGTTTGTAATTGAAATTTAGGATCAGTCATATTTAACAAATTATACTCTTTTATGGAGTTTGACAGGAAGGAAAAATATAAGTTACGTAGGTACAAAAAGAAAAAAATATGATAAAATGAAAGGTAAACTATGTCAATACCAATTATTAATGATTAAAATACTTAAAAATTGTAAAGATTATATTAGTCAAAACATATATAATGCGTGGAAAATAGATTTGCTGAACCAAACAAAACATAGGGAGTTAATTCATGTGAAGTCCAAATTTTCTAATGTCAACCAAACATGTTAATATCATTTTCTGTGAAATAAGTTCCTGAGAAGTACAACTTCTCACAGGAAGTTACTTCCCATGTGAACCAAACCACCACTTATTCTTGAAATAAAAAATAAATTTAAACTCAGTTTTAGTAAATCCTTATTTAGATTACCCCAACTGTTCACAAGTAAAATAAGTATTTAAACTCGTTGTTTTAGGTGTCAAGCTGCAAGATTAGCTTTTAACCGTGCAAGAATTTTCTTGGATTATTTAAAACACGTACCGAACGCTGGTGAAAATGAGTTGAAATCCTCAATATATACTACATTATTGATAATGAAAACAATTTGTATTGTAAATCCCTCCACCACCCCAAAAAGAAAAAAATTGGTGTAATTCGATTAGCCGGCACTAGGGATGGGAGTGACTATTATTGTTAAGACGATTAATATGTTTAAACGTTTTTTTTTTTATCAATTTAAAATTTAGCTGGGGGAGACTTGACTATTATGAATAAGACAATTCATATGTTTAAACTATTTTTTTTATAATTAATTTAAAATTTAAGTAAGGGGAAACTTCTCAATTCAGGGTTATGACATGCTAATAAGACTATCTACCTACAAGTCTATCTACCTATTTTATCGACCTCTTTGAGACCATTAAAAAGTATGGCTAATAAGACTAATAAGATTTTATGGTTTTATCGACCTCTTTGAGACCATTAAGAAGTATGTCTAACAAGACTAACAAGATTTTATGGTTTTATAGTAAGATTCGAACAATCTAATAAAAATACTTATTAAGTTTTATCAGTCAAATCAACTTTGATCGAGTATATGTTCAAACTTTTACGTCGGTGAAAATGAGTTGAAAACTAAACCTATACATTAATGAGTATCATTTCAATTTGTTTTTTCGTTACAATCGTTTCAATTAGTTTGCACCAGGAATACGAGTGATTATAATTTCGGAGTGTAAGAGTCAAATTTGTTAGTTTAGCGTTAAATACAATAGATTTGACTTGCATAATTTATTGAATTTAGAACACTCTTCTCAATTACTTGTTCTATTACTTAGCCAAGTATATAATCTCAAATTTAATTTAACCAAATATATAATCTCAAATACAATCAGAACAGTTAGCAATATTCGAGCAAATATTATTCTGATATCAATAAAAATTATAAAAATAAAAAGGTTTGAGTAATCAATCTACTTTAAATATACTCGCTCTTGAATCTTAAAAAAAAAAAATACACTCACCCTTAAAATTTTGAGTAGGAATTAAGTTTTGACTCGAATTAATCATGATTGAACCCAAACCATTTTTTTAATTTATTTATCACCCTATTGTAATGTAGTATTAATGAACGTATAAAGACAGGAAACATATAGAGACATCATGTGACCATAATTAAGATAAAAATCCACGTTTCACGCTTAATTTTCACATAAAATGAAATTAGAATTAAATATACTCCTTGAGGAAGTGGCACCCACACGGTACGCTTAAATCTTACTCCTTAGAAAAAGCACAAACATAAATGCATATATATATATATATATTGAAAAAAAAGAAATAAGTGTATGTTTAATAAGGGAAATAATCTTTCTTCACTACAGTAGAGTAGTTGTGGTAGTACATATCACTATTCTATATCTATTAAAACTCTTCTTTCTTAGAGTAATTGTGATAGTACATACCACTATTTTATATCTATTATGTGGTAGTACATACTACTATTCTATATCTATTAAAACTCTTCTTTCTTAGAATAATTGTGATAGTACATACCACTATTTTATATCTATTAAAATTCTTCCCATGTATATCAAGTAATTCTTATCTTCTGCGGTCAAAAAAGCCACAGTTCATGTGCATATATATATATATATATATATATATATATATATATATATATATATTTCAATCCCAAAAGCTATTCCTATGGCGCAAGTGTTGGGTTGGACTTCTTGTATATTATTGCTATCCGTAGCCATAGGGATTGGAAAATGAAAATAATGAATAGTTTAAAGATTAAGAAAGGTGTTGAAATTGAGGAGTTTTAAAGAGTTTGTCGGTCAAAAACAGGTTGGATATTTGAAAATTTCCCCATCCCCATTTACTCATAACATTGGGGATGAGTGACTTTTGTTAGTGAGTTACGTTGCCCTTTCGACAAACAAAGATCATGTTACTCAGAAATATTGCTTGATCCCATGCTCCTACTACTATTATATATGACGTTATCCCTATATACGGAATACTAATTATACAAACAGTTTTTTGCCAGCCTATTGCATTTCATAAACAACCACATGCCTATTTAATATTCCAAAAATCTCATTTACATATATAATTGATACATACATTTTAGAAGCTGTTTATAAATGAGCATGCACTCATTTAAAAACACACACTTAAAGTTTTTAAACACTTAACACCGACCCTTTTTTAGAAGTAGCTCCTTTTAATTATATTATAATTTATATAATCTTGTTTCTCAATTTTATAATATTAAATAAAATATATATTTTTAAACTGGTTAAATAGTTATGTTGTAGTAATTTTATAAAAAATAAAAAATTAGACTGTTAATATTATATTATTTATATATTAGATCACTCACGTACATATCTGTGCTTTTTGAAAATTTATTAACAATATATTATAAAATATAGCTCTTCAATTTACTTTGTTTGATTAGATGATATCATAATTTTATTTTTTATGATTAATTATACATAAAATTAATTACGAATAAAAATATTTCATGTAAGTAAATTTATTTACTTTATGTCATATTTGTGGAGGTTTTATTGTTAAAAATGTCCTCATTTTCTTTGTTAATTATACTAATTGATTTTTTCATTTTAAAATTTTATGTTCTCTTGTTACAGATTTTTTATTATAGTAATTTTTTAAAACATTAGTTACAATTAACGATTTCAAAAATCTACGAATTATTTAATAATTCTAAAAGACACTTAGGTAAATTATAAAGTCAACTATTAAAAATTTAAAAATATAATTAAAAATGCACATAGGTAAACTAAAGTCAATTATTTAAATGAAAAATAATTAAATAGATGCATGTAATTCGCTTAAGTTAACATACTTGATGAGTGTACCAAGTCAATTAACTGAGTTACCAACCAAATGAGATACCTTGCTAAAATAATATACCAATAATGGATACGAGAGATATATATGGGATATGATCCATAAAAAAGATAATAAAAGATACATTTTTTCTAACTCAATTTTCACTGTCCAAAATTAAAAATGATGGTAAGATATTATAATGTGACTTTTACATCCATCACAATTTGTAGAGAACGAAAATTTCAACTTTTGAATGTCCGTCACAATTTGTGATGGATGTAAAAAAAAAAAATTATTTCAATCACATCAAAATTATTCATTATCATGTTCTTTCGTTCATCATTGTTGGTAATATTTTATTGAAACTTTCAATTAGCTACATCAATATTTATCACTTTAGATAAACAAATCTAATTATATCATTCGTCTATTAATATCGTCGATGGATATCACCATGAATATTGTTAATAAGGAGAACTTTACTTCACATCGTTGACTATTTCAAATCATAAGTTTAGAAAAAAAAAGAGTTGAAATCTTATACTTCTCGTCCGTCTTAGTTTATAAAGAAATATATATATTTGTTTGGAAGTTTCAAGAAATTCATAAGTAGGACATTTTAAAACAAACCATATGAATATAATAATATAACAAATAACTTTATATGTATGGCTAATGAAACTATGGACAAAAAATTAATTGTGATATTTAATAGTTTAATTAGGATAATTATCACATATATTCAAAATTAATTTTATGAAATAAGTGTAACAATTTTTAAGTGTATATTGAATAACTTTGAAAAACTATTATCATAATTATTTTGAAGTATATATATAAACACGTCTTATATCATAAAAACATTATAATTTTTGGGATACATTAACGTTGTTTTTTTTAATAGAAATGGTATCTCTTTTATGAAGTTTGATATTATTATAAAAATGATGATGACAAGATAAAAGAAATTGTAGCGACAAATTTTAGAAATTATACAAATGTATTTCTTCTTATTGAATATATAATTATTTTTGAAACATAGAAAGTATATATTATTAAAAATATAATATTTTTTTCTTATTTACTTTAACGCTATTTCTTATTCTATTTTTCTACATTTGTTTTATATGTAGATTTTATTCATTAAACATTTTTACTTTTATTTCAAATTCACTTAAATTTATTTACAATAAAAATTGATGTGTAACTATTTACTTTCATATTTCTTTTTTGAGTCTTTCTTATATAACTTTTATATAATTATTTTATGACTATGTGATGAAATATGTCATCATTATATCGATAATGAAGTATATAAAAATATATATTAAATGCAAATAAAAATGTATGAGATCAAAGTTAAATTAATTTACAAAATCACTTTAAGTCTGTGAAAGTATAAAATTAATATAATTTGATAAATATTTTAAAATTTTTTTTATCATACAATTAACATTAAGTTAATTCATACAAATTTAATATTAAATAACAATTAATTGACATATATTAAAATAGATAAAATATTAAATTATAACTATTAATAAAATATTAAACTTAAAACATAAAAAAAAATAAATCAAACTCATACCTTACATGAGTTGCAAGCTAATTCCTTAATAAAAAACAGAGAAGAGGTCTCATTCTATAACGATGATGGATGATGAGGTGATCCAAGTAACAAGTTGGGGTGGGGTCGGAGGGTGGGTTAGGGTGGGGGCGTGGAGAGGGGTGAAGGGGTAGTTGAGGTTTTTGGTTCGGGGTGGAGGGGGGGGGGGGGGGGGGGGGGGGGTTGTGGTCACCGTTCACGTGGGGGCCACCGCGGTCAATCTTCGGTACAATGGTTGCGCCGTGTTGATGCTCGAGCCCCCTTAATTTGGGTTCACTACCGAATCACTCCTTTCAATTATATTAATTTCAAGCTAATCAATTAAAATAACACACCGACTTGGACAATGGATTCTGATATTTAATTTTGTTATGGAAATAATGCTTCTTTCATATCCAAATCGAAATGATGATTTAATTTAAGATTCTCATGGTTATGTGTTTAATTTGATAAAATGAAATTATATACAAATAAAATAAATTTTATATTATTTATTAGATTATTTATGGGTAATATCTATTTATTATTTTTTTTTTACAAAGTTATGTATATTTTTAAACTCAGTCTATTAGATAAAAATTGTTTGTTTTATCACAATCAAAAGAGAGGTGTTAGAAATATCAATTTATACACGAACAAATTTACTTACACAATTAAAGTGATATGGCTAAATTGTATAGGAGATTAGTTAATCTAAGAAGCCCACATTTTAAAAGTTAATAATTCAAATTTTGTCACATGTATTAGTGTATATTTGTTTGTGTAATTTGTTAGTATCTCTAATATTATTGCAATAAAAACTTTATACACAATCCATCATTTATTAATTATCATATTTCCTTCATAATTTTATAATTATTATTTTTTACCCCTATTTTTTTTATCCACCAATTTTATTCATATATTATTATATTATATTCAACCAAATACAATTACGATCTTATTGATTACGGTGGTGGACTTTTAGTGCACTTGATAATATAGAGATTGAGGATTGAGTTGTGGCAGTGATATACAAAATGAATGAAGAATAAATGGACCGTAGGTTCTCCCCTAAACCCCAATCTTAGGTTCATATATTACACTTATGTTAGCGTAGAAATTGATGGTTTAAGTTGCGATAGCAGCATCATACCTAATGAAGAATAAATAGTATGTATATTATCCCTAGAATAATTAGAACGTAGATTATCTCTCTCTCCTAAATTCCTTTTTGAAGTTCGAATATTATGCTTGTGATAAGTACGATGAAAAAAAGGTTTATATACAACTAAATAAAAATTTTCGCAGTAGGAGAAGCTATAGCAAACATAGAAAGTTTTATATTATAAGCAAAATTCACTTTTCTTTCTCTAATTTTTGGTTAATTTTCAATATCATTTATCTTCTTTTAATTTTTTCATTTTAACCCTTCAAGTTTCTTAAGGCTACGTATCAATTCCTTTTGCTCAATTTTGTGAAGAAAAAAAAGAATATCATCTGCATTTCATGTAACATTGAAAGGGTAAAATTGTCATTTTTGTATTACTACGATATATACATTATAAATTCATACAAACTTATATATATATGTGTGTGTGTGTGTGACAGGCCCAAAATTCTTCATGGAACTTGGGCACCATCAATAGAAGGAGAACAGTTAGTAATACATCCATACAACATTTATATACTAAGTATTATTAGTACATTATTACAAAATTCAGAGTACAAATTTTACAGCGGAAACTATTCTATTACAACAGTTGTAACGACCTTCCTTGGGCTACTCCATTGGGTCCCTTCTCTTGTCGTCATGGTTCAGTGCCTTACTCATGACCTGAAATTATAAACTAAATAAGAATAAGCAATTTACGCTCAGCAAGTATATAAACACAGAGAAAAAGAAAATAAAATCTCTGAAGAACTTAATTAATAGTATAATTTTGTTTATGAGGTTTGGGTGAAGCAAAACCACCACCTCAGACTTCTCATAACACTTCTAAAGAGCTTAGATGATAACACAATCATATGATCCTCCTTGAATAAAACGACCTTTTATCCATCGGAGGCTAAACCTGTTGGATATGCTAACCATATCGTAATCAGTGGGTCAGACTGTACAGAATGGTCCTATAGTTAATTTACATTTAGGTCAGATGACTTGTAGTTACATCTAGGTCAGGTGACAGAACACATCAACACCTTCCATTTTCTCTTGCCAACCACGTGGCATGTTCCACATTTTAAGGAATACAAAAGTCTCATAATCTCATGACCCATTTAGGGAACATAACATTCTCACTCATTTGCACAGATATAATATTGAAAAATAACTGACAAATCAAAGCTCAGTTATATCAATGCACTTTCATTCATATCATGCTAGCGGAAATTAAAACATAACATTCTGATTCACAAGGAAATTTAAAACATAAAAGTATTAACCTTGTACACATGTTGAATCAATTAATCATGCCTTTAACTAAATATAAGCATAAGAGTGAGAATATACTTGTCTTTATCTTTAACTGAGCTAACTTAATTCACTTGCTAGGTGAAATACTTCTGTAAACATATATATGATTTCATAGCATGAGAATCTATGCTTGAATATAAATTTGAGTATGTACATATGTGATGTCTGTGATGTCCATTCATTTCCTATCTCTTGATGTTTTAATTTAATCATTTGATGTGTTGGAAATTGAGATTTTTAATTCAAACAAGCCTGAGGAATTTTTCAGACTGTTAAATATCCATATTATTCATCAGGGGATAAATTTTGGTCCATCAGGGGATAAATTTTGGTTATCAGGGGATGTGCATGACCGTTAGATAATAGTTCACTTTGTTAGGGGATAAATTTCTCATCATTGGATAAATTGACCATCAGTGGATAAATTTTGTTTATCACCAAAAGCGTCGGTAATCCATCTGACTACCACCAAACTCTCTTGGTTGTCGCCAAAATCACTTGACTATCGCCAAACTCATTTGGCTATCGCCAAACTCATCGGTGGATAAGTGTTCAGCTCCAAACTCATCAGTGGATAATTGTTCAGCGCCAAACTCTTCGGAGACTATTATTTTTGTCTCTCGGAAACTAACATAATTTGTTCATCAGAGTCTAACATTTGTTACTCATTGGGGACTAACATTCGTTACTCATCGGGGACTAACATTCGTTACTCATCGGGGACTAACATTCGTTACTCATCGGGGACTAACATTCGTTACTCATCGGGGACTAATGTATAATCACTTGGGGATTATTTTATACTATCAGAGACTAATTTCATGCTGTTGGAGACTAAGTTAGAACTTGTCTTTGTTACAAAGGAGGACCTTTCATATGATCGCGGATGATGTCTAACAATGGATAAACCCAACTTAGGGTGCCTCATTATCCTTTTTGCTGTGTGTGTCATTTCTTCACATAATATACACACACACACAATTGCAAAAAAATACTACTACAACTTTTGAAACTTTAATATTTTCTTGGATAACTTTTAACAAGCATGACTAAAATTTTCAAATGTTATGTGCATGAGAGATTAAAATAGAACAAAACAGAGTATACGATTGGTATAAAGCTCTTACCTTTTCGTGTTTAAGGAAAAAGTTAAAAGCTCAGTTCTGCTCTAGAAAAGGATAGTTGTTCTAGAAAGTGAACCTGAAATTTATGTGGGTAGTCGACTAAAGAGAAGTTTTAGAAGAGAGGTTAGGATTATACCTCAAATGATGTATTTATAGTGTTCGTAAATCAATTGGAATAGTTGGATCATTTTGATAAATAATTCTTAGCCGTTTGCTAGAATTATGTCCTTGGGGTGATGTGATTGGCCAGATTGGCCGGTCTAGTGACTGCTCATCATATCACTTTTAATAGTTGGTATAATACCAAGCAGCTGCTGACACACATGCAGTTCAACCTTTATCAGTTGTTGACACATATGCAACTTACTAATCAAACATAAAACACGTAATCCTCTGATTACCAACAGCAGTCTTCTTACTAAGTAAATTTAACTGTATCTTGTTCATTAAATCAATCTCTGTTCATATTTGATTAAATTAATCTCATAAACATTTAAGATTAATATATTCATAAGATTTGATGAGTTACTTATGTGTAAGGAATTGAAATAATAAATTTTGGACATCAGTTTGACATAAAACTCATGTATTAAATATTCGTACATCATAGGAATTAATCATATTTACACTTTATTCCTATTTAAAATTTTGGGTCCTCTATATATATATATATAATATTTGAATAAAAAAATTTAGGTATAAAATGTAATACATGATAAACAAAAATAAATCTACTATAGCACATGTAAATATAAATAAAAATCTAAACTTAATAAATAAGATACTTGTTAAATTACAAATACGTATTAAATTTATAATTCAAATTTAAAATATATTTATATTTTTTTAGAATTTTCACACGCACAACGTTTGCTTTGACACGTTATATATATATATATATGTGTGTGTGTGTGTGTGTGTGTGTGGGATTGTGTATGTGTAGGTGTGTTCATGTATGTGTATTTGTAATATAATAAGTATTTTATTTATGAACTTTAGAAATTTATCTATTTTTACTTTTCCCGTTGTAGGTTATTTTTTTTATTGCTTATTATTATTCATATTTATGTTTAAATATTTGTTCTGATCGAAATAGAGTATATATAGATATTTTTGCATTTATAATGTAGGCTTATATTTGTATATACTAGATTAATATTAAAGTAATAATTTTGCCCTTAAAATATTTCTATTTTTTATAAAATTAAGTGTGTTAGGTCCCAAAGGGTAAAAAATACTAGAAGGGGGGGGGGGGGGGGGGGTTGAATAGTATTTTTTTTTTCAAAAATTAAGTCTTGCTTAGAAAACTTTACTGATTTAAAAAATTCTTGCTTATAAAAGAGTTTATTATGTTTAAAAAAGATTTAGCAGCGGAATAGTTAAGCAAAGAACCCCTTAGTTTTTAGAAAGAAAGGTTAATGGCTAAAAGGAGCAAAGATAGTAAGTTTTTGCTGATAGAGTTCAGCAGGACTTAAACAAAGCACAAAATAAAGCAAGTAAGCAATAGGAAAGATAAGCAGGAATAGAGATGAGAATTTTTATAGTGGTTCGAACTAAACCTACTCCATTCTTCTTCTCTTTTACTTGAGAAGGCTATCACTAAAACTTGTTCACACAGAACAATCAGCAGGCGTGTTCACACAAAATAATTAGCAGGAGGACACTTAGTCCAATTTACACTAGGTCACTTAGACCAGATTAGTCACACAGACTCTAAGCAGATTTAGTAAATCTTGCTTGCTATCTCCAAGTAGAGTGCTCCTTAGTTGAGCAGATTGATAACACTTGTTCATGCTTTATGATGTCTTTGCTGAAGTCTTTAATATGTTAGAGTGTTTGGTTATTCAGTTCTTCAGTTTTTGCTCTGTTAGATATCATAAATAAAATTTATGACTCCTATTTGTACTACTCTAAAAAATCTATCCGTTGGGAATTTGAATTAGATCCGTTGGAGTGTACTGATCTTGATGTGATCTTGTACCTTTACAGCAGTCCTTGCTTAGTTCAAAAAGTTAGCCGTTATTCTGTCTTCTAGTGCCTTTCTGAAGAGTCTCCTAGAAGTTGACTAAGCAGGGGTGAAGATAACTTTTTTTGACAACTCAACTTGGACCAAGCAAAGGATCTTGCTTACTTAAGTCCTTGCTTATTTCCATTCTAAGTAGAACTATACTTGGAATATTCTTCATGTCTTCAGAATCCTTCTTGACCAATAAGCAGACTTCAAAGAATTCATAATATCAGCAGACTTTAATGGTGATCAAACTCGTTGCTTAACTACATACTATATCCACCTAACAAGTTGGATATTTTTCTAAGTCCTTTTACAATATTTAAGAAAGGACTATATTACAACATCAATTCTTATATATTAAACAATAAATAAACTTTTAAGCAATGAAAATAATATAAGCAGGGGTGTAACAACAATCTCCCCCTAATTAATGATGTCAAAACGAGTTATTTTGATCACCACAGCAAGAACCAAAAAGAATTTCATTTTATATCAGTGTGTTTAGAATTACAAGATAAAATGAAATACATATGAAAAGAATAAACTATTCTATTTTATCAATAGGTTCTTCAGAACCCTGCTGATCTTCTCCTTCGCCAAATTTCAGTAGCTCCTGCCTTCGCTTTTCCTCAGCTTCCTCTTTTTCTCTTTTTAGCGCTTCCTTTTCCTCCCTCCTTTTCTGCATCCTCTCTTTCTTTTTGTTGTACTCTAGCTGAATTTCCTAAACCCTGAGTCACTTCATTTCAAACTCGTACTACTTAATCTTCGATTCTGACTCTTTGATGCTTGCTAGCAGTTTGAGACTTTCAGCAGGCCCTGACTTCATTGATATAACATCAGCTTCTTCAAGGGCCTTCTGAAGTCTCATGTACAGAGAAGGACTCATGATTTGCACAGCAGACTCAGGGATGTGCTTTGGAAGACTTCGTCTTCTTGGAACAGCAGGTGGAGTTTCAGCAGGAGGTAAATTGCCTTGTTGAAGGGTAAGGGTTTGTTCTTGCTGTGCTTCATGACCTCTCTCCCCCTTTTTGATATCATCGGCCATTATGGGGAGAAAGTCAATTAGCTTGTTCAGAGTTTGCTGAAGTTGCTCGAGTTTGCGCTCCATTCTAGTCATTCTAGAGGCAAGACCAGAATCAGCAGGAAAGGCTTTGGCAGCAGCAGAGTCTTCAGTAGGAAGTCTTGCTAAAACTTGTTCCAGTTGGGCTTCAAGCTTAGCAAGCTTTTGTGAGGATGGAGAGGAAATCTTGCTAAGAGCAGGTGGAATTTCAGCAGCTTCCTCTTCCTCAGCAGCAGTCTCCTTAGCTGTGGGCTCCCCCTCGGCTAATACCCTTGTTGGAGAATAGTGGCTAGGGCCTTCTTGGATGTTTTCAGCAAGGTACGCCTTGGGATCCAAGCCAGCTTCAAGCGCGTCTTTAATCAGTAAGGCCTTGATGAGTTCCTTTGATTGCTTCTCCTTTTCTCGTTCAGCAGGAAGATCATCAGAGTCACTGTCGCTGCTGCTGCTGCTGCTGGAGTCTCTGTCACCTTTGCCTTTCCCTTTCCCTTAACAACAATGTGTTTTCTTGTTGCAGGAAGAGTAAGGACAACAGATGAATGGATAGCAAAGCCAGGGAGGATTAATCTCTTTGCTGCAGCAGGTTTAGTTGGCTCGGTTGGCTCTGTTGGCTCGGTTGGCTCTGTTGGAAACACTGTTGATCGATCAATTTTAGCAATGTTAAAAGTAGGAGGGGGATTGACCTCATTTGCAAGGTGTATAACAATTTCCACTTCAGCAGGTCCTGTGACGGAGTCTGGAGTATCAGCACACTCCAAGACCTCGGTGAGTTCGAGGATTTCAGTAGGAGTTGCAGGATGATCTACTGAGACTTCAGCAAGAGGGGTTGGTTGGTTAGTAGCAAGGACAACCTCAGTTACTGCACCAATTTCTTGGAAGAGTTCGTTGGAAGAACTCTTCTGATTATCAATAGGGGAAGGCGACTTGTCAGCAGGTACATAGTTTATTTCATCAAAAATTTCATCCCTTGCTGACACTGTTGTAAAGGGAATGGCGGTAGGAATATCTTCATCTTTAGAAGGAGGTTCAATATCAGATCCTCCAGCAGCAATTGCCTTGGCCGCATCATCTTCGTCATACAATTCCATGAAGAAATAGTAAATTTCCCTTTCTTCAGTGTTTAAGGTCGAGGGGTCAAATTCAGCAGAGGTGGCCTTAGTTTTCTTTTTGGGCCTCTGAATTTGAGCAGTTAATCGCCTCTTCTTGCTGGGATGATCAACAGGGATTGTTGTAGATGGTTGTGCTTGTTCCTTAGAGGACTCTGCTGATCCCTTTGATCTTCTTTCAGCAGCAGCCTTTACAAAGGCAGCAGGGTTGCGCCCGTAGTTTTTGAGCAACGAGGGAGTGATGACTTTGCTGCTGATCAGCTTCTTGGATTGGGTCCCTGCTGGAAAGTTAGCTCCAAGAATTCCCTTTAGCAACAGGGACATAGTTCGTCCATGATGAATTTTGGTTTTCCTCTTGCTGGAGAAGGACTCAGCAAGGACTTCAAAGAATATTTGAGCCCAGTTGATTTGTTCCCCAGATTTCAGCAGTGAAATGATAGATATAACCCTTGCTGATGCCTCGTCCTAGGAGGTGAACTTACATAGCAAGGTCTTGTGCAGAATGTCCATCAAAAGGTCCCACTTCTTTGGGAAGTCCTTCCTTTTCCTGTTGCTGTGGGTCTTAACGTACCCTAGATCAGCAAGCACATTAGGGATGACAGTTGGTGGAGTCAGCAGACCCTGACTTGGCATTTGAAGGATTGTGGCAATGCTTGCTGGAGTAATGAGAATTAATTGGCCATTGACTCGTCCAATGATACTATGGTCTCGGACTTGTATTGATGAGCAGAATTCTTTAATGACTTCCACGTAGATGGGTGAATCAACAGAGATCACATAACGTATCTCGTTGCTCCTCAGCAGGGTTATGACTTCAGTGATTTTAGGGTCTTCAATATCAGCAAAGGAATCTAAGTCAATAATAGACTCAGACTCGATTTTGTCCAACCAGTTGGCCATGTCTGCTGATGCTGATCAGAAAAAGGTTGTCGGAGATGATTATGGTGGGATTTCAAAAGGGTTTTTAGAGTGGTTTTTGAGAGGGATCAGAGCGATTCCGAAGGTAAAAATTTTGAGAAGGGGTGAAATAAGTTTATATAGGAGGTGTAAGAAGTTGAACAGTTTAGAGAGTGGTAACTGATATGAGAAGATGAAGAGTTAGTGGGAGAAAAATATGGGTATTGGTGAGAATTAATTATCGAAAGGACAACAGCTGTAAAAGATCATGTGGCATAGTGGCATTTAATGTGGAGAGAGAATAAAAACGGCTGCAGTCATGATGACTTATTTTTCCTGCGGTAATTGCGTAGCATGTTTCTTGCTGATGTGGATGGACAATGATATGAATCAGCAGGGACAATATCCTTGCTGATCTTGTAGCTTCCTTTTGAGGCGGGGTATCAGCAGGGTCTTGTAAGCAGTAGAGTCATCCCTTGCTTATTTTGAATTTTTCAGCAGGATCATCCTTTGCTTATGAGATAAGCAAGGTCTTGGAGTTAGTCTCTGAAAAGGTTCTTTCGTCGAGAGGTCTCCCCTTTTCTTGATATTTTCAACAGGGTTGATGTAGATTTGCAGCAACATGTGTGTTGTACTTTGTCAGCAGGGGTTCTTCTTTCAGCAGCATCTTTGACGTTTCAGCCTGCTTAGACATTAGCAGAACTTTTTCTTCTCCTGAATTTAAATTGCTAAGAACAAAAGTCCTTGCTTAAGCAAACAAGATGTTAGTAGCAAAATGCTTACTCATAATTTAACATACCTAATTCACTTATTAGTTTATTAAAACGATTTTCATCCAAGGGTTTTGTAAAAACATCTGCTAATTGATTTTCAGTAGGAATATAGTTTATCTCTATAGTACCCTGCTGAACGTGATCTCTAATGAAATGATGCCTTATATCTATATGTTTAGTTTTAGAGTGTAAAACAGGATTATAAGCAATGGCAACAGCACTAGTATTATCACAAAGTATAGGGATAGACTTGAAATCAAACCCGTAGTCAGCAAGTTGATTCTTTATCCACAGAATTTGTGCAACACAACTTCTTGCTGATATGTATTCAGCTTCAGCAGTGGATGTTGATATAGAGTTTTGCTTCTTGCTGAACCAAGAGACAAGTCTTCCTCCTAGAAATTGGCATGTACCACTAGTGCTTTTTCGATCAATTTTACACCCAACAAAGTCAGCATCCGAGTATCCAGCAAGGTTGAAGTTAGAATCTTTTGGATACCATATTCCTAAGTTATGAGTTCCTCTGAGATATCTGAAAATTCTCTTAACAGAAGCTAAATGTGATTCCTTGGGGTTAGATTGAAAATGTGCACAAATACATGTAGCAAACTTAATGTCTGGTCTACTAGTAGTTAAATATAGCAAGGATCCGATCATATCTCGATAACTTGTTATATCTACGGATTTACCTTGCTCATCTTTGTCCAACTTTGTTGCTGATGACATGGGAGTCTTTATTGGACTTGCTATTTCCAATCCAAACTTCTTCAGCAGGTCTTTAGTGTACTTGGATTGGTTGATGAAAATTCCATCACAGCTTTGCTTAATTTGGAGTCCAAGGAAGAAATTCAACTCTCCCATCATGCTCATCTCAAACTTACTCTCCATAAGCTTAGCAAATCTTGCACAAAGTTTTTCATCAGCAGAACCAAAGATTATATCATCTACATAAATTTATACTAATAATGTTTTATCTTTATGATTTTTAATGAATAGAATAGTGTCTACTTTACCTCTACTGAAACTTTCATCAAGTAAAAAGGAAGATAAAGTATCATACCATGTACGTGGAGCTTGCTTAAGACCATATAAAACTTTATCAAGCTTATATACATGTTGAGGATTGGCATGATCAGCAAAACCTGGGGATTGCTCCACATAGACTTCCTCCTGAAGTTCTCCATTCAGAAATGCACTCTTGACATCCATTTGAAACACCTTAAAGTCTTGATAAGCAGTGTAAGCAAGAAAAATCCTTATGACTTCAAGCCTTGCTACTGGAGCAAAGGTTTCATCATAGTCGATTCCTTCCTCCTGAGAATAGCCCTTAGCCACAAGTCTTGCCTTGTTTCTAGTGATGATTTCATCTTCATCTATTTTGTTTCGGAATACCCACTTGGTGCCAATTACCGCATGATTTCTTGGCCTGGGAACAAAGATTCCAAACTTTGTTCCTGTTGAATTGGTTTAATTCTTCTTGCATAACAAGGACCCAATCAGCATCAGCAAGAGCATCCTCAATTTTCTTAGGTTCCATTTGGGATAAGAAGCTTAGAAAACTACTTTTGTTTTGAACAAATCTTCTAGTCTTTACTGAGCTTGTAGGATTTCCAATTATCAAGTCTTCTGAGTGAGACTTGGTCCATTTCATCCTTCTTGGTAGATCTGTTCGAATGTCTTGCTGTCTTAGTTCCTCCAAGTTGAGTTTATCATCTTTTACTTCAGCCGGGGTGCTATCTAATGAATCAGTGCTTTCTGAATGTACTTCAACAGGGTCTTCCTTAGTCTCTGCGGCCTGTTGATTCTTATTTGGTTCCTGCTCAGCTATAAGAGGGAGTGAACCACTTGGTTTTCATGGTTAGTTTCATCAAATACTACATGAACTAACACTTCTATTGTTAGAATTCTCTTATTAAAAATACAAAAAGCTTTGTTGTGAGTAGAGTACCCTAAGAAAATACCTTCGTCGAATTTTGCTTGAAATTTAGTTAAGTACTCCTTACCATTATTGTGAACATAGCAGGGGCATCCAAAGATTCTGAAATAGCTTATGTTTGATTTTCTTCCTTTCTATAGCTTGTATGGAGTTTTGCTTAAGGTTGGATGTATGAGTGATCGATTTTGAGTATAACAGGCAGTATTCACTACTTCTGCCAAAAGTACTCAGGAAGTCTAGCATCAGCAAGCAATGTTCCTCCAGCTACTTCTAAGGTTTTATTCTTTCTTTCAACCATTCCGTTTTGCTGTGGAGTCCTTGGTACAGAGAAGTTATGAGAAATTCCTTGCTTATCACAGAGCTCAGTGAAGCCTCCAAAGTCAAATTCCTTTCCGTGATCGCTCCTTACTGACTTTATTCTGAGTTCTTTCTCATTTTGCACTTGTCTATTGAACTTCTCAAACTCTGCTAACGCATCATTCTTGTGAGCAAGAAATAATGCCCATGTAAATCTTGTGAAATCATCCACAATAGTGAAAACATATTTCATTCCACCAAGACTACTTGATATAGGGCCAAACAAATCAAGATGTAATAGTTGGAGGGGCATAGAATTTGATTTTTCAGGTTTGCTTAAGAAAGATTGTTTTGTTTGCTTACCAAATTGACAAGCTCTACATGGTTTTTTTTTTCAAAGGAAAATTTAGGCAAACCTTTTATAAGATCTTTAGCAACGAGTTTTGAAATCGTTTTGAAGTTTAAGTGTGAAAGTCTCTTATGCCATAACCAACTAGCATCTGCTGAAGCTTTAGCAAGAAAGAAGGGTGTTTCAGCAGGACTTAGCTTAGCCAAATCTACTACATAAACATTCTCATTTCTTGAACCAGAAAGCTTCAGAGAATTTGTTTGAAGATCTCTTACCTGATATTTATTATCTAGGAAGGTGACCTTATGCCCTTTGTCACACAACTGGCTTATGCTAAGCAAGTTATGCTTGAGACCCTCTACGTAGGCAACCTTGTTGAAGCAGACTAACCCATTTCCTGCTCATCCATATCCCTTAGTTTTTCCAGCACTATTATCTCCAAAGATCACCTGTGGTCCTTCCTTTTCCTTAAAATTGGTGAGCAAGGCTTTATCTCCCGTCATATGTCTTGAACAACCACTGTCCAAGTACCAGATTTGTTCCTTACTTACAACCTGCAAAACATAAGCAGTCACTTTGGTACCCAGCAAGACTTGGGTCCATTAAGGTTAGTACCCTTGGGGACCCATACTTGTCTCATTTTTGGTTTTTGAGACCAACTAGTATAGTAAGGGTCAGCAAGGCAAATAGAGGCAATGTGGCCAATCCTATGGCAACAATAGCATCTCAAATGCATCATGTTGTGATGTGTGTGCTGCTTACCTCTTCTATTAGGTTGAGGTGGTTTCTAGTGTTTGCTCCTAACCCAACCTTTGCTAAATTCCAAATTCCTCGCATTGTTGTAACGATGAGCAGGAGGAACGTGGTTCTTGCTAAACTTTCCACCATTGGTCTGTTTAGCATCACATCCCTGCTCATAGTTACGGTCAGTAAGGAATTTGTTCTTTAGCAAGGTAACATTTTTGTTACCTTTGGTTGCAGCAGGAGGTTCACACTCTGCTGAATGCACAGAGATTGTTCTGCTGATAGACTCAGCATCACTTTTTCCACTCCCTTCAGCAAGGACTTCGCAAGTCCCGGATCCAATTCCACTTCGATCTAGCATGCTTCTTTGGCTTTTCAGCAATGAACAAGCGTTTGAAGAAGATTTGTTCCATGTAGAGATTGTAATAGTTAATTCCTCAACATGGGAGGTTAACTTAGACTCTCTCTCTTGAGAGTCTCTGAGATGCTGTCTAAGCAGAGTCCTGTCATCATCAGCAGCAAGTAACTCCAAATTCTCAGCTTGCACATTTTCAAGTGTAAGCAAAATTTCAGAGTTCTTGCTCTTTAGTTGATCAGACTCTGCTGAAGTAATTCTCAGCAATCTTCTATATCTATGCCACTGAGATGCAACATCTTTGAGCAAAGAGCGCAACTCAGCTTCAGTAAAATCAGGAGAGTCAAAATCAAATACCTCAGTAAGGTCGACCTCCTTGTTTGTCTCAGATTCTCTAGCCATTAAGCAGAGGTTGACTACTTCTGGTCCTGAGTCTTCTGAGTCACTGTCACTCTCACTCCATGACTTTTCAACAACAAGTCCCTTGTCTTTCTTGAAATTTGAATTGTTCTTTTGCTGATATTTCTTCTTGTAGTATTCTTTTCCCTTGCTTTTATTGTTAGCAGGGAATTTCCTCTCTTCTTTTGCTGAATTTCGGCAGTCAGCAGCGTAGTGGTCCGGCTTCTTGCAATTGTAGCACAGATCCTTTGATGGATCTCTCTTGCTGCTGCTTGTTTTTCTTCTGAAGTTTCCTCGATCTTTTTTCATGAACCTTCTGAACTTTCTGGCCAGTGTAGCCATATCTTCATCACTATCAGCAGACTCTGAGTTAGAATCTGCTTGTTGTTTAGGTTCAGCAGCCTTAAGTGCTACTCCTCTATCTTTCCTCCTTGACTCAGATGTGGCATCTCTCTGAGCTAACTCCATTTCATATGTGAGCAGGTTTTCATAGAGTTGTTGGAGATCAGTAGTATGTAAATTTCTTAACTCTTTGACAGCAGTGGTCTTGGGATCCCACTGTCTTGGTAATGATCTCATGAATTTGAGATTTATGTCCTTTGTGTCGTAGGTTTTCCCTAGAGCACGCAAATTATTGAGTAGGACAGTAAATCTTTCATACATAGTAGTGAGATTCTACCCCTGCTGCATGCTGAACATTTCATATTATTGAATAAGCAGGGATTGCTTATTCTTTCTGACTTCTACCATTCCTTCGTTGAGAACCAGCAAGGCATCCCAAACCTCTTTAGCAGAGGTGCAGTTAGACACGCTTTCGAACATTTCTTCTTCAAGAGCCATGAAGAGAATGTTCATTTGCCTTTTTGTTGTAGCCTACCAATTTCTTCTCTTCATCAGTCCATTCCTTCCTTTGCTTAGAAATGAGCTTATTTGGATCATCAGCAGATAGTTTCTTTGGTATATAGGGTCCAACTTTTATTGGTTCAAATAGTTTCTCATCAATGGCGTCCATGTATACCTGTATTCGCAATTTCCAGTTACTGAATCTATCTCTGGTACACATTGGGGGCTTGCCACCAAAATCACTTCTTAAAGCCATTAGAAAATTTAAGTTAGGATCCTCTCAAGTTTTAGGGCTTAGCAAAGAGTGTTAAGCTCTGATACCACTTGTTAGGTCCCAAAGGGTAAAAAATACTGGGGGGGGGGGGGGGGGGGGGGGGGGGG
>CM025787.1:7295006-7342794 GCA_014636745.2 Centella asiatica | reverse complement strand
GGGGGGGGGGGGGGGTTGAATAGTGTTTTTTTCAAAAATTAAGTCTTGCTTAGAAAACTTTACTGATTTAAACACTTCTTGCATATAAAAGAGTTTATTATGTTTAGAAAAGATTTAGCAGCAGAATAGTTAAGCAAGGAACCCCTTAGTTTTTAGAAAGAAAGGTTAATGGCTAAAAGGAGCAAAGATGGTAAGTTTTTGCTGATAGAGTTCAGCAGGACTTAAGCAAAGCATAGAACAAAGCAAGTAAGTAATAGGAAAGATAAGCAGGAATAGAGATGAGAATTTTTATAGTGATTCGAACTAAGCCTACTCCACTCTTCTTCTCTTTTACTTGAGAATGCTATAACTAAAACTTGTTCACACAGAACAATCAGCAGGCGTGTTCACACAGAACAATTAGCAGGAGGACACTTAGTCCAATTTACACTAGGTCACTTAGACCAGATTAGTCACACAGACTCTAAGCAGATTTAGTAAATCTTGCTTGCTATCTCCAAGTAGAGTGCTCCTTAGTTGAGCAGATTGATAGCACTTGTTCAAGTTTTATGATGTCTTTGCTGAAGTCTTTAATATGTTAGAGTGTTTGGTTGTTCAGTTCTTTAGTTTTTGCTCTGTTAGATATCATAAATAAAATTTATGACTCCTATTTATACTACTCCATAAAATCTATCCGTTGGGAATTTGAATTAGATCCGTTGGAGTGTACTGATCTTGATGTGATCTTGTACCTTTACAGCAGTCTTTGCTTAGTTCAAAAAGTTAGCTGTTATTCTGTCTTCTAGTGCCTTTCTGAAGAGTCTCCTAGAAGTTGACTAAGCAGGGGTAAAGATAACTTTTTCTGACAACTCAACTTGGACCAAGCAAACGATCTTGCTTACTTAAGTCCTTGCTTATTTCCATTCTAAGCAGGACTATACTTGGAATATTCTTCATGCCTTCAGAATCCTTCTTGACCAATGAGCAAACTTCAAAGAATTTATCATATCAGCAGACTTTAATGGTAATCAAACTCCTTGCTTAACTACATACTATATCCACCTAACAAGTTGGATATTTTTCTAAGTCCTTTTACAACATTTAAGAAAGGAATATATTACATCATCAATTCTTATATATTAAACAAGAAATAAACTTTTAAGCAATGAAAATAATATAAGCAGGGGTGCAACAACAAAGTGGGAGGAACATAAATGTAAATTAAAGCAGAGTTGGAGGACTAAAGTGACAAAATGGAAAGAAAATGGATAACATTGAAAATTGACAAAGAGTTAGAGGGATAAAAATGAAAATTTGCCTTTATTATTGTTATATTATTATTATTATTATTATTTTGTTGTTATTGTTATTGTTATTGGTGTTGTTATTATTTTTGTTAGTAAATTATTATTATATTACCTATATTACTATTACATTACACACACACACACACACACACACACACACATATATATCAGTTCTAGAGATGTTCTAGTAAATTTTCAAAATATTATTTCATTTTAAAATATTTTTAAAATAACGTATTAAACATAATAATAAAAAAATTTATTCCGAATATATTCTCATTCTCATTTCAACAATAAATTATTCTACTTAACCAAACGGCCCCAAGTGTATGAATGTTGGGTACAATTTGTTAACAATATATAGTGTCATAAAATGATACTCCGTATCACATTTTATCATGCTCCCTATTTAAGTCAAACGAATGATGCTTGCAAACTTAATATTTGATCAGTGAATATTGTAACATGATATTCGTGGCAATAGTTTTTTTATAGCTTCATACGCAGCAAAATCGAAGTACAAAATGTAACCAAGAAAACAAGAAAAGTCAAGAAACCGAAACAAACTATAGGGCATGCACACGTGCAATTAAAATACATAAAAATATTTCATGAAAATTGGAAAGTCCCAAAGAACTAGTAAGAAAGATATATAAAAGGAGCAACCAGAAAAAGATGACAAAGACATAGTATGGATAAATTAAGTTATTTTAATTCCTCTGTACATCCGTTTTATAAAATAATTTTTCTAATATTTTTTTCTTTTTCAAAAATTAAATTATAAAATTATAAACTTTAAAAATATTCTAGTATGATAGAACTTTTTGACTTTGAAAATGTTCTAGTGGCGTAAAGGTGCAAAAAGATGATACTAAAGATTTTCTTTTGCTGATTCGTGATTTTTGTATAGTGCACATTTGTGATGCATATAAATTTGTTTACTCCCTACGTCCATTAAATAAGGCTTTTTTTTGACAACACAAAGATATTAATAAATTAATAATAGCTTTTTTTTTCTTTAGATATAATATAAAAAATAATTTTATATTTTTTCAATTCATAAAGAAAAGTATTTTTTTTTCTGTTTATCAAATAACTAATTTTTGTTAAATATTGTTGAGGATAATTTTAGAAAAAGTATTAAATCTTCTTAAAAAAATATAAATATCATATAAAATGAGATAAAAAAACTTCTAATACGACTTATTTGATGAGATGGATGCAGTAACTTTTTTATTAAAAAACATATTTTTTTTATTCGACCTTTCCTTCGCTAAGTTTTCAAGTCAAAAGTCAAGGGTTTGTGTATTAATATATGGTGTACAAACTGCGATCAATAAATACAGTAATATATAAATCAATAAGAGCTGGGGACCAAGATCCAATAATTCAGACAAATGTTTTCATAATATTACAAGCCATAGTCAACCTAGCTAGAGATTAGGGTTTCCGTTGTGGACTACTGTAGTAAATACTATATATAACAGTCTGTTCTCCATCTATTTTTACTTTTTTATTTTATTCCCTCCATTTTTTAATTAGTTGTTTTTTAGTTCGAATTACAGAGATCAAAATTAATAATTAATAATCATAATAATGTTAAATTTATTGATATTATATTATTATTGTCCTTATTTAACATTCATAAAAAAAAGAAATACTTATACTCGATATATCCCTCCGTTTTTATTTAGTTACTTTTCTAAAGTTTGATTCTTTTTTTCCCCTTACTTTTCTCATATTTCAAGGTAAATACAAAATAATTTTCTCTCTTTTAACCTTTCATATTTCAAGGAAATATAAGTATTTTTTTAATTTATACATATTAAATAAGGACAATCATTGTATAATATAAATAGATTTTGCTTATGCTTAAATCAATTGTATAATATTACTAATTGATCTTGGTACATGTAAATTGAGATAAAATAAAATAACCAATAAAAAACGGAGAGAGTATTTCCTTGAAATATGAAAAAGTTAATAGAGGAAATATTTTTTTTCTTTAAAATATGAGAAAAGCAAGTAAAAAGGAACAAAAGAAAATCAAACTTTAGAAAAATCAATAAATAAAAATAAAGGGAGTATTCTATTAGAAGTATTATGAAGTGTATTGAATAAATGGGAACAGAAACTTAGAACATGAATCGAAGAAAACATGTATATATATGGGGATTTGGCTAGTTGTGGTTATTGATGGAGTATTTGACTTTAATTTCATCAAATTAACAAACAATATTGTGTTCTGTAGTAGTAATAAAGTATCCTAAGCGCGCGCTTTAGGTATGAGTATAGGCTTGTAATCAGTTTAGAATTGCATGATGGAAATGGTAACGCACGAGGTTGACATTGTAGGTATAATTTAAAAATGAATAAACAGCAAGACATTGAGTGATCTAGTAACATTTCATATTGATATATGTAACATTTTGATGATCTCACGTGAATAATAGTAAAACTTTTATAAATTAATAATGTTGAAATCGGAGAATTTTATTATTAATTAATCGATAAATTAATATTTATTAATTTATAAACGTTTTACTGTAATAAACTTAAATTTTAATTACATCAAACATTTATTGTCAATAAATTCATTGTACATACAGTCAAAATCTCTATAAATTAGAGAGGACAAGCAATAAGAAAAGTTCGAGATGAGCTCCAACTAAATATAAATTTTTTTAAAAAAACAAGTAACACTAGAATCATATTTCCCTAAATTGTCTTATGTATATTTGTAATTTTGAAAAATTATTAATTTATACTTTTATTGAGACCATATATTTATATAAGGATCTCCCAAAAATTATTATCTTATCAAAATTTGTATTTTTTATAACTGACCCAAGTTGAGATAGGGTAAAATTATTAATTTTGAGAGTTTATTAATTTATCGAATATTAATTTATAGAGATTTTTTGTATATAAGTTTATAAATATAACTATATCAAGTGGTACCTATATTTTTAGAGAATCAAACACTCTATCATTTTTTTATACAATTGCTGAAAATTTTTGTTCCTAGATGAGACTTTTCTATTGAAGTACTAATACATGTATGTATGCAAGTATGTATAAATTGTTAATATAAAATACTAATAATGACAAATTTTATATATTATAGTATAATAATAAATAATGTATACAATTGTAACTCTTTTTTGTGACATGTTTTATTTTAAAATATATAAATTTATTTTGGAACGAATACATTATTATTTATAACACGATGAGAAAACCCCTTTTTGTTTATCTAGTGGTGTATCTTGTCATGGATATGAATTAGGCTTCTTGTCACTTGTCTTAGTGCGTAAGGCCCAACTATTCTGGGCTTACCATATAAACTTGTGCAAATCCTGAGTCAGTCTATAAAGATGTTTGAAATTTCTTAGCAGTGCACCTCAAATATTATTCTACCTCGAAAGTTGTATATATATGCAAAATACCATTGTTACCCCTCCTTCCACTCTAATGTTCTTGATTTTACAAAAACTTCTAAATCATCGTGGCTGTCATAATTCTATTTTCATCATTCGATTTCTTATCGTAAGTACAAATTTTCATGTTGTTATCACTAATTTATACTCCAAAATTCACGTTACTATTTTCATGTCGAAGAAAAACATATGATTGATGTCTAACAAATTCAAACAAACAATTTTTCAAATTCAAATATATCTCAAATTAAAATAATTTTTCTTTACTTTTTTGTGTCATTCTCTTTCTTCTTCTTCTTAATTTGCATATTTGAGTATACTTAGCTCACCCTTTTGGGGATGATGGGAGTAACATAATAATAGTGTTGAAATATAAGAGAGTTAGAAAACTAATATTAACAGTAATATAAGTATTCTATCTCCTCTGAAAAGTGAGTAAGTTAGAGTTTCGAACCTTACATGTTAATAAAAAATACCGCAAGTTAGTTGATGAGTGTATGAGTGTATACATGAATTTCTATGCAATAATAAAAAAATCATAAGCATTCGACAGTAGTAACATTACTTAATTCAAAGCAACTACAAACATATTATTCTGTGAATCAAATATATATCATATACAAATAAAAATATTTTATCAGTAACTTTGAAAGAAAATTAAAATAAATAAATAGTAACATACTATTTAATGTTACTATTACTCTCTTTTATGTTACTATTTCTAAAAATGAATTCAGATAAAAAAAAAAGAAATGAAAAGAAAAAGTTATCAACAAAATTAAAAGTAATAATAACAATAGTAACATTATTGAATGTGTTATTGTTTCTTCCAGATTCTATATCTAAATGAATAAAAACGAAATAGACAAAGAAATATATGTAGTAGAAGCAGTGATTGAAATTTCAAATAGCACTAACGGCTGTAAGACAAATATGTAGGAGAAACAGTGATTGAAAATTCAAATAGTGCTAAGGCAATAGCAACAACTACTTAACAATAGCGATAGACGATGGGTGCGACAAAATTTGACAGTAGTGAAGGAGCAACAATAGTTGGATGATGAAATATGATATCAGAATTTTGTAGTATATCTAAAATCTCCACAACAAATTCCAACATTTGATGTGATGCGAATCTATATTGATATAAGATTTAGAAAATTTAGAAACGATGTGATGAATTTGGTGAACGATGGACGAGAGGTAGTAGATGATGGAGGAGATCGCAGTAATGGTGAACAAAGAAAAGAAGAGCAGAGAGAAAAAGAACAACAAAATAGGTAATTAGAAAAAAGACCATTCCTTCCAAAGAAAAATGGCACTTCTTGGGAATTTTAATATCTATATAAACTTAGTGAAATGGTATGTAGATGCTTAGTGATTATATGAGAAAATTGAAGGCTATCCAAAGGATATCAAACAATAATGATGATATTTTTATATTTTTGCATGCCAGTAAATTTATGACTAATACTATTTATACATCTATATCCACCTAGAGAAAATTGAGGGTATAGATACTTGTATGTCTCTTATGTAAGAGCAAGCTAAAATGGCATCGTAAGCTTGACATCTTCCCAAACAACTCGATCCCTGTTTCTCCATTCTCGATTTCATCTCTCTTTGACATCCTTCAATTTTCTCGTGGTCAAATCTTTGACCCCGGGGATATCCTTCGTCAATTTTTCCTACAAATTACTACTAAACCTTCTCAATGTTAACAATCAATCAAATTCAAAAGTATCTCAAATTCCAAAAGTTTCAAATTCTCAAATCCTAAAAAATTTTAAAGGAACAAAGGTGATAATTAAAGACAATGGACTAATATTGAATAATGGACGATGAACCCATTGGCTATTCGACTTAGAGAACTGCTTTAATAAAGTTTTGTTGTTAAAACGGAATAACTAATTGGCTAGAATTTCCCTAACTTCATAAGCGTAGGAGGATATAGTAGAAATTGAAGGCAAGCTACTTCGAGAGTTCATCCGGGAAAATCGGAAAGAGGGAAAAAGGAAAGGAAACTACCCCAATAGCAATAACTTCAACAATAAAGGAAGTGGAGGGCAAGGAAGACCACAAACCAATTTAGTTGTGGTAAAACAAGAGAAAGGAAATGTGCTTAGTAACAATGATAAAAGAAAAAGAAATTTCATTGCTGATACAAGTAAGGAAAAAAGGAGGAGCATAGTATGTAACAAGTGTGGAAGGAACCATGGGACTTCTCCCTGTTTAGTAGGAACAAATATATGTTACAAATGCCATCAACCTGGACACATCGCACTTAACTGCCCAAATCAAGCACCAGTCACTACTCGACCTTGGTATCGTCCACAGCAGCCACAACATCAACCTCAAGGCACAAATCGCACCATGGCGATTGTGAGAACATGTTACACTTGCGGTCAGGAGGTCCACGTTTCTACCACTTTTCCTCAAAAAAAGAGTCAAGGCAAACTGCCATTAACAGGACCCAACATAGTATCAACCCACTCTCAAACTAGGACTTACAATATGACTGTGCATGATGCACTAATGTCTGATAACGTAGTTTCAGGTACGCTGCTGGTCAACTCAATTCAAGTACAAGTTTTATTTGATTCTAGCGCGACCATATCTTTTATATCTAAACGTGTCCATAAGGATTTGAACATTGCTCTTAAATGCTTAGAAACACCTTTAGAGGTCATAGTGGCGAACCAAGATGCATGTCGCCAGAAATGTACTACCCAATTGTAATGTAAAGATAGGCAAATATAACTTCCTTGCAAACTTAATACCATTTTCGTTGGGAGAATTCAATATGATATTAGGTATGGATTGGTTACACAAGTACCAAGCTAACATAGATTGCAGGGGGAAAAAGATTTCTTTAAGGACACCCTCAAATAATAGAGTGTTGTTCCATGGATGTAAGATCACCAAACCGTCTCACTTCCTTACAACGATGCAAGCCAAGAAAATGATATGTAAAGGATGTGAGATAGTATTGGCGTACGTACATGATACATAAAGGGAAGAATTGAAAATAGGAGACATTCCCATTGTGAGGGAATTCAGAGATGTATTTCTAGAAGAACTACCAGGTATACCTCCAGATAGATAGGTAGAGTTGAGCTAGGACTAGGGACTGCTCCAATTTCAAAGGCTCCATACAGGATGGCCCCTTCGGAATTAAAGGAGCTTATGGTACAGTTACAAGGATTATTTGATCAAGGATTCATTAGACCAAGTGTCTCACCGTGGGGAGCACCTGTATTATTTGTAAAGAAGAAAGATAGATCAATGAGATTGTGTATCGATTATAGAGAATTAAACAAGGTAACGGTGAAGAACCGATATGCTTTACCCAGGATCGATGACTTGTTCGATCAACTTAAGGATGCAAGGTATTTTTCAAAGATTAACTTAAGATCATGATATCCCCAGTTAAATATTAAGACTGAGGATATCTCTAAGACAACCTTTAGAACCCGATATGGTCATTACGAATTTATAGTAATGTCGTTTAGACTTACCAATGCTCCAACTGCTTTTATGGATTTGATGAACCGAGTTTTCAAGCCACAATTAGACAAGTTCATCATTGTATTCATCGACGATATTCTCATTTATTCCAAAATGGAAGGGGAACATGCCGAACATTTAAAATTGGCATTGGAAAGACTGAGCCAAGAGAAACTCTATGCCAAATTTTCAAAGTGCGAATTTTGGCTAAGAGAAGTGAAATTTTTAGGGCATGTGATCAATGAGCACAGTATATCAATAGATCCCATGAAGATTGAAGCCATCATTAATTGGCCACAGCCAAAAACACCTACAGAAGTACGAAGTTTCCTAGGATTAATAGGATATTATCGTAGATTCGTCCAAGATTTTTCTAAGTTAGCAATTCCATTGACGAATCTAACGAGAAAGATAGTAAAGTACACCTGGTCTCCAGAATGTGAGAAAAGTTTCCAAGGATTGAAGAAAAGACTAACCACTGCTCCAGTATTAAGTTTACTGGATAACAAAGGAGATTTTGTGATCTATAGTGTTGCCTTAATGAATGGATTAGGAGCTGTTCTAATGCAGCATGACAAAGTCATTGCCTATGCATCTCGACAACTCAAAGAGTGCGAAAAACGATATCCATCGCATGACTTAAAGTTGGTTGCTATCGTATTCGTATTAAAAATTTGGAGGCATTATTTGTATGGGGGGAAGTGTGAGATTTATACTGACCATAAGAGTTTAAAATACATCTTTACACAAAAGGAGTTGAACATGAGGCAAAGACGGTGGTTGGAGTTAATCAAAGACTATGATTGTTCAATCAACTATCACCCTGGTAAGGTGAATGTAGTAGCAGATGCACTGAGTAGATGTGAAAAATTGAACGAGATAACTGTTAGAACAATATAAGCTCAAGTGTTTGTAGAAGGGGAGGGGGGGAATACAAACACTACAAACTTTTTGCTCTTTTTAAACTTTAGTTGGCACTGACTGGAAACAGCTACAATGAACAGAAAAACTGTAACAAATGAACACACAGATTCAAGTTAAAATAGTTGTATTAAAACTTGATATTTTTTTGAAAATCTGAATAATCACAAATGTGATTAAACAGCTACAAGATTTGTAATAAAATTACAGCTTCTAAGTCACGCACACTAGCTTCTCTTTTCTTTGAATATATCTCTCAAGATCTATTACAAAGCTTCTCTTTAGTGATTTATGTGCTGTAGTGTTTGTTTGATCTGATGTACTCGATTGATCTCACACTTATGTTCTTTTTCTATAATGACAACTCCTTTGCATATATAAAGATCAGTGGTTGAACCCACGTGCTGAAGACGTGCTACTTTTCTCAACTCAGCCGCATATATGTCACATCGTTGTCCTTTGTGACAGACTGTTGCTGCTTTTTGTTGCTTCTTTTTCTTCCCCTGATCTGCGTGCATTTAATGTTCGAGAGTTCTCATTGGACCAACAAACTTCAAACAATATCTTTTCAATTAATATCTCTTGCTTCTGTAACAAGCTTCGTTGATTTGAGTGTAAGTCCTGATGACAGGTGCATGCTATCATAACCATCCACTGATGACAAGTCCTAATGAACTTGATCAGTTCTTCTGGACCCCCTGATGACAAGTCTTGATAAAGACTGGATCAGGGCTTCAACCTTCACTTGAGTTTTACTCAGTGCTTCTTTGATCCACAGATATTATGACTCATGACATACACTGATGGCTTCCACTGATGCAGTGCTGAGCTTTCCCCCTGATGGGTTTCCCTGACGGGTTAGCCTGACACTGTCATACCCTAAAGTTTTACCCTGACAGATGACATGACTTGTCCATGTCCTGACGTGTTCCCCCTGATGAGTTTGGCATGCCACAGCCATACCCTAACGCGTTCCCCTGACGGGTTGGTCTGCCTTATTCATCCCCTAATGGGTTCCCTTGACGGATTCCCCTGAAGATTCTTAATCATTGAAGCTTTGTTTGAAATATCTGATGTGCGGAATACTTTGACTATTTTCGAGTAACATCAGACATTCCTCTTCACTTTGTCAAGTCCTTTAGATGTTCCACTTTACGATTTGTCTTGTGAAACGTTTGATCATCCCTTGATGAATAAGTTTATCATTAGTGGATGCAAAACTTGTGCTGATATTAAGGTTTATAAAGTACCTTAAGTATTTACAGATGCACAATTTATTCTCTAAACATCATCATCATCATTTAACTCTAATAATAACAATTCAAGAAGAAATAAGGATAGATTTGGAACGACTACAACTAAATGTTATCACAACCCAACAAAGAAAGGAGATAAAACAGGAAGTCAGTGCAAAACCGAGTTTATTGGATATCATCAAGGAAGCTCAAGAAGAATTTGCAGAAGATAGGAAGAGGCTACTAAAGGGGGAAAATGGAAATCGTCAAATGCACGACGATGGATTAATGAGATTCCAATATAGAGTCTGGATTCTGACAAGGTTAGAATTTAGGAAAAATTTATTACAAAAGGCCCATAATTCCAAATTTTTGATTCATCCAGGAAGAACAAAAATGTATCAAGATTTGAGACAAAATTTTTGGTGGCCTAACATGAAAAGAGAAATAGTTGAATGGGTCAGCACGTGTCTCACTTATCAACAAGTAAAAGCAGAAAACCAGAAACCTAATGGACGACTACGAACTTTAGATATCCCAGAATGAAAATGGGAAAACATCACAATGGATTTCGTGGTTGGATTACCAATAACTCAGAAGGGAATAAATGCAATATGGGTAATCGTGGACAGATTGACCAAGTCTGCACATTTCCTATCCATCAAGGATACCCACAAAATGGACCAATTGGTTAGCTTATATGTGAAAGAAATCCTTAGCCGACATGGGGCACCAGTCTCAATCGTGTCAGATCGTGATCCGTGTTTTACATCTAGATTCTGGCGAAGCTTTCAAGATTATTTAGGAACAAGATTTGACATGAGTACTGTTTTTCACCCGCAAACTGAGGGGCAACCCGAAAGAACAATCCAAACCTTGGAAGATATGTTGAGAGCTTGTTCTTTGGATTTTGGAGGACATTGGGATGAACACCTACCACTCATTGAGTTCGCCTATAACAATAGCTTTCATACAAGCATAAGAATGGCTCCATTTGAAGCTTCATATGGTAGGAAGTGTAGAACACCATTATATTGGAATGAAGTTGGAGAAAGGAAACTAGAAGGACCAGAAATGGTTCAATAAACAGAGAATGCAATCTGAATCATTCGAGCTAGGATGAGAACAGCCCAGGATCGACAAAAGCAATATGCTAATCGACATCGAAAGGATCAAACGTTAGAAGTAGGAGGTTATGTATTGCTTAAGATCTCACCATGGAAAGGCATTATGTTTTTCGGGCAAAAGGGAAAACTAAGTCCCCACTATATCGGACCATTTGATGTACTCCGCCGCATGGGCAAAGTAGCTTACCAACTAGCATTGCCCCCAGCTTTAGGACATATTCATGACGTTTTTCATGTCTCAATGATACGACCCTATAAAGGGGACCATATTGGCATCATCAATTATCAGCCTATTCAGCTTCAACCAAATTTGCATTATGAAGAAATTCTTATGCAAATTTTGGATCGTCAAGTGAAAATCCTAAGAAATAAAGAAATTGCCTCTGTGAAGGTTCTATGGAGGAATCACAATGTGGAAGAAGCAACTTGGGAGATAGAGGAAATGATGATGCAAAAGTACCTCCATCTTTTTCACTAATTAAGTTTCGAGGACGAAACTTATTTTAAAAGGGGAGAATGTGATGACCCTGAAATAAAATTAGTTTGTGAATGATTTATTCATATATTGTATAAAGAATTAATTCCCTATTCATGTGATTAATTAATTTATTTATACCTTAAAAGGGAATATATATTTATTTTATTTTTTTCCTTTTTGGTGTTCGTGTTAATGATGATATTTTCCTTAAAAGGATATTAGTATGAGAATATCAAATCTCATATAGATAAACAGCTTGGAAGGATTACGTAAGACTATATTCTAATGAGTACGTATGAAGTTATTTGATTAATAAGATGTTTGTGTGGCTGCAGTTGATTAAGATTAAGTGCATGCAGGACAACAACTACTTAATATTTTACTAGCTGTTAAAAGGTTATGATGAGCAGTCGTTTTACCGCCCAAACTAACCAATCATTTTATCTCAAAGCATAAACTTAGCATACTACTATAATTGATTCATGAACCCTATAAATACCTCATCTGAGATAAAATTCTAATCTCTTTTCTAAAACCTCACTCTTAGAACTTCTCTTTAACCAACCATCCTCATAAATTGCAAGTTCATTCTCTCGAACAACTATTGTGAGAACCCGAAAATGGTAATGAATTTTGTAATGAGAATTATTTATTTTATTTTATTTTCTGCATGAAGGTTTAATTTCTTATTGGGTATAAATGATGAAAATTATATTTTCATATGAAAAAATTCAATGGCAATGTGATGTCCAAAAAGGATTTAAACGTATTTTGTACACAAGTTTTCAAATGGATATTTTATACAAAATATAAAATATTTGTTCTTCACGCGAGGAGGAGGTTCACCGAGTGTGAACAGGCTTAGCTACAGTACCCATTTTAAACCCAACTGCTGAGGGACAGTAGCATTTAATGCACATCACCTCCATTATTACCCTAGAGTGGGCTATGAAAAATGACCGATGGACACTAACAGCCGTTTCAACCACTCTTTTCTCATCAGTCATTTCTTTTCCTTTCACAACCAACGACTGATATCAAATTAATCTGACGACCTTTGTTGCTCAACAGGTGATATATATATATATATATCACGTTGTTATAACCCTAGTTGCACCTTCATAAATTTCTCTACAGTATACCACCAAACCCGAGCATACTCTCAAGACAACTGTCCTTTTTGGAGGAACAACTAGAGCTTTTAACTCTTTCTTGCAGCCAAGGAGGTAAGAGCATTTCATTAAAGTTCTGCTCTATTTCTTACACTTTTGTTCTATTCTGTATACCACATTTAATACCTTGTTCATTCATTTCTAAAAGATATGATTTAAAGCATGCTTTTAAAACCCAGAATTAATGCCATTTATTCCGAAAAGTTGTCTAAGATGAGTGTAAATTTGTTGACAACCACCTGGTAGACAAGCCCTTAACTACCAAACATTCTTTTTGTTAGTAGTTACAATCTCACGCTTGAGTATTTTTCTTCAACCTGAGTTTTGAACCCTAAACCATGTCTGGGGGGGGGGGGTAGGCGGGGGGGGGAGGGTGGGGGGGCATGCAGACCATAGGAAATGTTATGTATCCTGAGAGGATGATGAGAGTTAACCTAAATATGATTATAGTTGAGAACATCACCCATGGAGGAATGAGGAAGACACAATTGTATCTGAGGCAAGTCTTAACTTAGTCTCTGATAAGATGAGTTAGTCTCTGATGAGATGAGTTAGTCTCTGACGAGATGAGATAGTCCCTAAGAGACTCTAAGTTAGTCTCTGATGAGATAAGTTAGTCTCTGATGAAGGAAAGTAGGTTAGTCTCTGATGACTAAAGAGGTTAGTTTCCGAAGAGTTTGGCGATGAACAAATCATCCCCTGACAGCCGAGGAGTTTGGTGCTGAGCAAATCATCCACTGATAAGTTCAGTGATGACTTAGCAAGTTCGACGCTGAACAAGTTGACACCCGACTAGTTTGGCGATGGCTAACTGAGTTTGGCGCTGAACAGGTTATCCACTGATGAAGTTCGGCGATAGTCAAGTTACCAACTGATGAGTTTGGTGGTGAGTGAATTATCCCCTGATGGGTAAGTTATCCCCTGATGACTATTCCCTGATGAGTGAAAGATCCCCTGACGGTCGACGGCTATCCCCTGATGGCCAAGAGCTATCCCCTGATGGCCGAGAGTCATCCCCTGACGGGCGAGACATCCCCTGACGGGCGAGACATCCCCTGACGGGCGAGACATCCCCTGACGGGGGAGACATCCCCTGACGGGCGAGACATCCCCTGACGGGCGAGACATCCCCTGACGACTAGTCATTCCCTGACGGGTAATTAACCCCTGATGAATGATCATTCCCTGACGTAGCAGATTATCCCCTGACGTGAAGTCTGCCTTCAAAACTATAAAACATGATTTTTCTTAAAATTATTTATGATGTTTAATTATGTATTCACCCTAAACAATTTTTATAGCAGTTTTGGAAACCTTAAAAGTTTAAGGACATCACATATACACTTTCTCTCATATTTTCACCTAAGTACTATATTTATTTTGGGATATGTACATTTTACAGAATCTTTCCCTCTCAAGTAAATTGAATTTGTTTGTGAGCAAAGGACTGAGGCAAGTATATACATTCAATCTGATGTTTATTTCAATTTAACGCATTATCATTTGATTCGATATGCGTGCAAGGCTTGAATTATGTTTTAATTGTTTTTATGAATTAGCATGCTATGCTTTAAATTCTGCTAGCATGATATGAATGATAATGCATGGATATAAATGAGCTTTGAATTTCAGCTATGTTTTAATCTTATATCTGTGCAAATGAATGAGAATGATGTCCCTTAAATGGGTTATGCCACATGGTTGGCAAGAGGAAAGGAAAGGTGCTGATGTGTTCTTCACTTGACCTAGAGGAATGATAAGTGACTACGTAGTCCACTCAAGAGGGATCATGCGGTCCAGTTTGGCCAGCTATGTACTGTATGGTTAGCAGATCCACGAGTTTAGCCCCCGATGGATACTTTGAGAAAGTTATGCTCAGGTGTATACCTATCTTTCTTCAAGGAGGTTCACATGTTGTGTATCATCAGTGAATCCTCAATGATCTTTGAAGGTTTCCGAGGCCTTGGCATTGTTTCACCAAGTCTCACGAATAGATTTGAACTTCCTTCGATGTTCTAGATACATTCTTTTAATTTGTTTATATACTTCTTCGATGTGTATATACTTGTTAGGCGTAAATCGCTTATCCTTGTTGAATTTTAATGTCTTGCAGGACAGAATGCTAAGGCTGAACCCTCTGATATGGGGAAAGCAAAGATGATAAACTACTAAGTTATTTACTCTTTCAATAACACTGAGGAAGAAAGGGAGGAAGAGATGAAGGGATGAAGGAAGAGAGATTAAAAGTAGTGATGATTTTGATTTGTAATTAAAGATGATGTAATAGCTTCCGCTGTAGTTGTATTACTCTTGGGTTGTAATAACTCTTTAATACTACCCTTATCCAGTATTTATACTATGAATGGATGAATGGTTATCTTTTCCTTCTTTTGACGATGCCCTGATCCAGTAAGGGATTTTGGGGTCGTCACAACTATCCTTATCTAAAAGCAGTCAAGCTTTTATTCTCCTTAAAGACCAAGAGGTAAGAACCTTATAATCGTATACTCTACTCTACTCTATTTCGTTTTCTCATGCATAACATCTAAGGGTATTAGTCGTGCATGCTAAGTTTCCAAAGAAAGAATAAAGTTTCAAAAGATGTAGTAGCATTCTTTTGCTTATGTGTGTGTTATAATACACACGACAGCTAGGATAATGATGCACCCTAAATTAGGTCTATTCCTGGTTAAGCATCATCCATGATCTTATAAAAGGTCCTTTTTTATAGCAAAGACAAATTCTAACTTAGTCTCTGACTGCATAAAGTTAGTCTTTGATGAGTAAATCATGTTAGTCTTTGATGAGGAAATCATGTTAGTCTCCGAAGAGTTTGGCGCTGAACAATTATCCACTGATGAGTTTGGCGCTGAACAATTATCCACTGATAAGTTTGGCGCTGAACAATTATCCACTGATGGGTTTGACACTAAGTTTGGCACTGACTAAATAGTTGGCGATGAGTTTGGCGATGAACAACTCATCCCCTGACAGCCAAGAGAGTTTGGCGATAGTCAAATACCAACGACTTTGGCATTGGGTAATTTATCCACTAACGGGTGAATTATCCCCTGATGGGTAAGTTATCCCCTGATGGCCATCCCCTGATGAGTAACCCATCCCCTGATGGCCGGGTAAGTGATCCCCTGATGGCCATCCCCTGACGAGTAACCAGTCCCCTAATGGCGGGGTAAGTTATCCCCTGATGACCATCCCCTGTTTATGCACACTCACATATTTACGTTTCAAGACATGGATTCCTCATGTTATACCAACAATGATGTTTACAGAACTTTTCACGCACCAGTATTTTGAGATTAAGATTAGCTAAGGACCAAGGCAAGTGTATACTCACTCTATTCCTCTTTCATTAAATACGTAAAATCATTTATTCGATTTACGTAGACAACCAAATGTTGTACCTTGTTTTATGCAAGATCAATATTTTTCATGAATAAGTAATGTACGATTCATTGATCCGAAGTACGTGAAAAGATATTGATTGTTGAGCCAAGTATTTTTAGGCTATTTCTAGCTGTTTTATTTCGCTAGCACACCAAAGGAAATCCTATATGGATATAGAAGCTTTATTTCTTGTCCTATACTTGCGAAGTATATCCATGTAGGTAACTTAAGGCTAGTGGGTTGCAATCGCTTGGCACCCTGGCCTATGATGATAGGGAATGATAGACCGAGGCATCAGTAATCAAACTCTCGCAGACTAATGTTTTCTGCATTGACTACATATGTCATTATAATGAAGTCAAACGATTAGGCTGACCAGCTGATATGTGGTTTGATGAAGATATGATGAAGTCAGACAGTGGTCAGGCTGGTCAAATGATGCACTGTCTGATCAAGAGATGGCGAAAATAAATGATTCCTAAATTCTTTCAAGTAAAGGGGCAACCCGTTGTTATCACTTGGGGACCCTGAAAGTTGCTTATTTATTAATTTATCAGAAGGTGCCGACATCGTTTCACCCAACCTCATTAAACACTGGAGCCCTTTGAAATATCTATTTTAAAGACATACCCAACTCATGATTATATTCTTGTTAAGTGTAAATCACTCATGGGGAATATTATGAAATGTTTTCCAGGTTATGATGTAAAGCCCTTCTCGTCTAGCAAGGGCAAGGAAAAGATGACATGAGGAACATTTCCTAATTGCTCTCCTATGGATGGCCTTTTTAAAGAAAGAATGAAGCGTAAGAACAATATTGAGTTAGTAGGATTGTAAGGCTTATGAGCCCTCACAAACTTCTGCTGTAAAACAACTATTTTGGTTATGTAATAGAGAGTATATTTCTCTTATTCCATGATGTGTATGCTTGGTTTGTGATGTTTTTCTGTTGTCAATTCCTGGCGGTGCCCGAAGTTCAATGTGGGATTTTCGGGGTTGCCACAAGCAGTGCCTAATATATTAGAGCTTAACAGAGACTTGATAGGGGTGTTTGAGAAGCTGAGGAAAGCCATCAATGACAACAGAAGCTTCCCATAGCCATGGAGAAACTGTTAAGTTTTGTAAATTTTGATAATGATAGTACTTAGAATACTTAGAAATACAAATGTATAGTTAGTGCTAGTTTATAGCAATAGAGTTTTTGTAGCTGGTAGTTTACTCTCTGATTGTTGTAATATATTTTTCAGTAGAGAGTAAGTTAATTTGTATTGTAGGAGACTACCAGAACTGCATTGGAGAATTCAACAAAGTCAGGGATTATGTTTAGTCTATCAGGGATTAACTGCCAGAGATTGAAGACTTAATGAAGTTAGTTAAGCTTGTCGGAGACTAAGGCCAAGTCTATCAGAGACTAAGGCTAAGCTTATCAGAAACTACAGAACAAGCCTATTGGAGACTAAGCTTAACTTTATCAGAGAATAAGCTTGAGCTATCGAAGACTAACCTTGAGCTGTCAGAAACTAAGCATACTTGACTAGAGACTATTGTCGAAGCTGTCAAAGACTAAAATGAAGATTACTCTCTGATGTAGTACAGAGTTCTAATTCAATTAGAAGTTGACTTCGACATGGACAAAGAAGTTGTGTTGAAAACGAAGTTGGTTAGGAAAGATACCAGAGTTGTGTTTCTTATTGAATTAGAGTTACTATTCAGATTGTACATAGAATGATATTATCAAATAGGATTAAAAGCTAAACTACAATTCAGAATCAGAAGCTATAATTAAATTTACAGAGATACAAGAAGTTGTACAATTTATTGATTTGTATATATCTAGTACAAAAAATTGAAGCTGACAATCAATTTGTGATTGTTAGAATTTGTAATCAATTATTAATCAATAAAAGCAATTGCTTATAAATTTGTCTTGTTCTTTATATTTTGTAAGTTACATTATTTTAAAGAACAAGAACTCAAAAATATTTAAAGAACTTGTATTTAACCCCCCTTCTACAAGTTCTAGGCTATCTTATTGGGACAACAGAAACCACTGAAGTTATACTATAAGGCTGTTGATGGGAAAGAGAAAAACACAAGGCCAATAATATTGATGAGCTTGACCTTGAGGAGGCGATGCATGTTCTAAGCCAAATTGCTTATCACACGAATGAACATGTCATTAAGTTCAGAGCCATGATTATTAGGAAGGTGTTGAAAGAGATTGAAGAGACAAGGGCTAATAATGGGAACTCAACAGTTGTAAGGGATGTTCCTCCAATAAAAGGATTCAAAGAATATCCAAAGATAATCACAAACCCCATGGGTGTTAAGTTCAAGAATTCCAAATGAGAGATTGTCACCTTTTACTGGTCACAACTTGCTACAACCAACTTAAAAGAGATTGTATCTGTCCTTGAAGCTTTGGAACAAAGCAAGAATGTCAACATAGTCAATTTCAGAAGATTGCTATGAAAGGACCTTGAGACATTGAAGGTTGGTGGTGAAGATAAAAGACTCAGGATTCCAGACCAAAAACTTGACTAGTGAAAACAAGGCTTTGGAAGTGACTCTTAACCGATTGAATCAAGTCATGCATTACAATAATAATTAAGAAATAACACATTCCTAATAGAATTCTAATTGCTTCTTGACTTCCAGCTTTCCATTCTTCATAAACCTCTTACATGTATAAAAATTTTGATTCTTCACAGGAAACTAGATCAGCTGCTATCTTTAAAAGATTGTAAGACTCGTTTCTAAATCCTTGTGCTAGGTCTAATGATGTTGATGATGATATAAGGATTAATTAATAACTATGCACTTCTAAATACTCAAGGTATGTTATAAGCCTTAATATATTTACACAAATAAGCATCCACTAATAGACGAGTTAGTCTGTCAGAGGATAGTCTTAACTGCACTAGGCAAGTCATCAGGGGATATCTCTAAGACTTGTTTGTGTCAGGGAATGTCTGGTTGTACTTAATGATCAAGTATTCCATACATCAGACATTCAAGAAAAGGCCAAAAATAGTATTAGTAATTAAAGACATAAGTATTTGAAAAGGCATCAGTGGATAAACCCGTCAGGGGATGACTCAAATACTGCATCAGGGGAGGCTATCAGTGGATAAATCCGTTAGAGGATATTGTCAGGGGATGTCATCAGTGGATAGCTTGACTATCAGGGGATACCATCAAGGAATAACTTGATCATCAGGGGATACCATCAGGGCATACCATCAGCAGTCGAGTCTATCAAAGATATCATTAAGGGATAACATGAACACTGCATCAACGGATGACATTAGTGGATAGCATCGGGTCTTAATATCAGGAGATCAAGAAGCACTGATCAAGTCAACATCAGGGCTTGTCATCAGGGGATCCAGAAGCACTAATCAAGTCAATATCAGGGCTTGTCATCGGGGGATAATTAAGACCTAATCCACATGTCATCAAGTCTTAAAAGATATGCACTAATACTTGGCAAAGAAGCAAGGGGTATAACTGAGAAGATATTCTTTGAAATTTGGTGGTCCAATAACAACCTTTACACCAAAAACACATGGAGAACAAGGACTGAAATAGAAACAACACTAACCGATAGCAATCTGACAAGTGTATTTTTGAAAGGACAATGATAGAACATACTGCGGCTACGTTGACAAAGAAGCATGGCAAGCACATGGGTTTTATCTATATTTTCCTATATATAGAAGAGTTATTACATGCTACCACCAATTGTTGAGAGAGAAATATACAAGATATTAAAAACACTTAGAAAAATCTCAATCATCAACACACATTAGAGAGAAACTTTGTAATAGTTATTGAGAGAAACATTCAGAGAGAAATCGTAGCTAATGTGTGAAACAAGAAGTTGTAATCACTTATAGAATTGTAGTTGTTTAATCACTTTGTGACTATACAGATTCCCAGAAAAACACAAGTTATAATACAACTATTTTAACTTTAATCTTTGTGTGTTCAGTTTAATTTCAGTAAGGTTTTTCTGAATATTGCATTTATTCTAATTTGTGCTTATTAAGTTTTACAGAGCAAAAAAGTTGTGGTGTTTGTATTCAACCCCCCCCCCCCCCCCCCCCCCCTTTTACAAACACATTAGCTTATTTTGTTCTAACACCTTGTTACTATCCATAGACTCAGCTTCCAAACAATCATTGAACTCTAATTCAAAATCATCTATTGACTTGGCAATCTTTACCTTGGTCAACATTGGATTAATTTTTGTTTCCATGATTACTTGTTGTTTTGCCCATTACCTCTTGTTCTAGAAATTACTTGTTGATCTCTTGATTACCTGTTGTTTTTTCTTGATCAGCAAATAATTGACAATCTTCTGATCAGTTGCTAATTCTCCATCAGCTGCTAATTTTATTTTTTATTCTTCAATTAACTGGTAATCTTGAGTTCCAGATGTGCATCTAACTCTTGAATCTTTGCTTCTTTTCACTGACTTCCCAAGATTACAAGTGTTTTCAATTGTACTAAAGTATACAATTGCTTCTAAACTACTGTATGATTTTTATATATATTTGTCAATTGTTTCTATACAATCAGTTGGTATTTTTAAAAAGTATAAAAACTTCTAAGTATTTCTACACATCATTAATCTACACGTATGATTCCAAACAATGTCCCCCTAATTGATGATGTCAAAACTATAACTTTACAATGATAGAAATACTATGAAGCATATACAATGCTTCAAAACTTTATGTACAAAACAAATAAAACTTACAAGTGTACAAAAACTTTCAATTGTTCATCCATCCTTGGGTTGCTGAGATTTCATGAAGATTTCAATTCCTTTCTTCAACATCATCTCAATTTTTTTCTTTTCACTAGACTGAGAGTAGACTTCAAGATTTGTTCACACAATTAATTTCCCCTGATTTGACTTATAAATAACTCTAGCAAGTTTGGGGATACATTGTCCACATCTCTGTCAAGAACAAACTCTCTAACTTCAATTGTTAGGTATTATGTTGACGATGTTGATGTAATTATTCTTTTGTTTATTTAATAACTGTGCACTTGTAAATATTCAAGGTGTTCCATAAATCTTAGTACATTTGCACAAATTAGTATTCACTGATAGAAAAATTAGTCTATCGGGGAATAGCCTTTACTACACTAAGCAAGTCATCAGTGGATATCTCAAAGGACTTGTTAATGTCAGGGGATGTCTGATTGTACTTAATGTTTAAGTGTTCCACACATCAGACATTCATAAATAAACCAACAAAGTATTAGTGGTTAAACATATTAGTATTAAAAAAGGCATCAACAAATAAAAGCTATCACGGGATACCATCAGGAGATAGCCTTGATACTGCATCAGTGGATGACATCAGTGGATAAAGCCGTCAGGGGATACCATCAAGGGATATCCTAACTACTGCATTGGTGGATGACATCAGTGGATAGGGATACCATCGAGGGATAGTCTGACTACTGCATAAGTGGATACAATCAATGGATAACATCAGGGCTTAATATCAGGGGATCAAGAAGTATTGAACTAATTCTACATTAGGGATTAACATTAGTGGATAATGAAGCATTGATCAAGTCTACATCAGAGCTTGTCATCAGGGGATCCAAAAACACTGATCATGTCTATGTCAGGGCTTGTCATCATGGGATAGTTAAGACCTAGTCCACTCGTTATCAGTGATTACAAGTTATACACTGATACTTAGCATAGAAGCAAGGGGTATATATGTGTTGTCCCAGTGAAATAGCCTAGAACTTGTAGAAAGGGGGTTGAATACAAGTTCTTGAAATCTTTTCAAATTCTTGTCCTTCAAAGTAGTATTACTTGTGGAAATTAAAGAACAAGAACAAGAATAAATTTATAAACAATTGCTTTTATTGATTAACAACTGATTATGAATTCTAACAATTACAAATTGATTGTTAGCTTCAGTTTTTGTACTATATATATATAAATCTATATAATCATACAGCTTCTAACACAACTATGAAAAATTAATTACCGCTTCTAAATCTGAATCAAAATTCAGCTTCTAATCCTATTCAAAATAATAATTCTCTATACAATTCAAATAGTAATACCAGCTTTATCTTCAATGACTCTTCAATGTCCATGTCGAAGATAACTTCTAACTCAAATAGAACTCTGTACTGCATCAGAGAATAATTTTACTTTAGTCTCTGACTATTTCAACCTTAGTCTCTGATCAACTGTTTAGTCTCTGACAGCTTAAGTTTAGTCTCCGATGCTTTAATCTTAGTTTCCGATGGTTTACACTTAGTCTCTGATGACTTAAGATTAGTCTCCGATGCTTTAAGCTGTAGTCTCCGATAAGCTTTTGCCTTACTCTCCGATAGACCAAACACAATCTCTGACTTGTTGAAATCTCTAATGCAGTTCTGGTAGTCTCTTATAATACAAATTAACTTACTCTCATATAAAAACAAATTACATGAATCAGAGAGTAAACTACCAGCTACAAAAATTCAGATGCTATAAACCAACACTAACTGTACATTTGTATATCTAAGTATTCTAATTACAATTATCATCAAATGTTATAAAACCTAACAATTTAAAGAATTACAAGAATAAATTACAATAATAAAACCTAACAATTTAAAGAATTACAAGAATAAATTTAAAGAATAAATTTAAAGAATTACAAGAATAAAACCTAACAATTTAAAGAATTACAAATTTTGATGATGATGTCAAAACTCAAAAATTACAAGAATAACTTAGAATCAAAAATTTAAAGAATATGTTAACTACAAATGTACCTGAATTAAGATCTTCAATCCTAAATTCAGCTTCACTAAGACTCAGGTTTAAATCCTATAAGTCTAGCTTGAAAAAAATATCAACAAACCAACAACTTCAACTTCTCTTTTTGTTAATCTCTTTAACTCTCTCTTCTAGTAGCTTCCTAAACTTGACCTCATCTTCACCAACTGAATCTTTAAGTAAAGCAATGAATCCTTCAAGTTCACTTTTGCTAGTTGTTCCAATTTGTTTTTCATAGTTAAAGAAAATCACATCTCCATGAAAATTCTCATACCACAAACCATAAGGACGTGGAGGAATATCTAGTCGTGGCAATGTAATCAATCTCTTCATTTCTTCAAGTTCCTTCTGAATTTGCCTCCTAAATTCCAAATTAAGCACAGAATTTTCAGGAACAACAGACAACAACCACTCTATGTCTTTGAATAACCTTATCTCTAGGCTTGGCTTATCTAAATGCAGAGTCTCTCCATCTTTTTGAATGACTTTGAGATACTCCTTGTTATTTCCATCCTTTTCCAGATTAATGGACTCAACACTCTTCTTGAATGCTTCCTTTAACTCAGAAGTGTTAGCCACCCCAACCCTAGAGATTTTACTACTCAGGACTGATGTAGATTGTCAAGGTTTAAATAAAATCACTAGAGTAGTTTCAGATTTCTCTTGAGGTTCACTCATCAATGGCTTCCTCTTGGCCTTTCTCTCAGCCTGCTCAATCTCCTTATTTCTCCTTCTAGTCTCTGCAAACTTTTGAGCTTTTGTTTTCTTTGTTGTCAAGGCCTTTTTCTTAGCTTCCCCCTCCTCTTTAGCTGCAGCCATTTCCTCTTCCTCTTGTAGTTTCTAAGCAAGCATTGCATCAGCTTCAATAAATCTATGCTCCTGAGGAAAAACCAACTCTACTTTCCCATCCACTATTAACTCAACTGGAGTGGGAAAGTGAGCAGTCTTCATGGCGTCCCCTAACAGCTTAGGTTGTCCTGGTTGAGTAGACTTTGTCTTCTTTGGATCCTCAACTAGAATGCCCTTGCCTTTGTCTTGTTGTGTGCTTGGGATTATTGTAGTGAAAGGAGTAACTACTGCTGTTATTGTTGTTATTGTTGTTGGTGCTGTTGTTGTTGTTGTTGTTGTAATGCTAAACTTGATGGATGTATCAAGATCTCTCTTGGCATCTTGAATTCTTGTCAGTTCAACCATCAAACTAGCCCATCAAACTAGCATAGCTTGTTTTCTCAGGAACAACTTCTTTTGACTGACTACTCTCCCCCGTTTTGACATCAGAATCTAAGGTGTAGGAGAAGCAGTAGCCAGTGTTGGAATGGCCTATTATAGAAGTTGTGTGAAATGTTGAAAGGCAAGATCAAATTTGTCTTGCTTTTGCATGATGGACTGGATGTTTGATTCTAGTGCTTGAAGTCTCCTCTCAGTTGTGGATTGATCCTTTAGTCTTGTATCAATTGAATTAAGCATCCTCCTGGGAAGGTGTCCTTCATAGCAACTTCTTAGTTTTTCTATTTCCAGATCCATCTTATTCTTAACATTCTGGAGTGAAGCCTTGAGACCAGTGATCATGAAGTGCTGGAACTTCATATGTTTCTTGTCAATCTTGATCAATTCCTCAGAGACTCCACCAGAAGTAAACTCAGTTGTAAAGCTGCATCCCCTGGCTGTGAGCTTCCCCCAAGTTCCTCTGTTGGGGAAGATGTTGTTGGAGCAAAGGAAATTGGAGTTTCATTAGAAGTGGAGGGCTCAACAGGTTTGAGAAAATCACCTACTAAGAATGTATTTTTCTCTCTGTTATTTTGTTCAAGGATCTCATCCTTGCTCATTCCCTCACTTTTTTCCTGGAGTTGGACATCCAGCTACTCAATCTCTCCTTTTTCCAAGTTGTCTAAAGCTTGACTCTCAATTGTTTGTGCTATCTCTCCTTTTTTTAGGTCAGGAGCTTGACTCTCACTAATTATTCTCTCCGCCTCACTAATTTGGATAGTATCACTCTGTCCTACAGAAGGAGGAGGTAAAGAAGAATCAGTTGTGACTCCAAGGAAAGGGGGTTCCCTTTGTATATTAGTGGTTAGGGATCTCTCCAAGGAAAAAATTAGAGAACTGACTACACTTGTACTTTGAACAAGTGGTTCTTGTGTGTCAGTCTCTGGTGAGATACAAGCATTAGTCTCTGGTGGTTGACTAGTCTCTGACTAGTCCATGTGAGAACTAGTCTCTAATGGTTTAGCTTGATCCATCGGGAGTGTTGGCTCTTCTTGGAAACAATCAAGAAAATTTGAACTGTCAAGTTCTAAAGAATCAAGAATAGGGGAAGAGATAGGGGAATGTACAGATTGGAGTGTTGGTTGCTCCTCAAGAACAGAAATTTGAGGAACATGAAGTTGACTAGACTATGTGTGTGCACTCCTTGTGTGACGACTTGAAAATTAGATTGTCTACAATTATTATTATTATTATTATTATTTTCTTTGTTTTCTTTTCCACTCATTTTTGTATTAGGAATTAATTTCCTATTTACGTGTATAGTTAATATTATGATTTTGGATATTTGTGATGGGGACAAGTAATTTATGTATATATATTATTGGTGATGTTCGTAAATTCCTTAAAGGAATACAAGTGTGAAGATTAGAAATTCTCATTCAAAACAATTTGAATGGCTTACGTAAGAGAAATGATCTCATAAGTACGTTTGTGGTTTGATTAATAAGTTGCTTGTGTGTCATTAGTTGATGAAGCTTATATGCATGTGTGAGAGCAGCTGCTTATTATGTTGTTAGCTGTTAAAGAGTTATGATGAATAGCCGTTTTATTAACCAATAATTTTACTCCAAACTTAATCTTAGCCTACTGTTCCTGACCTCTATAAATACTTCATTCAGAGGTAAAATTTTAATCTCTTTCTAAAACTTTCTCTTCTAAAGTTCTTCTCTAAACTTACCATCTTCATATAATTTCAAGTTCTTTCTTTCAAACAATTGCTTTAGGCAAGCTTTTACCCCTTTCGTCAAGTCAAGAGATAAGAATCTTATGTTTTCCTCTGTTTTTCTTTCTTGCATAGCATCCGAGAGTATTAGTTGTATGTGCTAAGTTTCCAAGAAGGAATAAAGCTTTTAAGGAAAGGCTGCATCCGTTTGCATATTCATGTTCATAAGGCATCCTAGGTTGAGTTTATTCATGTAAGGCCTTCCATCGAAATGGAGACAAGCTCTAATGCTAGTGTCTGATGAGATAACATTAGCCTCTGATGAACTAATGCTAGTCTTTGATGAGATAACACTAGTCTCTAATGAGATAAAGTTAGTCTCCGACAGGCTAAGTTTACTCTCTGATGACGTCAATAGTCTCTGATTGGTAAAAGTTAGTCTTTGATGACTAATGATGTTAGTCTCTGATGAGCATCTATGTTTTGTCTCAGACAAGTTTGGCACTGAACAAGTGAGTTTGGCGCTAAACATTTATCCACTGAGGAGTTTGGCGCTGGACAAATCATCCACTGATGAGTTTAGCGATGACTTGGGGAGTTCGGTGCTGAACAAGTTGTCACCCGACGAGTTTGGCGATGAACAAGATTATCCCCTAATGGGTAAGTCATCCCCTGATGACTATTCCCTGATGGGTGAATTATCCCCTGATGGGTAAGTCATCCCCTGATGACTATTCCCTATCGAGTGAATTATCCCCTGATGGTCGAAAGCTATTCCTTGATGGCCGAGAGATTATTCCCTGATGATCAAAAACCATCCCCTGACGGATGATTAATTCAGTCCCTGATGATCATCCCCTGTTTATGCACAGTTTTATATTATCTTTCAAAAGATGGATTTCTCACGTTATACCAACAATCATATTTTTACAGAACCTCTCACGCACCAGTATTTTGAGATTAGAAACTAGCTAAGGACCAAGGCAAGTATATACTCATTCCACTTCCTTTCTTACTGATTATGTAGAATCATTATTTTGATTTACGTAAATGAATGATGTTAATGCCTATGCAAGATGATGATTTCTTTTTATGATTAAATAATGTACGATCATTGATCTGATATACGTGAAAAGATGTTGATGTTTGAGCTATGTATTATTGGGTGGTTGCTAGCTGTTTAAAATTCGCTAGCTCATCAAAAGATGGTGTAAGGGTGTTGCAGGTCGTGAACTTGTATGCGCACCCGAGCATGTCCCATATGGATATATATACAAAAGTTATTGGTTGTCGCCGCTCTTAATTGCTTGAGCACACCAAAGTTTTTGGTTGTTGCCACTATTAATTGGCTGAGCACGCCAAAGTTTTATAGCAAGAAAATGTTTTCAAGGTATATCCATATGGGTAGTAAAGGGGCTATTGAGTGCTTTCGCCTAGCATTCCGGCCAATGATGATAGGGAATGAGAGGTCGAGGCATCGGTAATCAGACCTTCGCAGACCAATGTTTTCTGCAAGTGACTATGTATGTCAAATGATGTAATCAAACAACCAGGCTGACCAGCTGGGATGAAATTTGATTGTTAAAGGAAGTCAAATAGTGATCATGCTGGTCAGATGATGCATTATCTGGTGAAGAGAGGGAGAATCATGATTTATTTAAAAGAGGGTTAACCCTTTGATATTACTCGGGAACCCTGAATGATACATGTTTATCGAATTATCAAGAGGTGTTGGCATTGCTTCGCTGAACCTCAATGAATATTAAAGCTTTTTGAATTATTTGTTCTTCTTGCTTATGAATATATACTTGCTGAGCGTAAACGCTCATGTGGAATGTTATGAAATATTTTACAGGTTATGTCAAGAAGGCCGAGCCGCCAAATAAAGGAAAAGAAGAAATGACATAGTGAGAGCTTCTTAATATCTCTCCTATGGATGGCCTTTAGAGGGAAAGTGAAACGAGAGGTCATCATAGAAATCTTTAGATTGTAAGGCCAGATGGGCCATCTAAAGTTTTGTTTCTGTTGCAGACTGTCTATTTGAATTTTGAGGTTTTGTAAGAAGTTGTCAAATTCTAAGTTTTTAACGTGTTGTATCTGAGGATATATTTCTCGTTCTACTTATATTAATGCTTTGCTATGATGTTTATGTCGCTTTTATGTTGTTGTTTTGTGTTTCTTGGCGGAGCTCGGGGTTCTAGCTTGGGGACCTTGGGGATCTGTCACCCAAATTGCTGACAATGCCCGAGTCCTGGCTTTGGGGGATTCCTTGGGCCGCCACGCCTTGTGTCACTCTTTCTTTTTGATCTTCTCTCTCTTTTTGCTTGCCCCTTTGTATGTACAGGGGATTGTGCAGACTCTGTACCTATTGTTCCTAGTTGGGAACTTTATTCAATGTTAGCATCCTTTTGGGAGGATGTTAACAGAGTGTTTCTTTTCCTTTTAACCTCCAATGCCTTTTGAGAGGCAATGGATTGCTTTTGGCTTAAGGTCATCAATCTCTTCTTTCTCTAAGGAGCCACCTCAGTTTCCTTGTCTCCCTCAACCTCACTGTCACCCTCTGTTATTTTTCTTTTCATGGGTAACTTTGCGGCTTTCTTTGTTTTTACAACCACAGTCTTTTGAGAGACTATGGAGGGGGCTACAGATTAGTGTTGTGAAGATGTTGTTGGAGGATCAACAGGGTTGGTTTCTGGTTTGTTGGTCAAGATCCTCAAAATAAGTCGAAGAATAAAGGTTTGGAAAGCTATTTATAAGAATTGATCTCATGATAGGAGGGAAGGAAAGAGAAACCTTTACCTTTGCGGCCTTCTTCTTCACATCAGTGAATATGCGTTTACTCTACATAACTATTGGCACAATTTGCATACTAGCAATATCTAGGTTAGGAATCAGATAATTTGCAATCATCATCAAAAACCTAGCATAATAGATTTTCTTTTTATCACTAGTTTTAAGCTTAGCTATTAAGTTATGCAGAATTAACAGCCCTAGATTTATGTGCCTATTATACAAAACACTATACGCAATCTGTTGAGTGAGTGTAGTGATGGCATCATAACCACTACATTTAGAAGTGAATGCTTTAGTGATAATATCGAAAAATAAATACCACTCCTCCCTAAGATGAGGTCTAGATATGGAGCCTACTGATGCAATTTCAATTTCTTTATCATAATGTAGGTTATTAAACATATCTAGTATTTCCTCATAAGAGGCAGTTTGGTCATATGTATCATGAACATGTAAATGCAAAGCATTATTTACTACAACATGATCAATAAAATAAATAATATTATCATAATTAAAGTTTACCACAGGAGAGTCATCACTCTCATCCTGAATTGTAGCAGTAGACCACATGGTCGTGATGACCTCAGCAGCCTGTTTGGGAGCTTCATAAATGGCATACGACAGTGTAGACGTTTGTAGAAAATCTACAAATGGGTGGTATTGTGCTTTGAAGTCATGTTTGTCCATGACCCCAGCATGATTAGTCTTGATGAAGTCGAAATCACCGAACTTGAAGCAAACAGTCTTTGATGCCATTGTTGATACCTGTGAAAAGCTTGAAAAAAAATTCTTTACAAAGGGGTTAAATTGCACAGATATGAGAGAGAAAGTTCTTTGAGTGAATGAAATTGCAGTTGTGTTTGCTTCTTGTTTGAACAAAGTATAAGAAACGTTTGCAATTTCAAAGATAATGAACGGTTTTTGATCGTGGGTATATGAGTAACTACTAATTTACCACTTACCAGAGATTGCCTGTGGCGGCCCCGGAAATCCCCCGAGCCGGGCCTCAAGCACTGTTAGCAATTTAGGTGACAGCCCCCCAAGGTCCCTAAGCTGGAACCCTAGGCTCCACCAAAAAATACAACACAACAACACAAAAGCGACAGATACATCATAGCGAAGCATTAACATTAGTAAAATGAGAAATATATTCTCAGATACATCATGTTCAGATTTTAGAAGTTTACAACCTCTTAAAAAACCTCAAAATTCAAGTAAACAGACTGCAGCAGAAACAAAACTTTAGATGGCCCATCTGGCCTTGCAATATAAACATTTCTATGATGGCCTCTCATTCCACTTTCCCTCTAAAGGCCATCCATAGTAGAGAGATTAGGAAGCTCTCACTATGCCATTTTCTCTTTTCCATTATTAGGTGACTCGACCTTCTTGACATAACCTGTAAAATATTTTATAACATTCCACTTGAGCATTTACGCTCAGCAAACATATATTCATAAGCAAGAAGAATAGATAATTCAAAAGCTTTAATATTCATCGGGGTTGAGCGAAGCAATGCCAACACCTCTTGATAATTCAATAAACATGTACCACTTAGGGTTCCCGAGTGATGTCAAGGGGGTAACCCACTTTTAAATAAATCTTGATTCGCCCTCTCTTCACCAGATAATGCATCGTCTGACCAGCATGATCACTATTTGACTTCCTTTATAATCAGATTTCATCCTAGCTGGTCAGCCTGGCCGTTTGATTTCATCATATGACATACGTAGTCAGCGCAGAAAACATTGGTCAGCAAAGGTCTGATTACCGATGCCTTGGCCTCTCATTCCCTATCATCATTGGCTGGAATGCCAGGCAAAAGTATTCAACAGCCCTTTTACTACCCATATGGATATACCTTGAAAACATTTTCTTATTATAAAACTTTGGCGTGCTTAGCCAATTAATGGTGGCGACTACCAAAAACTTTGGTGTGCTCAACCAATTAAGAGCGGCAACAACCAATAACTTTTGTATATATATCCATATGGGACATGCTCGGGTGCGCATACAAGTTCACGGCCTGCAACACCCTTACATCATTTTTTGGTGAGCTAAGAAATTTTAAACAGCTAGCAACCACCCAATAATACATTGCTCAATCATCAACATCTTTTCACATACATCGGATCAATGATCGTACGTTACTTAATCATAAAAATAAATCATTGTCTTGCATAAGCATTAACATTATTCATTTACATAAATTGAAAAAATGATTTTACGTAATTAATAAGAAAGGAAGTGGAATGAGTATATACTTGCCTTGGTCCTTAGTTAGTTTCTAGTCTCAAAATACTGGTGCGTGAGAGGTTCTGTAAAATATGATTGTTGGTATAACGTGAGAAATCCATCTTTTGAAAGATAATATAAAATTGTGCCTAAACAGGGGATGATCATCATGGACTGAATTAACCATCAGGGGATTAATCATCCGTCAGGGGATGGTCTTTGATCATTAGGGGATGATCTCTTGGCCATCAGGGAATAGCTTTTGACCATCAGGGGATAATTCACCCGTCAGGGAATAATCATCAGGGATAATCTTGTTTATCGCCAAACTCATCGCGTGACAACTTATTCAGTGTTGAACTCCCCAAGTCATCGCTGAACTTATCAATGGATGATTTGTCTAGCGCCAAACTCCTTGGTGGAAAAATGTTTAGCGCCAAACTCACTTGTTTAGCGCCAAACCTGTCGGAGATAAATCATAGATGCTCATTAGAGACTAACATCATTAGTCATCAGAGACTAACTTTTACCCATCGGAGACTACAACTGACATCATCAGGGACTAGACTTAGCCTGTCGGAGACTAAGGCTGACGTCATTAGAGACTAAACTTAGCCTGTCGGAGACTAAGGCTGACGTCATCAAAGACTAATGTTATCTCTTCAGAGACTAACTTTATCCCATCAGAGACTAATATTAGAGCTTGTCTCTGCTACGATGGAAAATCTTTCAAGAACAAGAATGATACCCAGAATGCATAATCATCCTTTCCATGGTGCACAATACACATACTCTTTAAAAGCTTTATTCTTTCCTGAAAACTTAGCACATACAGCTAATACTCTCGGATGCTATGCAAAAAGGAAAAAAGGAGGAGAACATAAGATTCTTACCTCTTGACTTGATGGAATGGATTAAAGCTTGTCTGAAAGTAATTGTCCGAAAGAAAAAACTTGAAATTGTATGAAGATGGTAAGTTTAGAGAAAAACTTTAGAAGAGAAATTTTTTTAGAAAATAGATTAAAATTTTACCTCCGAATGAGGTATTTATAGCAGGCTAAGATTAAGCCTTGAGATAAAATGATTGGTTAGTCTGGACGGTAAAACGACTGCTCATCATAACTCTTTAACAGCTAACAACATAATAAGCAGCTGCTGCTACACATGCACAAAAGCTTCATCAACTAATGACACAGAAGCAACTTACTAACCAAATCAACATACGTACATATGAGGTAGTTACTCTTACGTAAGCCATTCAAGTTGTTTTGAATGAAACTTGCTAACCTTCACACTTGAATTCCTTTAAGCAACTTACGAACACCACTAATACATAAATTACTTGCCCCATCTCAGACATCCAAAATCATAATATTGACTATACACGTAAATAGGAAATTAATTCCTAATACAAAAATTTATAGACAAACAAATTTCCAAGTCGTCACATTGCCCTAGTCTCTGTCACGTTCACTCATCAGAGACTAATTAAAAATAACTATGAGAGACTAATTTTAACTAGTCTCTGATTGGTTATTTTTATTTAGTTAGAGACTAATTAAAAACAACTATCAGTGACTAATTTTAACTAGTCTCCGATAGGTTATTTTTAACGAGTCAGAGACTAATTAAAAACAACTATCAGTGACTAATATTAACGAGTCTCCGATAGGTTATTTTTATTTAGTCAGAGACTAATTAAAAACAACTATCAGTGACTAATTTTAACTAGTCTCCGATAGGTTATTTTTAACTGCTACATTCTAGAAATTAAATTCTAGCTTCTAAAATTCTTTTCATCAAGAACAGCTTCAACCTAGAAATTAACTTCTAGCTTTTTATTGCCTTAAAAACTTGTTTTCTAAGGTTTTACACAATTTTTAGAAGCATAATTCAACATACCTAAATCATAGACTAACCTAGTGAATGTAGATTCATCTAAAGGCTTTGTAAATATGTCAGCAATTTGTTTATCAGTTGTAACCTGGTGCAATTCAATGGTTCCTTTACTAACATGTTCTCTAATGAAGTGATACCTTATATCTATATGTTTTTTTCTTGAATGTTGTATTGGATTTTCAGTTATTGCTATGACACTTATGTTATCACAATAAATAGGAATTTTGGATAGAGACATACCATAGTCTAGGAGTTGATTTTGATCCACAGGATCTGAGCACAGCAACTCCCAGCTGCAATGTATTCAGCTTCAGTCGTTGAGGTTGACAATGAATTTTGTTTCTTACTAAACCAAGAAACAAGTCTGCCCCCATGAAATTGGCAGCTTCCACTTGTGCTTTTTCTGTCAAGCTTACACCCTGCATAGTCAGCATCTAAATAGCCAATTAGTTTAAAATCAGATTATTTAGCATACCATAACTCAAGGTTTGGAGTACCCTTTAGATATCTGGGTATTCTTTTAACAACAATTAAATGTGACTCTTTAGGGTCAGCTTGAAATCTTGCACATAAGCATGTAGTAAACTTTATATCAGGTCTACTTGCAGTTAAATATAAAAGTGAGCCTATCATGCCTCTATAGCTAGTTATATCAATTTTCTTTCTTTTAGTATCTTTATCTAGCTTAGTGGTTGTAGCTATGGGTGTTTTTGTAGATGCACAATCAACTAGATCATATTTTCTTAGTAAGTCCTTGATGTACTTTGATTGACTTATGAAAATTCCATCAGTTGATTATTTTATCTGTAATCCTAACAAAAATGTTAACTCACCCATCATACTCATTTCATATCTAGACTGCATCAACTTTGAAAATCTTTCACATAGTTTTTCATTTGTAGATCCAAATATAATATCATCCACATATATTTGCACAAGTATTAAATCAAAACCTTGTTTTCTATAAAAAAGTGTTTTATCTATGATACCTCTAATAAATTTATTTTCAATTAAAAACTGAGAGAGAGTATCATACTAGGCCCTGGGTGCTTGTTTTAAGCCATAAAGTGCTTTATCTAACCTATATACATGTTTTGAAAACTTGAGATCTACAAAACCTAGTGGTTGTTCAACATAGACCTCTTCTTTCAACTTTCCATTCAAGAAAGCACTTTTGACATACATCTGGCCTTGAAGTTTTTATAGGCTGCATATGCCAAGAAAATCCTTATTGTTTCAAGTCTTGCAACTGGTGCAAAGGTTTCTTCATAGTCAATTCCTTTTTCTTGAGGATAACCCTTTGCTTCCAATCTTGCTTTATTTCTTGTTATTGTACCAGTTTCATCTAATTTGTTTCTGAAGACCCACTTGGTGTGAGAACCCGAAAATTTTATATGAGTTTGCTTCATGAATTTATGTATGCTATTTACATGTATAGTTCATATTATGATTTTGGATGTTTGAAATGGGGGCATGTAATTTAGGTATATATATTATTGGTAATGTTCGTGAATTCCTTAAAGGAATACAAGCGTGAAGATTGGAAATTTTCATTCAAAACAACTTGAATAGCTTACGTAAGGGAAATAATCTCATAAGTACATTTGTTGTTTGTTTAATAAGCTGTTTGTGTGTCATTAATTGATGAAGCTTATATGCATGTGTGACAACAGCTGCTGATTATGTTGATTAGCTGTTAAAGAGTAATGATGAGCAGCCGTTTTACTGTCTAGATTAACCAATCATCTTATCTCAAGGCTTAATCTTAGTTTGATATAAATACCTCATTTGGAGGTAAAATTTTAATCTCTTTTCTAAAAGTTTCTCTTCTAAAGTTCTTTTCTAAACTTACCATCTTCATAAATTTCCAAGTTCTTCTTTCGGAAAATTATTCTTAGACAAGCTTTAATTTTTCCCTTAAAGACGAAGAGGTAAGAACCTGGTACTCTACTCAGTTTCTTTCGTGCATCGCATCAAAGATTTATTAACCATGTACGCTAAGTTTCCAAGAAGGAATAAAACTTTAAAGGATTATATTCTTTTGCATTTTCATGAGGCATCCTAGGCTGAGTTTGTTCATGTTAGGCCTTCCATCGTAGCAAAGACAAGCTCTAATATTAGTCTCTGATAAGATAAAGTTAATCTCTGACAAGATAATATTAGTCTCTGATGACGTCAACCTTAGTCTCCGATGGGTTGAGATGGTGTCATCAGTCTCTGATGAGATATTAGTTAGTCTCTGATGACTAATATGTTAGTCTCTGATGAGATAAATGTTACTCTCTGACGAAGGATTTTCTTAGTCTCCGATGAAGGAAATGTTGTTAGTCTCTGATGAAGGAAGTTTAAATTAGTCCCTAATGACGTCATCCTTAGTTTCCGACAGGCTAAGTTTAGTCCCTAATGACGTCATCCGCAGTCTTTGATGGGAAAAATATGTTAGTCTCTAATGGCTAAAGATATTAGTCCCCGATGAGTTTGGCGGTGAACAAATTATCCCTTGATGCGTAGTCTGTCTTCAAAAGCTATAAAACACTATTTTCTTAAATTATTTAATGATGTTTTTCCTTTAACCTCAACGGTCCGTATGTTAGATTTGAAACATTAAAAGTCTAAGGACATCACATATGCATTTTCTTTCATAATTCTTATTAAAGTATTAAAATATTATATGCATGATTTATAGAATCTTACACTCACAAGTAAATTGAATTTGATTGTGTACAAAGGACCGAGGCAAGTATATTCTCACTCTTATGTTTATTTCAGTTAAGCACATGATCAATTGATTCGACATGCGTACAAGATTATGACTTTTATGTTTAAATTTTGTGAATCAGAATGCTATGCTTTGATTTTCGCTAACATGATATGAATGAAAATGCATAGATATAAATGAGCTTTGATTTTCAATTACTTTTCAATCTTATATTTGTGCAAACAAATGAGAATGATATGTTCCTTAAATGGGTTATGCCACATAGTTGGCAAGAGGAAGGGAAAGGTGCTGATTTGTTCTTTACTGACCTAGAGGAATTTTAAGTGACTACGTATGTTCACACAAGGAGGGATCATGTGGTCTCAGTTAAGCCAGCTGTGTACCATATGGTTAGCAGATCGAACGAGTTTAGCCCCTGATGGATATTTTGAAAAAGTTGTACATAGGTGAATACCTATCTTTCTTCAAGGAGGATTACACATTATTTATCATCAGTAATCCTAAAGATTATTTAAAGATTTCTGAGGCATTAGTATTGTTTCACTGAGCCTCTCAATAGAATTGAATCCCTTGAAACATTCCAATCTTGCTTTCCCAAATTGTTTATATACTTGTTGGGCGTAAATCGCTCATTTTTGTTGGATTTTAATGACTTGCAGGGCAAGGTATTAAGGCTGAACCCTCTGACAAGGGGAAGGCAAAGATGATCAGCTACTGAGTTTGGCTAACCCTTTTTGGTGCCGAAAAGGAAGGGAAAAATGAAGATGTTTTGAAAAGTGATGTTTTGTATTATAATATAGAGATAGAATAGCTTTCGCTGAGAATGTAATATTTTGGGTTGTAATAACTCTTTACTAGTTCTTTTTATTAGTATTTATGCGATGAATGAATATGAAGTTATCTTTCCTTCTTTTGGCGAAGCCCTGGTCCTATAAGGGATTTTGGGGTCGTTACACTTGGCACCAACTATTGATCTATTCCTTGGTTTGGGCACCAATCTCCAGACTTTATTCCTTATGAATTGGTTTAATTCTTCTTGCATGGCTATTACCTAGTCAGTATCTTGAAGTGCTTCTTCAATTTTCTTTGGTTCAATTTTTGACAGAAAACTGACATAAAGACACTCATTTTATGTTCCACTTCTTGTCTTGACTCCTTCCTCTAAATCTCCAATAATTAAATCTGGTGTATGATCTCTCAACCAAGGTCTTGCAGGTGGCAGATTTAATCTTAAAGATGAGGCTTCATTTACTAGAGTAGTATAGTCCAATCTAGTTAATGGATCAAAGACTGCTCCCTCTAAATTAGTGACTTCTTCATTGTTAGCTCCCCCTAAGCTATTAGTCTGACCTTCACTGTCGACTTCAGTAGTCTCTGGTGTCTCATTAGTCTCTGATTGTGCACTTGTATTACCAGTCCCTTGTGTTTCATCAGATGCTAATACTCTAGTCTCTGATGTAGTATTAATTCTTGGTACTTCATGCACAACCGTTAACTCCCCCTCACTTATCGAAGGAACATAGTCATCTAGGAGTAATTCGCCAGTCTCTGATGGATCCATCAATGCATCCAATTCATTTTCAAATCTGAGAGTTTCATGCAATCCTTGACCAACCATTCCTAGAATCTTGCTATCATCAAAAAAAACTTGAATGGATTCCACAATGACCTTTGTTCTTAGATTATACACTCTATATGCTTTACTTGATAGAGAGTAACCTAAGAAAATTGCTTCATCAGATTTGCTATCCTCTTTTCTCTGATGAATCTCTCAGAACAAAGCACTTACAACCAAACACATACAGAAACTTGAGAGTTGGTTTTCTCCCGATCATTAACTCATAGGGTGTTTTGTTGTAAGTCTTGTTGATCAAGGATCTATCCTGTGTGAAGCAAGCAGTACTAATTGTTTCCTCCCAGAAATAAGTTGGAAGCTTTGACTCTTCTAGCATTGTCCTTGCTGCTTTTCATAAGGGTTCTATTTTTCTCTCAACAACTCCATTTTGTTGAGGGGTTCTTGGAGCTGAGAATTGATGAGATATTCCTTTTTCAGTGCAGAATTCATTTACTTGGGAGTTTTTGAATTCTGTTCCTCTATCACTTCTTATAACCCTTACTGTTTTTCCTGACTCAGTCTCTACTTTCTTAATATGATCAATAATCAACTAAGCAGCTTCATCTTTTGAGTGAAGGTATTTTACCCAAGTATACCTTGTGTAATCATCCACTGTAACCAAAGCATATTTGTTTCTTAATATTGACATCACATTCACTTGACCAAATAAGTCCATATGTAATAACTGTAAAGGGTCAGTGATTGATGTTCCTGGTTTGCTCTTGAATGACACACTTCTTTGTTTTCCTTTCTAGCATGAATCACACAACCCTTCTTGTGTAAATTCCAATTGAGGAATGCCAGCTACCAAGCTTTTTCTCACCAAATTGTTGATGTTTTTGAAGTTTAAGTGAGAGCTTCTTATGTCAAAGCCAACTTTCATTAGCTGAGGCTTTGTTATATAGGCATGTGACTTGATCAGTGGAAAAGATTAGGTTTGCAGTGTACAAATTTCCTTTTCTTTTCCCTGTCAATATCACATCTCCAGATTCAGTGTCACACACCTGACATTGATCTTCTTTGAAGGTGACATAGAATCCACTATCACATTGTTGACTCACACTTAATAGATTGTGCTTTAACCCATCAACTCGTGATACCTCAGTGAAGATGACATCACCATGCTCAACATTGCCATAGCCCTTTGTATGGCCTTTGCTATCATCTCCAAAAGTTACCTTAGGGTCACTCTTTTTGTTTTCCTAGTGAGATAGCCGAGAACTTGTAAAACGGGGGAGGGGTTGAATACAAGTTCTTTGAATTCTTTTCGATTGCTTGTTCTTCAAGAAATTAATTATTACTTGCGGAAATAAAGAACAAGAACTCAAATCAATTTATAAACAATTACTTTTATTGAATTTAACAATTGAATACAAATTCTAACAATCACAATAATATGATCATCAACTTCTTTTCTTTTCTGTATAGTAAAGATAAAAAACTATGAAAAACCTATACAGCTTCGAATTACAATTTTCTGTAAACCTAATTACAACTTCTCAAAATTGAATTACTCAGTTTCTATTCTAAATCAATAATGATTCAGCTTCCTTATTCGAATTAAACACAATCTTTCCTTTTTGATTAGAAACAGATTTCTGGCTTGTTTCCTTACCAGCTATGTCTTCAATAATATCTTGATCTACGTGGAAGACATTCCTTATTCAATTCTAACTCTATATCTCATCAGGGAATAAGTCACGACTAGTCCCTGATAACTTCAACTTTTAGTCCCTGATCGTTTAGTCTCTGGTCGTATAGTCTCTAATCAGGTTCTGTAGTCTCCGACAGAGTTATTTAGTCTTTGATGCTTTTAGGCTTACTCTCCGATGACGTCAGCTTAGTCTCTGATGCTTTTAAGACTTAGTCTCCCATGACGTAAGCTTAGTCTCTGATGCACTAAGCTTAGTCTCTGATGATGTAAGCATTAATCTCTTATACTTTATCTTTAATCTCTGATGACGTAAGTTGTAGTCTTCGATAGACAAAATACTTAGTCTCTGACAAATGTTGCCTTAGTCTCCGATAAGCCTTTTCATAATCTCCGACGGATCAAATACACACTTTGACTTGTTGAAGCTTTGATACAGCTTTTCCAGTAGTTACTTACAAATAAAAATGAATTTATCTCTTTACAAAGAATAAATGAATTACAATCAAAGAGATAACTACTGGCTACAAAACTTTAGTGTTACTAATTAACACTTTCTATACATTTGTATATCTAAGTAATCTAAAGACAATCATCATCAAATATTATAAAACCTAACAATCTCCCCCTAATTATGAATATCAGAATGATAAGCATAATTTCAAGGTTGATGATGATGTCAAAAGTCAAAAATTACAAGTATTACTTAGAATAAAGAATAAAGAATTACCAACTACAAATGTATCTGAATTAAGATCTTTGATCTGTTATTCAGCTTCCACCAAGACTCAGGTTTAAATCCTTTAAGTCTGGCTTCAAAAAAAATAAAAATTACAGCTTATTCAACAATCAACATACCTTCCAACACAACAGCTTTACCTCCTATTTTTCTTTAGCACTTCCAATCTTTCTATCAACAACTTTTTCAGGATTATCTCTGTTTCTTCTTCTGCATCCTTGAGTAGACTAATAAATCCTTCAATGTGTCTTTGAGTGACAATGTTGATATCTCTGTTATAGTTGAAGAAAACTTTCTTTCCATGGAAAGTCTCATACCATAATCCGAGAGGCCTAGAATCAACTTCTGGCACTGTGACCAAGTTATGTCTCACCTTCATCACCTTCTGAATTTGGCTTCAAAATCCCTTGTTGAGATCAGAAGTCTCAAGCACTACAGTCAGCAACCACTCCAAATTTTCTTTTGTTTGCTCCTCCAAGGCTGGCCTCTCGAACTTCAAAGATTCTCCATCTTTTAAAAAGATATGGAACAATTCTTTGTTGTCCTTGCCCTTGATCAAGTTGATATTCTTTGTACTCCTTTTCAGGGCTTTGATAATTTCTTCTATGCTGGCCATTTCAACCTTATAAGATTTCCTTGATGGAACTATTCGTGGCTTTGTTGGTCCACTCACAGCCACTAAGGCCGTCTCGGTTGGCCTCAAAGGTTCTTGAGATATAGGCTTCTTGATAGATGCTTTAATCACAGGTTTCTTTGTAGATTCCTGGACCAAAGACCTCCTTCTCGATTTCTTCTCTACCTCTTTCATCTCCTTGTTTTTCTTTTTGGTGATGGCTACTTTCTGTGCACTTGATCTTCTTGCAGAGATCTTCTTTTTCTTTGTCTCCTCCTCTTCCCTTGCTGCTGCCATGTCCTCCTCCTCTTGTAGTTTCTAAGCTAGTAAAGCATTAGGTTCAATCAATTTTTTCTCTTGAGGATAAACTAACTCTACTTTCCCATCCACTATCAATTCAACTAGAGTGAGAAAGTGAGCAGTCTTCATGGCATCCCCCAATAGCTTGGGCTGTCCTGGTTGAGAAGGAATTTGTTTCTTTGGTTCTTCAACCATGACTCCCTTGCCTTTGTCGTTTGTTGTGCTCGGGGCTTGTGCAGTGGAAGGAGAAGCTGTTGTTGTTGCTGTTGTTGTTGTTGTTGCTGTTGGTATCTTTGTTGTTGTTGGTGGTGGTGGTTGTGTTGTTGTTGTTAACTTTGTAGCTGCTTCAATACCAAAATGTTTCTTTAAAATTCTGTCCATCATTGCTTGCAATTCTGCATCAAGAGCTGGAACAAATTTTGATTGCGGTTTTTGTAAACGACCACTCTCCCCCTTTTTGACATCAGCATCTTTAGAGTGGGAGGAGGTGGCCAAATGAGGAATTGCCTGTAGCAGTAGTTGTTCCATTATGTCTTGTTTTTAAAGGAGGAGTTGGACATTTGCTTCAAGGGCTTGAATTCTACTGTCAGTCTTGGACTTGTCTTTGATGATTGAATCAATTGAAGAAATAGTCCTCCTTGGCAAGTGTACTTCATAGCACCTTCTTATTTTGTCTGTTTCCAACTCCATCCTTTCCTCCATTCTTTTGACTGCCCCATTAATGCCAGTAACCAAGAAATGGTGAAACTTTGTATGTTTCTTATCCACCTTGGTTACTTCTTCTAGTATATCCTTGATTAATGGGGCAGCTGCAGTTGACCCAATGTTGGTCACATAGTCCTGCCTGAGTTTGGCAGCTGCATCCTCAAGAGAGTTTGTGTAGTTTGCATCAAGCCAAACATCCACATTCTCTTCTTTAGGTTCTTCAGGCACAGGGTCATTTGCAAGCCCTGTCTTCAATGCAGAAATGTGGTCTTGTCTTTGTTGTAGACCATATAGGAGTTCAAAGTCTGCATTGGACATTTCAGATAGAACATGTAATGCTGCATCCCCTGTGTTAGAACTGGTCCCAATTTCTCCTGTTTGGATTGTTGTGGAGGGAACAGAAGAAACTTGAGCTTCTGGGGTGATGGTTTCAACAAGTTGTAAAAGTGCACCTGCTAAAAATTTCTCTCTGTTATTTTCTTCAAAGATCTCATCCTTGCTCACACCCTCTCCTTTTGCCTGGGGTTGGACACCCAGCTTCTCTATCTCTCCTTTTCCAAGCTGTCTAAAGCTTGACTCTCTGGTATGTGTATATCCTCTCCTTTTTCCAGGTCAGGAGCCTGACTCTCACTATTTATTCTCACATCCTCACTCATTTGGATAGAGTCACTCTGTCCTACAGAAATGAGGGGTAAAGAAGAAGTATGTGTGACTGCATGTATAGTGGGTTCCCTTTGTGTTTTTGGGGCTAGGGATCTCTCCATGGAAGAAGTTTGAGAGCTTGTCTCAAGTAGTGGCTCCTCTTGGGAAAAATCAAGAAGATTTAAATTAGTAGTATCAAAAGAATCAAGAATGGGAGAAAAAGGAGAATAATGTACAGTTTGGAGTGTTGGCTGTTCCTCAGACATTGAAAATTGAGGAACATCAATAGATGACTCTGTGTGTGCACTCCTGGTGTCACTCTTTTCTTGTATTTTTTTTCTTTGTGGTTCCTCTTGTTGGGGAACAAAAGGTTGTGCAGACTCTGTACAGGTTGTGCCTGGTTGGGAACTTTCTTCAATGTCAACATCCTTTTGGGAGGATATTGACAGTTCACTATTTTTCCTTATAACCTCCATTGCCTTTTGGGAAGCAATGGATTCCTTTCGGCTTAGGGTTATAACTCTCTTCTTTCTCTGAGGTGCCACCTTAGCTTCTTTATCTCCCTCATCCTCACTTACTCCCTTAATTATTTTTCTTTTTATTGGGAGCTTTGTGATGGTTGTTTGAGCCTTTGCAACCATAGTCTTTTGGGAAACTGTGGAGGGGGCTATAGATTGTTGTTGTGAAGTGGTTGGAGGATTAATAGGGTTTTGGTTTTCAGTATCCTCAAAAAATAACAAAGAATAAAGGTTTGGAAGCCTATCTATGAGAATAGATCTCATGATAAGAGGGAAAAATAAAGGAACCTTTACCTTTGCAGATTTGTGCTTCACATCAGTAAAAATTCTTTTACTCTACAAAACAGTTGGTACAACTTGCATGCCAGTAATATTAATGTTAGGGATTATATAATATGCAATCATCATCAAAAACCTAGCATAATAAATTTTATTTTTATTACCGGTTTTAAGTTTTACCAAAAGATTATGCAGAATTAAAAGCCCAATGTTTAGATGTCTATCATACAACATACTGAAAGCAATTTGTTGTGTGAGTGTAGTGATAGCATCATAGCCACTGCATTTTGTAGAAAAAACTTTTGTTATTATATCAAAGAACAGTAACCACTCTTGCCTGAGATGGGGTCGAGTTATGGATCCAACAGAAACAATTTCTGAAGAATAATGTAAGTTTTTAAACATAGCAAATATTTTTTCATCAAAGGCAGGAGAGTCAAAGTTTTGAAAAACAGGTATACATAAAGCATTATTAACAACATTATGATCTATAGTATAGACAGAATTATCATACCTAAAACTTACCACAGGAGAGTCAGCATTCTCATCCTGTATGGTTGCAGTGGACCACATAGCCGTGATAACTTCAGCGGCTTGTGTGGGAGATTCGTATATGGCGTACGACAGTGAAGAGTTCTGTAGAAAATCTACAAATGGATGGTACTGTGCTTCAAATTCATGTTTATCAACCACCCCTGCATGGTTGGTCTTGATGAAATCAAAGTCTCCAAACTTGAAGCATACAGTTTTGGCCGCCATTGAAAAGATCTGTGTGAACTTAGAAGAAATTCTTTGAAAAAGATTAAATTGCAGAGTGTTTGTAGAGAGAATAATTTCAGAGCTTAAGAGTTTGTGATTGCAAAGATGTTTGAATTTACTTTTATCAAAGTGTTAGAAACGTTTGCAATTCAAGAGATAGTGAACCGTTTTCGATCGTGGGTATGAATAACTACTAGATTACCCTCGATCGGAGATTGCCCTAATCTCTGATATGTTCACTCATAAGAGACTAGACCCGATTAGTCTCCGATAGTTCATTTTTGATTGAGTCAGAGACTAATCAAAAACACTGTTAGGGACTAAGGTAGTCTCCAATAGTTCAATTTTTGATTGAGTCAGGGACTAATCAAAAACACTATCGAGGACTAAGATAGTCCGATAGTTCAATTTTTAATTAAGTCAGGGACTAATTAAAAACACTGTCGGGGACTAAGATAGTCTCCGATAGTTCAATTTTTAATTGAGTCGAGGACTAATTAAAAATACTGTCGGGGACTAAGATAGTCTCAAATAGTTCAATATTTAATTAAGTCGGGGACTAATTAAAAACACTATCATAGACTAAGCTAGTATCATTCTCTTAAACTTTCAGGGACTAAGTAAATGTAGTCCCTGCTACAATTTTGTTTTTCAAAATATTTCCAACAATCAAGTTAATGATTATTAGCTTCAGAAATTCTGTTTAATTAAAACAGCTTCAACCAGAAATTAAATTCTAGCTACTAAAATTTCTGTTCACAAGAACAACTGCAATCTAGAAATTAAATTCTAGCTTCTAAGATTCTGTCCATTAAGAACAACTTCAATCCAGAAATTAAATTCTAGCTTCTTACAACTAAATAACTTGCTTTCAAAATATGAAATTAATTTTTAGAAGCATAATTCAACATTCCTAATTCAGAAACTAATTTAGAAAAAGTAGATTCATCTAAAGGCTTTGTGAATATGTCTGCAAGTTGTTTATCAGTTGTAACCCAATGCAATTCAATATTTCCTTCACTTACATGTTCTCTTATGAAGTGATATCTAATATCTATGTGTTTTATTCTTGAATGTTGCACTGGATTTTCTGTTATAGCTATGGCACTAGTATTATCACAATAGAAAGGAATTTTGGATAATGACATACCATAGTCTAGGAGTTGATTTTTGATCCATAAGATCTGAGCACAACAACTCCCAGCTACGATGTATTCAGTTTCTGCTGTTGAAGTAGAAATTGAATTTTGTTTCTTGCTAAACCAAGAAACAAGTCTACCTCCAAGAAGTTGGCAGCTTCCACTTGTGTTTTTCCTGTCAAGCTTGCAACCTGCATAGTCAGTATCTGAATAACCAATTAGTTTAAAATCAGATTCTTTGGGATACCATAAACCAAGGTTTGGGGTACCCTTTAGATATCTGAGTATTCTTTTTACAGCAATCAAATGTGACTTTCTAGGGTCAGCTTGAAATCTAGCACATAAACATGTAGTAAACATTATATCATGTCTACTTGCAGTTAGATATAAAAGAGAGTCTATCATGCCTCTATAGCTAGTAATATCAATTTTCTTTCCTTTTAAGTCTTTATCTAGCTTAGTGGCAGTAGGCATGGGTGTTTTTGCAGATTCACAATCAACCAAGTCATATTTTCTCAATAAGTCTTTGATGCACTTGGACTGACTGATAAAAATTCCATCAGTTGATTGTTTTATTTGCAATCCTAAGAAAAAATGTTAATTCTCCCATCATACTCATTTCATATCTAGACTGCATTAGTTTTGAAAATTTTTCACAGAGTTTTTCATTTGTAGAACCAAATATAATATCATCTACATATATTTGCATAAGTATAATGTCAGAGCCTTGTTTTCTATAAAATAAAGTTTTATCTATGATATCTCTAACAAATTTATTTTCAAGTAAAAATTGAGATAGAGTATCATACCAAGCTCTTGGAGCTTATTTTAAGCCATAAAGTGCTTTGTCTAACCTGTAGACATGATTTGGAAGTTTGGAGTCCACAAAACTTGGGGGTTGGCAAACATAGACTTCTTCTTCCAATTTTCCATTCAAGAAAGCACTTTTGACATCCATCTGGTACACCTTGAAGTTATTGTAGGCTGCAAAAGCCAAGAAGATTCTGATTGCTTCAAGTCTTGCTACTAGTGCAAAAGTTTCATCATAATCTATTCCTTATTCTTGAGAATATCCTTTTGCAACCAGTCTTGCTTTATTTCTTGTGATTGTACCAGTTTCATCCAATTTATTTCTAAAGACCCATTTGGCACCTATAATTGATCTATTCCTTGGTTTGAGTACCAGTCTCCAGACTTTGTTTCTTGTGAATTGGTTTAACTCATCTTGCATAGCTATTATCCAGTTAGGATCTTGAAGTGCTTCCTCAATTTTCTTTGGCTCAATTTTTGAGAGAAAACTGAGATATAGACATTCATTTTGAGTTGCACTTCTAGTCTTGACTCCATCCTCTAGACTTCCAATTATCAAATCTAGTATGTGGTCTCTCAACTATGGAACTGCACGTGGCAGATTTGACCTTGAAGTGGAGGCTTCATTTTCTAGATTGTTGTTGTCTAATCTAGCTTCATGATCAGAGACTGCTCCCCCTAAACCATTGACTTCTTCATTATTAGCTCCCCCTGAGCTGTTTATCTCTATAGTCCCTGGTGTCAAGATAGTCTCCGATTGTGCATCAGTGACACTAGTCCCTGGTGAACCATTAGTCTCTGATGTCACCAGTTTCTTGTGTTTCATTTGATTCTAATACTGTAGTCTTTGATAGAGTATTAGTCCTTGGTACTTCATGCACAACTGTTAACTCCCCCTTAATTATGTAGGGATCATTCCTATCTTGGGGTTTTTCAGTAGTCTCTGATGGATATTCCCATGCATCCAATTCATTCTCAAAACTGAGAGGTTCATGCAATCTTTGTCCAATCATTCCTGGAATTTTTCTGTCATCAAATACAACTTGTATTGATTCCACAATGACCTTTGTTCTTAGATTATATACTCTGTTTGCCTTGCTTGACCGAGAATAACTGTGACAACCCGAAAATGTTAATGAGAATTATTTATTTTATTTTATTTTCTGCATGAAGGTTTAATTTCTTATTGGGTATAAATGATGAAAATTATATTTTCATATAAAAAAATTCAATGGCAATGTGATGTCCAAAAAGGTTTTAAACGTATTTTGTACACAAGTTTTCAAATGGATATTTTATACAATTTTCTTATTCTTCAAGTTTATATAAAGGAAGGGAAATATTTTTTCTTCACGCGAGGAGGAGGTTCACCGAGTGTGAACAGGCTTAGCTACAATACCTGTTTTAAATCCAATTGCTGAGGAACAGTAGCATTTAATGCACATCACCTCCATCATTACCCTAGAGTGGGCTATGAAAAATGACCGATGGACACTAGCAGACGTTGCAACCACTCTTTTCTCATCAGTCATTTTTTTTTCCTTTCACAGGCAACGGCTGATATCAAATTAATCCGACGACCTTTGTTGCTCAACAGGTGATATATATATATATCACGTTATTATAACCCTAGCTGCACCTTTATAAATTTCTCTACAGTATACCACCAAACCCGAGCATACTCTCAAGACAAGTGTCCTTTTTGGAAGAACAAGTAGAGCTTTTAACTCTTTCTTGCAGCTAAGGAGTTAAGAGCATTTCATTAAAGTTCTGCTCTATTTCTTACACTTTTGTTCTATTCTATAAACCACGTTTAATACCTTGTTCATTCATTTCTAAAAGATATGATTTAATGCATGCTTTTAAAACCCGAAGTTAATGCCATTTATTCCGAAAAGTTGTCTAAGATGAGTGTAAATTTGTTGACAACAACCTGGTAGACAAGCCCTTAACTACCAAACATTCTTTTTGTCAATAGTTACAATCTCATGCTTGAGTATTTTTCTTCAACCTGAGTTTTGAACCCTAAACCATGTCTTGGGGGGGGGGGGGGGGGGGGGG
>CM025787.1:7199885-7294906 GCA_014636745.2 Centella asiatica | reverse complement strand
GAAATGTTATGTATCCTGAGAGGATGATGAGAGTTAACCTAAGTATGATTATAGTTGAGAACATCACCCATGGAGGAATGAGGAAGACACAATTGTATCTGAGGCAAGTCTTAACTTAGTCTCTGATAAGATGAGTTAGTCTCTGATGAGATGAGTTAGTCTCTGACGAGATGAGATAGTCCCTAAGAGACTCTAAGTTAGTCTCTGATGAGATGAGTTAGTCTCTGATGAAGGAATTTTTAGTCTTTGATGAAGGAAGTTGTTAGTCTCTGATGAAGGAAGTTGTTAGTCTCTAATAAAGGAAAGAAGGTTAGTCTCTGATGACTAAAGAGGTTAGTTTCCGAAGAGTTTGGCGATGAACAAATCATCCCCTGACAGCCGAGGAGTTTGGTGCTGAGCAAATCATCCACTGATGAGTTCAGCGATGACTTAGCAAGTTCGGCGCTGAACAAGTTGACACCTGACTAGTTTGGCGATGGCTAACTGAGTTTGGCGCTGAACAGGTTATCCCCTGATGAAGTTCACCGATAGTCAAGTTACCAACCGATGAGTTTGGCGGTGAGGGAATTATCCCCTGATGGATAAGTTATCCCCTGATGACTATTCCCTGATGAGTGAAAGATCCCCTGACGGTCGACGTCTATCCCCTGATGGCCGAGAGTCATCCCCTGACGGGCGAGACATCCCCTGACGGGTGAGACATCCCCTGACGGGTGAGATATCCCCTAACGACTAGTCATTCCCTGACGGGTAATTAACCCCTGATGAATGATCATTCGCTGACGTAGCAGATTATCCCCTGACGTGCAGTCTGCCTTCAAAACTCTAAAACATGATTTTTCTTAAAATTATTTATGATATTTAATTATGTATTCACCCTAAACAGGTTTTATAGTAGTTTTGGAAACCTTAAAAGTTTAAGGACATCACATATGCACTTTCTCTCATATTTTCACCTAAGTACTAAATTTATTTTGGGATATGTATATTTTACAGAATCTTTCCCTCTCAAGTAAATTGAATTTGTTTGTGAGCAAAGGACTGAGGCAAGTATGTACATTCAATCTGATATTTATTTCAGTTTAACGCATTATCATTTGATTCAATATGCGTGCAAGGCTTGAATTATGTTTCAATTGTTTTTATGAATTAGCATGCTATGCTTTAAATTCCGCTAGTATGATATGAATGATGATGCATGGATATAAATGAGCTTTGAATTTCAGCTATGTTTCAATCTTATATCTGTGCAAATGAATGAGAATGATGTCCCTTAAATGGGTTATGCCACATGGTTGGCAAGAGGAAAGGAAAGGTGCTGATGTGTTCTTCACCTGACCTAGAGGAATCATAAGTGACTACGTAGTCCGCACAAGAGGGATCATGCGGTCCAGTTTGGCCAGCTGTGTACTGTATGGTTAGCAGATCCACGGGTTTAGCCCCCGATGGATATTTTGATGAAGTTATGCTCAGGTGTATACATGTCTTTCTTCAAGGAGGATCACAGGTTGTGTAACATCAGTGAATCCTCAATGATCTTTGAAGATTTCTGAGACCTTGGCATTGTTTCACCAAGTCTCACGAATAGATTTGAACTTCCTTCGATGTTCCAGATACATTCTTTTAATTTGTTTATATACTTCTTCGATGTGTATATACTTGCTGGGCGTAAATCGCTCATCATTGTTGAATTTTAATGTCTTGCAGGATAGAATGCTAAGGCTAAACCCTCTGATAAGGGGAAAGCAAAGATGATAAACTACTAAGTTATTTACTCTTCTAATAACACTGAGGAAGGAAGGAAGGAAGATATTAGAAGTAGTGATGATTTTGATTTGTAATTAAAGATGATGTAATAGCTTCCGCTGTAATTGTATTACTCTTGGGTTGTAATAACTTTTTAATACTGCCCTTACCCAGTATTTATACTATGAATGGATGTATGGTTATCTTTTCCTTCTTTTGACGATGCCCTGATCAAGTAAGGGATTTTGGGGTCATCACAATAACCTAAAAGATTGCCTCATCAGACTTGTTGTCGAATTTTCCTCTTTTCTCTGATGAATCTCTCAGTACAAAGCACTTACAACCAAACACATGTAAAAACTTGAGAGTTGGTTTTCTCCCAATCATTAATTCATAAGGTATTTTGTTGTATGCTTTGTTTATCAAGGATCTGTTCTGTGTAAAGCAAGCTGTGCTAATAGCTTCTTCCCAAAAATAAGTAGGAAGCTTAGCTTCTTACAACATAGTCCTTGCTGCTTCAATAAGGGTTCTATTTTTCCTCTAAGCAACTCCATTTTGTTGAGGGGTTCTTAGAGCAGAGAATTGATGAGTTATTTCTTTTTCAGTGCAGAATTCAATAACTTGGGTATTCTTGAATTCTGTTCCTCTGTCACTCCTTATTACCCTTACTGTTTTTCCTGACTCAGTTTCTATCTTCTTGACATGATCAATTATCAACTAAGCAGCTTCATCTTTTATATGGAGGTATTTTACCCAAGTATACCTTGTGTGATCATCCACAATAACCAAAGCATATCTATTTCTTAAGATAGCATCACATTCACTTGACCAAATAAATCCATGTGTAGCAACTGTAAAGGGTCAGTGATTGATGTTACTGGTTTGCTTTTGAATGATACACTTCTTTGTTTCCCTTTCTGGCATGAATCACACAATCCATCTTGTGTAAACTCCAATTGTGGAATGCCAGCTACCAATCCTTTCCTCACTAGCTTGTTGATATCCTTGAAATTCAAGTGGGAAAGCTTCTTATGCCAAAGCCAACTTTCATTAGTTGAAGCTTTGCTATAGAGACATGTGATTTGATCAGTGAAAGAGATAAGGTTTGCAACATACAAATTTCCTTTTCTTTTTCGTGTCAATATCACATTATCAGATTCTTTGTCACACACCAAGCATTGATCTTCTTTGAAGGTGACATTGAATCCCTTATCACATAGTTGACTCACACTTAATAAATTGTGTTTCAAGCCGTCAACCAGTGGTACTTCAGTGAAGATGACATCTACATGTTCAACACTGCCATAACCCTTGGTATGGCCTTTGCTGTCATCTCCAAAAGTGACTTTTGGGCCACTTTTCTCTTCATACTATTTTAGCAGGGACTTATCTCCAGTCATGTGCCTTAAACATCCACTGTCCAAGTACCATGTTTTCTTCTTTTTGCCCTGCATAGTAAAGAGTAACTAGTTAGAAATTCTTGGGACCCAGACTTTCTTGGGTCCTTTCTCACTAGTTGTAGACTCAAGACTTGACTCAGATTGAGTTGATTGTCTTTTAGCATTTTTGACTTTAATTGGACAATCACTAGTCTTGCTACCTTTTTGTGAGAGACTATCAAGCTTAGGATTTTCACTGTTAATGCAAAGATGATTTGACCTTTTTACAGGTGATTTATCTTTTATTGTCTTTGAATGTGCAGTCCCTATTATAGGAATTTTATTTTTACTCCTACAATGCATAGCTATGTGATTTGGATTACCACATTTATGACATGTCTTTCTAGGAGCTTCAGACATTCTAGCATAATTTGTGTATTTATTAATTCCTATCTTTCCATTCATATTTTTCTTATTTCTGCTAGACTCCACTAATGTTTCAGCCTTTTTCAAAGGAATATTTTCCAATTTTTTGTTTAATTGTGTGTTTGTCATGAATCCAATATTTAATCTTCTATTCTCACTCTTATCAACAGTGTTCACTGTCTTTTGATCAATCTTTGATTTTGCAGTGACTTGTTGATCTTGAGTGTTAATAATTTTGGGTTCATTGATAGGAGAGACAAAGTTAATTCTTTTTAAAACATTTGGCTTACTAGTAGTGGAGTTAGTAGCTTCAACTTGATCATCTAAATCTGAACTTCTGTTTAGATATTCATCACAACCTAGTCCAGATTTTTGACCTATTGTTTGAGATTCTACCAAGTTTGTCAACTTTTTAGAAGAAGTATTCCATTATTTAATCTTAGCTTGAGCATTTTCAAGTTGCTCTACTAAGTAATATTCCCTCTTTTTCAAAGCATCGATCATATGATGAGCTTTGTTTAAGTCAGACTTGATAGTGTTAAATTGCACCAATCTCTCTTCAAGAAATTTGTTTCTTTTCAAGAGAAGGTCACGTGAATCTTTTACATTAGTATGTTCAATAGTTAATGATCTAAAACTAACATGCAAATCAGACATATCTTGTTGTATGCTTTCAATACTAGATGTATCAAGTAAGTTCAACACATTAAAACTCTGAGTTGCATCACATACCTTTGTAGAATCACTTGACTCGTCACTTCGAGCCATTAGGACAAAGTTGACAACTTATTCCTCAGAATCACTATCAATCCAATATTTACCCTCAGTAATCAAGGCTTTGCTCTTTGATTTAACCTTCTTGTCAGCAAAGTCATTCCCCGTTTTCCTTGATTTTTCATCCTTAGATCTATCGCTAGATCTAGGCTTCCTGCACTCATTGGCAAAGTGCCCTAACCCATCATAGTTATAACATCTGATTTTCTCTTGTCAAAGGTCACAGTTTGACCTTCACGTTTAGGGTTAGGCTTCCTTGACGACTTTCTTCCTTTTCTACTAGCTCTAAATTTCTTGAACTGTTTGACCATGAATGCCATGAATTCCTCCATGTCATCATCAATATCCAGTTCATCTTCCTCATCAGTCGAGCTTGCATTAGAAGTTTCATCATCAGGCTTCTCTTGAGACTTGCTTGTCTCAACCATTAACGCAGCTCGTTTGTCCCTGCCATGTATGCGTTGTCATTGCTCTACCTCAAGTTCATAAGTCTTTACATTGTTGTAAAGTCTGTCCAGTGTGAGTGTGTCCAAGTCATGAGCCTCTCTTATAGCTGTAGTCTTTGGATCCCAACTTGGTGGGAGAGATCTCATGAACTTGGTGTTGACATCCTCATTATCATAGGACTTTCCAAGTATCTTCAAGTCATTAAGCAAAGTATTAAACCTTTCATAAACTGACGTTATTGGTTCACCAAGCTTTGCTTGAAAGAACTCATATTGTTGTGTTAACAATGACCTTTTGTTCTTTCGGACTTGGTTAGTCCCTTCACACAGGACTTTGATGGTGTCCCAGATTTGCTTAGATGTTATGCAGTTGATAATGCTTGTGAACATATTTTTGTTAATACCATTGCAGAGTATGTTCATAACCTTAGCATCCTTTAACACTTGCAACTTGTCTTCGTTTGTATAATCACTTTCAGGAGCAAGTTCAAAGTGTTCAGCCACAATAGATCCTTCAATAGTTTTAGCAGGAAGAAATTTCCTCGGTAGATACAGACCCTTCTCAATCCTATCAATATAATATGGATCTGTTGCTCTCAAGTGCATGTACATCTTTTGCTTCCAAATAGGATATTTTTCTCATTTCAAAATTGGAATTCTGGTTCCACCATCATGACTTCCTGCATAGGCCATTATGTTATAGTTACTTGCTTCATCGTTGGCCATCTCTTGGAATGTGTTAATTAAATAAATTCAACTAAAGGCTCTGATACCAATTGTTTTCCCAGTGAGATAGCCGAGAACTTGTAGAAGAGGAGGGGGGTTGAATACAAGTTCTTTGAATTCTTTTTGATTTCTTGTTCTTCAAGAAATTAATTATTACTTGCGGAAATAAAAAACAAGAACTCAAATCAATTTATAAACAATTGTTTAACAATTGAATACAAATTCTAACAATTACAATAATATGATCATCAACTTCTTTCTTTTCTGTATAGTAAAGATACAAAACTATGAAAAACCTATACAGCTTCGAATTACAATTTTCTGTAAACCTAATTACAGCTTCTCAAAACTGAATTACTCAGTTTCTATTATAAATCAATAATGATTCAGCTTCCTTATTCGAATTAAACACAATATTTCCTTTTTGATTAGGAACAGATTTCTGGTTTGTTTCCTTACCAGCTACGTCTTCAATAATATCTTGATCTACGTGGAAGACATTCCTTATTCAATTCTAACTCTGTATCTCATCAGGGAATAAGTCACGACTAGTCCCTGACAACTTCAGCTTTTAGTCCCTGATCATTTAGTCTCTAGTCGTATAGTCTCTAATCAGGTTGTGTAGTCTCCGACAGAGTTATTTAGTCTCTGATGCTTTTAGGTTTAGTCTCCGATGACGTCAGCTTAGTCTCTGATGCTTTTAAGACTTAGTCTCCCATGACGTAAGCTTAGTCTCTGATGCACTAAGCTTAGTCTCTAATGACGTAAGCATTAATCTCTTATACTTTATCTTTAATCTCTGATGACGTAAGTCGTAGTCTCCGATAAACAAAATACTTAGTCTCTGACAAATGTTGCCTTAGTCTCCGATAAGCCTTTTTGTAATCTCCGACGGATCAAATACACACTTTGACTTGTTGAAGCTTTGATACAGCTTTTCCAGCAGTTACTTACAAATAAAAATGAATCTATCTCATTACAAAGAATAAATGAATTACAATCAAAGAGATAACTACTGGCTACAAAACTTTAGTGTTACTAATTAACACTTTCTATACATTTGTATATCTAAGTAATCTAAAGACAATCATCATCAAATGTTATAAAACCTAACACTTTTCTTCATACTGTTTAAGTAAGGACTTTTCTCCTGTCATATGCCTTGAACATCCACTTTCCAAGAACCATGATTTTTTTTTTTTGCCCTGCACAGTAAGAATAACTAGTTAGAAATTTTTGGGACCTAGTTTTTCTTGGGTCCTTTCTCACTAGTTTTAGAATCAAGACTTGACTCAGATGGAGTTGATTGTCTTTTAGAATTTTTAACTTTTATTGGACAATCATTAGTCTTGCTTCTTGAAGGTGAGAAACTGCCAAGTTTAGAATTTTCACAATTATTGCAAAGATGGTTAAACCTTTTTACAGAAGATTTTTCTTTAGTTATCTTTGTTGGTGCAGTCTTTACTATAGGAACTCTATTTTTACTCCTACAATGTATAGCTATGTGGTTGGAATTTCCACATATGTGACATGTTTTTCTAGGAGCATCAGGCATTCTAGCATAATTAGTATATTTATTGATGCCTATTTTTCCATTCCTATTCCTTCTTTCACTGCTAGACTCCACTGACTTTTCAACCTTAGACTTAGTAAGATTTTCCAATTTCTTGTTTAATTGTGTCTTGGTCATGAATCCTATATTCAATCTTTTGCTTCCACTTTTTTCAACAGTATTCACTGAATTTTGATTATTCTTTATAACTACAATGACATGTTGATATTGAGTGTTGATAAATTTAGGTTCAATGACTGGTGAGACAAAATTAATTATTTTAATGGGAATCGGCTTGTTAGTCATGGAGTTAGCAGCTTCAATAATCTCTTATATATCTGATTTCTTTCCTAGATACTCATTATAACCTAGACCAGATTTTTGATCTACCATTTTACTACTTACCAAGTCTAACAGCTTTTTAGAGGATTGGTTCCACACTTTTATCTTAGCATGTTCATGTTCAAGTTGTTCGACTAAGTAATATTCCCTCTTTTTCAAAGTATCAATCATGTGATGAGCTTTATCTAACTCAGACTTAATAGTATCAAATTGTATTACTCTTTCTTCAAGAAATTTATTTCTTTTTAAGAGTTGGTCATGTGATTCTTTAACTTTGGCATGTTCAATAGTCAATGATCTAAAACTAACATGCAAATCAGACATATCTTTTTGTATGCTTTCTATGCTAGATGTATCAATTAAATTAAGCACATTAAAGTTCTGAGTTGCATCACATACCTTTGTAGAATCACTTGGCTCATTAGTTCGAGCCATCAAAGCAAAGTTGACAATTTCTTCCTCAGAGTCACTGTCAATCCAATCTTTGCCTTCAGTAATCAAGGCCTTGCTCTTTGATTTGTACTTTTTATCAGCAAGGTCATTCCCTGATTTTCTAAACTTTCCATCCTTAGATCTTTCTATAGATCTAGGCTTCTTGCACTCATTAGCAAAGTGCTCTAAGCTATCACAGTTGTAACATGTAATCTTCTTTTTGTCAAAGGTCACAGTTTGACCTTCTCGTTTTGGGTTAGGCTTCCTTAATGATCTTCTCCCTTTCTTGCTAGCTCTAAATTTTTTGAATTGCTTCACCATGAAGGCCATGAATTCCTCCATGTCATCATCAGTGTTGGATTTTGTGACGACCCCAGAATCCCTCACTGGATCAGGGCTTCGTCAAGAGAAGGAAAAGATAACCACACATCCATTCATAGAATAATTACTGAAAGAAACGATAATAAAGAGTTATTAGAACCCAAAATATTCCATTGTCAACGGAAGCTATTCTGTTTCTATACTATAATTCAAAACATCACTTTTCAGGTCTTCTTCCTTTCTTCCCTCCTTATTGGCATTACAAAGGCTAGCCAACCTCAGTAACCGATCATTTTTGCCTTTCCCTTGTCCAAGGGCTCAACCTTTATATTTTGTCCTGCAAGGAATTAAAATTCAACAAGAATGAGCGATTTACGCCCAACAAGTATATATATAATTTGGGAAAGCAAATCTGGAATGTTTCAAAAAATTCAATTATGCTAAGAGGCTTAGTGAATCAATACTAATGCCTCAGAAATCTTTAAGGAATATTTAGGACTACTGATGATAAACAATTGTGTAATCCTTCTTAAAACAAAGCATAACTTCTTTGAAGTAAAAATATCCATCGGGGGCTAAAACCGCTGGATCTGCTAACCATACGGTATACAGCTGGCCTAACTGTGCCCGCATGATCCCTCCTTGAGTGAACGTACGTAGTCACATAGAATTCCTCTAGGTCAGGTGAAGAACAAATCAGCACCTTTCCTTTCCTCTAGCCATCCATGTGGCATAGCCCATTTAAGGGACATAGGATTCTCATTGATTGCACAGATATAATATTAAAAAAAATAGCTGATATAACAAAACTTCTTTATATCCATGCACTTTCATTCATATCATGCTAGCAGAAATTAAAGCATAGCATTATGATTCACAAGGAAATTAAATATCGTAACTTTGTGTGCATGTCGGATCAATTGATCATGCACTTAACTGAAATAAGCATAAGAGTGATAATATACTTGCCTCGGTCCTTTGCAACAAAGTTTCAAATTCAACTTACTGGTGAGTGAAAGATTCTGTAATTATGCAAGTAATATTTTAATACTTTAATAAGAATTTATGAAAGAAAACATGTATGTGATGTCCTTAAACTTTTACTGTTTTAAAGAATAACATCATAAAATAATTTTAAGAAAATAATGTTTTATAGTCTTGATAACAGACTATGCATCGGGGAATAATTTTCTCATTAACAAACTCGTCAGGAACTGATATCCTTAGCCATCAGAGACTAGGAATTTCCTCTACTGGAGACTAAGAAATCTCCTTCATCAGAGACTGCAGAATTTCCTTCATCAGAGATTACGGAATTTCCTTCATCAGAGACTATGGATAACGTCATCAAGGACTGAACTTAGCCCATCGAAAACTAAGGAATGACGTCACCAGGGACTAACAACTCATCTGGGACTGATGACGTCATCTTAATTCTATCGGAGACTAAGAGTGACGTCATCGGAGACTAACTTCTCATCAGAGACTGATGACGTCATCAGGGACTAAACTTTAGCCTATCGGGGACTAAAGCTGATGTCATCCGAGAATAAGTAACCCGTCGGAGACTAATGACATCATCGGGAACTAAACTTTAGCCTGTCGGGGACTAAAGCTGACGTCATCATCAGAGATTAACAGAATATCTCATCAGAGACTAAGAATATCTCGTCAGAGACTAACAATATCTCATCAGAGATTAACAACATCTCATTAGAGATTAACAACATCTCATTAGAGATTAACATCATCTCATTAGAGATTAACATCAGAGCTTGCTTCTGCTACGATGGAAGACCTATCATGCTCAAACTCAGCTTATGATGTCTTATGAAGATGCAAAAGAATAAGAATTTAGCATAAATCTTTGATGTTATGCACGAAAGAAACTGAGTAGGGTTCTAGGTTCTTACCTCTTTGTTCTTAAGGGTGAAATCAAAGCTGGTCTGAAAATAATTTTCCGAAAGAAGAACTTGGAAATTTATGGAGATGATAGGTTTAAGCATAACTCTGAAAAGAGAAATTTTGGTAAAGGAATTAAAATTTCATCTCGAAAGAGGTATTTATAGAGTTCAAGAGCAGTAAACTAAGGTTACGCATTGGAATAAAACGATTGGTGAATTTGGACGGTAAAACGGTTGTTCATCATGACTTCTTGACTGCAAGCAGCTACTGTCCTACATGCATGAAAACTTAGCCACCTAAACAGTTTCTAATCAAACACGTAATCACCAATGTTACGTAACCCTCTCTTCTTCCTCCATGCTATTCAATATAATCTTATATGGGATTTGTTAATCCCCTTTTTGATACCTTTTTAAGGAACTTAACCTCATCATCATGGATATCACATCATCATAAAAATTTTCATTGTAGATATGAATTTATCATTTATATTTAAAAAGGCTAACTCCATGCAAAATAAAATTATTTCTTATCGTAAAATACATTTAAAATTTTTTTCGGTTTCTCACAGATTTAGTTTCTTCATCAGTCGAGCTTGTAGTGTCGGTTTCATCATCAAGCTCCTCATGAGACTTCTTTGTCTCAACCATTAGTACAGCTCCTTTGTCCCTGCCACGCATCTTTTGTCTTTGCTCTACTTCAAGTTCATAAGTCTTTAGATTTCCATAGAGCCTATCCAAAGTAAGAATGTCCAAATCATGAGCTTCGTCTACTGCAATTGTTTTTGGATCCCAACTTGGTGGGAGAGCCCTCATGAATTTGGTATTAACATCTTCATTGTCATAGGACTTTCCAAGTATTTTCAAATCATTGAGCAAAGCATTGAATCTATCACAAACTGATGTTATTTATTCACCAGGCTTTGCTTGAAAGAATTCATATTGTTGTGTTAACAATGACCTTTTATTCTTTCTTACTTATTATGTTCCCTTACATAGTACTTTGATGGTGTCCCAAATCTGTTTTGATGTTGTGCAATTGATGATGCTTGTGAACATATTTTTATCCAATCCATTGTAAAGTATGCTCATCACTTTAGCATCCTTCAACACTTGTAACTTGTCTTCATTAGTATAGTCACTTTCTGTAGCAAGTTCAAAGTGTTCAGGAATAATTGTTCCTTCCACAGTTTTTGAAGAAACAAATTTCCTTGATTGATAGAGACCCTTCTCAATCCTATCAATGTAATCGGGATCTGTTGCTCTCAAATGCATATACATCTTTTGTTTCTAGATTGGATATTCTTCTCTTTTTAAAATTGGAATTCTGGTTCCACCATCACAACTTCTTACATATGCTACTATGCTATAGCTGTTTCCTTCATCATTGGCCATCTCTGGATCTTGTTAATTGAAGTATATCAATCAATAGGCTCTAATACCAATTGTTGTCCCAGTGAAATAGCCTAGAACTTATAGAAGAGGGGTTGAATACAAGTTCTTGAAATCTTTTCAAATTCCTGTCCTTCAAAGTAGTATTACTTGTGGAAATTAAAGAACAAGAATAAGAATAAATTTATAAACAATTGATTTTATTGATTAACAACTAATTACGAATTCTAACAATCACAAATTGATTGTCAGCTTCAGTTTCTATAATACATATATATGTATAAATCTATATAATCATATAGCTTCTAACACAACTCTGTAAAATTAATTACCACTTTTAAATCAGAATCGAAATTCAGCTTCTAATCCTATTCAAAATAATAATTCTCTATACAATTCGAATGGTAATACCAGCTTTATCTTCAATGTCCATGTCGAAGATAACTTTTAACTCAAATAGAACTCTGTACTGCATTAGAGAATAATTTTACTTTAGTCTCTAACTACTTCAACCTTAGTCTCTGATCAACTGTTTAGTCTCCGATGGTTTACACTTAGTGTCTGATGGTTTACACTTAGTCTCTGATGACTTAAGATTAGTCTCTGATGCTTTAAGTTGTAGTCTCCGATAAGCTTTTGCCTTAGTCTCTGATAGACCAAACACAGTCTCTGACTTGTTGAAATCTCTAATGTAGTTCTGGTAGTCTCTTATAATACAAATTAACTTACTCTCATATAAAAACAAATTACAAGAATCAGAAAGTAAACTACCAGCTGCAAATATTCAAATGTTATAAACCAGCACTAATTGTATATTTGTATATCTAAGTATTCTAATTACAATCATTATCAAATGTTATAAAACCTAACAATTTGGGAAAATATTCCTTGGGATATGGTGGTCCAATAACAACCTTAGTACCAGAATTGCATGGAGAACAAGGACTGAAAAAGAAGTAACTGTAGCCAATAGTAGTCTAACACTTCTCTCTCCGAAAGGACAATGATAGGACATACTGCGGCAACATTGAAAAAGAAGCATGACAAACACATGGTTTCTATTTATGTTTTCCTATATATGTAAAGGTTGTAACACATTGTAAAAATGAAGATTAACACAGACATATCCATATATTCTTTACACTCTAGAGAGAGAAGCTTTATAATTATTTTTGAGAGAAAATTATAGAGAGATTGTACCTAGAAGTGTGAACAAAGAGAAGTTGTATTTACTTACAAATTTGTAGCTTTTTAATCACTTTGTGATTATACAGACTCCCAGAAAACCTCAAGTCATAATATAATTGTTTTAACTTGAATGCTTGTGTGTTCATTTTAATTTCTGTATAGATTTTTTGTGTTCATCCTCATCAGGGGATAACATTGTAGCTCTTTCAGCTTTTGTTTATTGAGTTTTAAAAGAGCGAAAAGTTTGTAGTGTTTCTATTTAACCCCCCTTTATCCAAACATTTGAGCTTATTTAGTTCTAACAATTAGTATCAGAGCCAACTAGGAGATTACAATTGCTAAAAGATCTCTGTAAATGACTAACAAAACTGGAAATAGTAAGGTTCCTATGTTGGAAAGACGAAAATACTTCTTCTGGAGACAAAGAATGATTGTTCATCTCAGATCCATTGATGATGAATATTTAATAGTGCTAGAAGAAGGTCCTCACATACCAAAGAAGCTCATTCCTTAGGAAGTGGTGAATGAAGTCACTGTTCTTGAACATATAATCCCAAAGACTACTGATGAAATGACTCTTGAGGAAAAAGAGAGGGTGAAGAAGGATCTGAAAGTTTCGTGTATCCTATATAATGGCTTAAATGATGATATGCTCAAAAATATCATGAATCTTACCACAACTAAGTCAATATGGGATACCATTCAGATCTTGTGTGATAGAACAGAGGATGTTAGAGAAAACAAATTGCAGTTGTTAACATAAAAGTATGAGTAGTTCACAATAAAATCTGGCGAATCACTCACTAAAATGTTTGACAAATTTAATAGGTTGATCAATAACCTGGAAAATGTATGGGAAAACATATGGCAATAAAGAAGTGAATAAATAATTCATGAGGGCACTTCCTAGATCATAGGATCCAAAAACCACAACTATCAGGGAATCTAAGGATATGAATCTCTTGGACATGGATAGACTCTATGCTACCCTTAAGATATATGAACTGGAGGTTCAACAAAGATCTGAAATGTCAGGGGATACCAGAAATCATAAATTTGTAGCCCTGATGGCTAGCAGGGAAAAAAAAAAGAAGCAGGACAAATTGTCTTGATGAAGCAACAACCAGGGGATGTTGATGAAAGCAAAGAAGAGAGTGAAGATGAAGAAGCTAACTCCAAGGGGACTGAGTACACCCCTGAAGAGTTAGAGAAGATGGATGAAACAATGGCCTTCCAAGCAAGAAGGTTTTCCAAGTTGAAATTCTAAAAACCTAAAGGAATAAAGAAATTTTCAGCAAGGAAACCAAGTAGCACAAGTAACTTGATTGACAAATCTAGAATCAAGTGCTACAAATGCAATGAGTTGGGTCACTTTGCAAATGAGTGTTGGAACGCCAAGAATTAAGGAGAACCCAAAGTGAAGGCACCGGAGGTGGACTACAAGAAGAAATACTTTGACCTTCTTAATGCTAACAAGAAGGAAAAATCATACATGGCTGAGGGAAAGAACTAGGCTGACTCAGATGAATAAGAAGTTGAGGAATATGTCAACCTAGCCCTGATGGTCTCATCCACAGACAGTAGCAACTCACAGGTTAGTCTTGAAATTTCATTTAACATGTCTAAATATGATTGCTATAAGATTGTTAAGGAGATGACTTGTGAGATTAGAGACCTCTATGACACATTAAGGAGTGCAGTAGCTGAAACTAAAAGAGTGCAAAAGATTAATGAAACGTTAACTGCTAGGAACACTCTTTTAGAATCAGAATTGACTAAGCTTGAAAATCTAGAGATAAAACTTAAGAAGACTAGAAATCTCCTTAAATGTGTCATTAAGAGAGAAGAATTGACCTCCAAAAAGCTTTAAGTAGAGGAGAAGGTCATAAGGAAATGGACTGAGTCTAGCAAGAAACTTGAGGATCAACTTAATAATAAAAAGTTTGATCCAAAGTCTGGGCTAGGGTATGAAGAAACTCAGATGAAGCAACCAGCAGTTAAGGTTGAAATTGGTATTAGTTTTGGTAAAAAGTCTTTACAACCTATTAAGTTTGTAAAGGCAGAGACCAAACTAGAAAATGAGAATGTTATCCCTAAAAGTGAAGCTTCCACAAATGGTGGAAGTGGCGAGAAGCCTATCTTTGCCATGAAAACTAAAATTCTCAACAAAAAGGATAATGATTGTGCATTAGTGGATACACAATCATTAGGGAATATGAGTACATTTGGTCGTAGTAGCACTTCAGGGGATAAAAACCAATCAGGGGATAAGAAGAAAAACAAAAATGGAAAATTAGGAGTTAACAAAGCTAATAACTATGCTCTTAACTCTGATACCCCTAGAAAAGTGTGTTGGAACTGTCGTAATGTAAATCATTTATCTTTTCAATGCAAAGAAAAACCACAAGTTATAACTTATATAATTTTATATGCTCATGATTTGCCTACATCAATTTCTGATCATGCATGCACCCATAAGGGTAAAGAAAAGAAAATGATTGCTAAATCTAAAGTATTGTGTGAAGCTCCTAAATAGGAGAAGGTGTGTGTGTGTTGACAAAACCCAAAGTTAAAATTGATTTAAACATTGATGCACCAAAAACTGTGACTAAACATGGAGGACCCAAATCCATTTGGGTATCAAAAACAAATTAAATGTTTTTTGTGTGTAGGTTAAGGGAAAAAGTAAGAAAATATGGTTTATAGACAATGGGTGCTCGAGGCACATGATAGGAAACAAGGCCCTGCTCATAGAGTTCATTGAGAAGGATGGTCCGATCATATGTTGGTGATAATAGTAAATGATCAACTATGGGTTATGTCAAAGTAGCAAATGAGAATGTCTCAATTGAAAATGTAGCACTAGTTAATGGGCTAAAGCACAACTTATTGAGCATAAGTCAACTATGTGACAAAGGGTTCAACATTTCCTTTAAAGGTCATAAATGCTTAATCTCCAATGAAGGTGATGAGAAGCTAGTCTTATCAGGGGTTAGAAAGGGTGATCTTTTTGTTGCTGACTTTGGTTCAGCAAATGAAGCCACATGCTTTTATAGCAAGGCATCCCCTGATTAGAGTTGGATGTGGCACAAGAAGCTCTCTCACATAAATTTCAAGATCATTAATGATTTGGTGAAGAGAGAATTGGTGTTCACTCAAGAGGGTTTATGTTCAGCCTACCAACAAGGGAAGCAAAGGAGAATATCTTTTGTTAGGAAAGAAGCCACAATGATCAAAGAACCAATTCAAATGCTACATATGGATTTCTTTGGTACTGTCAATATCATGTTAGTATCAAAGAAAAGATATGCATTGGTTATTGTGGATGACTACATTAGATACACTTGGGTCAGGTCCCAACATGCTAAATCAGAGGTGCCTCAACAAGTCATTGACCATGTAAAGAAAGTTGAAATTGAAACTAGGATAGTGGTTAGAATTTTGAGGACTGATAATGGAACTGAATTCAAAAATACAGTTGTTGATGAGTTTTGTGTGGAGAAAGGTATCAGTCATACATTCTCAGCTCTGAGGACTCCTCAACAAAATGGTGTAGTGGAAAGGAAAAATAGAACCCTGATTGAAGCTGCTAAAACAATGTTAGTAGAGACTAAGTTGCCTACCTATTTTTGGGCTGAAGCAATATTCACTACTTGCTTAACTAAAAATAGGTCATTGATCAATAAGTCACACTACAAGACACCATATGAGATGATGACAGGGAGGAAGCCAAGTATCAAGTTCCTACATGTTTTTGGTTGCAAATTCTTTGTATTGAGAAACATTGGTGAAAACTTAGGAAAATTTGACTCAAAGGCTGATGAAGTTACTTTTTCCCTAACATTTAAGGCCTACTGAGTTTACAAAAAAAGGCTCCAAGTTGTAATGGAGTCAATAAATGTAGCTTTTGATGATCAAGAAATTTCTAGCCTTGAAGACCCTAGTTTTCATGAGGAGCTCAGATTTGAGAATGAAGATGAAATTGATGATTAAGAGAATGAAGTTGATGTGTGCAAATTAATGGAGAATCTAAAAATCCCTGATGTCAATCCAAGTAATGAAGAATCCCCTCCAGTGGATAGAGTAAATATTCTGGACAAGAGATCAGAGAATACTCTATCAAGGGATAGTCCATCAGGGAATGCACCATCAGGGAATAACTTAAACCTTAATTTGAGCACAAATTTAGGGGGAGTTTTCTCAAAAGCTGGAAGCACATACCTAGGGGAGGAAATATCATGCAAGTTCATCTAGACTTCCTCCTCAGAAAAAATGGTCAAGGAATTATCTAGTAGAATTGATTATTAGTGATCCAAATCAAAGAGTTCAAACCAGAAGAGCTACATCAAATGAAGGTCTATATGCTTGTTTTCTCTCTTAAACTGAACCAAAGAAAATTGAAGAAGCCTTGTAAGATGCTGATTAGATTATGGCAATGCATGAGGAATTAAACCAATTTGAGAGAATCAAGTTTGGAAGCTGGTGTCTAGGCCTAAGAACAAAACTGTTATTGGCACCAAGTGGGTATTCCAGAATAAGATGGATGAAGCTGGCACTGTCATAAGAAACAAGGCAAGGTTGGTGGCAAAGGGATATCTACAAGAGAAAGGCATTCACTTTGATGAAACATTTGCACCAGTGGCCAGACTTAAGGCTATCAAAAAAAATTTAGCCTATGCAGCACATTCAAACTTCAAAGTTTATCAAATGGATGTGAAAAGTGCATTTGTTTTTCCTGGACGAGTATTACAGAAGGGGGGATTGAATACAATACTTTTAAAGTTTTCAAACTTTTTACAAATAATGAACAAAAGGAATGAACAAGTAGTATTGTATTCTATTGTAGCTTTTGTGTGTTAAAGGGAAAGAATATAACAGAGAACTAAAAACAACACCGAAATTTCAAGACTACTAAAGTTTATTAATCTATAGGATTTGCTACAACCTGATTTTTCAATCAGCTTCCTTTTCTAAAATGAGAGTTTCAGTTTCTATTACAAGAGAGAAAAACTATGTATCTTTTCTATGTATATGTATCTTGTATCTACTGTATCATCGTTCTCTTATTCTTATGTGATAAAAAGAGGTTGTCTATTTATATATTTATTTCTTGTTCATCATTCTTTCTTTTCATTGAAGTGTGCACGAATACATGATCAAGATTTGTTCAGTAAAGATATGGAAAGATTGTTTTCTGTCAATTCCATCTTTTTTTCAAAGCTTTTCCATTTCTCTCTCTTATTTTTTCTGTTGCAGACTTGCCAGGAATAGAAGAGTAGCCGAAAAAGTCAATTGTTTTTCTTTCATGTTTCTTTAGTTCTATCATGCCATGTGAAGTCGTCTTTCCTATTGATGCACGAAATCGTGGACTTTGGTGATTATCAAGAGCAAACTTTAGCATTGAGTTCATTATTCTTTGAGGGTACTCAGTTTGGTGCTAAGTCTTTTTACCATACTTTGGTGCTAGGCTTTTATCCATTGATATTTGAGCACTTTGGCTCTTCACATTTAATCCATTGATGAACAAAACTTTGGCGCTAGTGTAAATTACCCAACGACTTTGGCGATGAGTAATTTTAGGCTTTTACTTGACTTCAGTGATAAAGAACTTCCTGATGACTTTGGCGATAGTCAAACGACTTTGGCGTTGAAGTATTTTGCACAGAGTTTGGCAACAACCAAACTGACTTTGGCAATAGTCAAATGACTTTGGCGTTGAACTTCTTTGTGTAGAGTTTGGCGACAGCCAAACTGACTTTGGCGACAGTTATTCTTGAAACTCATTGAAGAATTCTAACTCTTTTCTGTTTGGTCTTCCACTTCAATGATAGAGCAATTTCACAACAATTGCATACTTATGCTTCTAAATTTTATAAGGCTCATTATATTAAGTTATCTAATCCTAATTTACAAATAGGCAATCACCTAGACCCAACAATCTCCCCCTATTTGTTTTTATGCACATAAATACAAACTCTATGAATGATAACTTAACTAATCTAATGAAGACAAAAGATTACAAAGCTTTGTACAAATTTACATTACTAGATAAAACAATCACAAGTAACTTCTCCTTTAGACTAAGCTGATACCCAATAATTTACTTGGATGTCTGGCTTTGTTGGATAGATTCTTTCTTGAAAAGTTTTTGCTGCAATACTTACAACATATTCTCTTCATGAAAACCTTGAGGACCTCAGAGGAAGTCAATCATGTTTTTGAGTGTATTTGGTCCTACAACACTGAGTTCAGACAAGCCAAAAACAAGGTTCCTATCATTTCGGTCATAGTAGTTCAGCCCGATTGGATTGAATAGTATTCTTTTTTGGTTCTTCTCTAATGCCTTCTGTATATCATAAATACTCTGAAGAGTTTCCATTGCTTGTTGATCTTCTATATTTGGGCAATCTCTCAGTTGATATATGATATTCCCAATAAACTAGGAAGACTTGTTTGTCATACTAACAACCTTGTACTCAGTCTCACTTCCATCACTTTCAGTGTAGATGACCCTGTATAGATTGTAGAATGTCCTCTCAAGCTGGTCTGTGGACTTTGCATTCCTCATGGACTCTTCCTATGCATTATTCTCTCTTCGATCCTCTTTGTTAGGTTTTATAACATTTGATGATGATTATACTTAGAATACTTAGATATACAAATGTACAGTTAGTGCTAGTTTATAGCATTTGAATTTTTGTAGCTGGTAGTTTACTCTCTAATTCATGTAATTCATTTTTGCTTTATATATGAGAGTAATTTTATTTGTATTATAAGAGACTACTATAACTGTATTAGAGATTTCAACAAGTCAAAGATTATGTTTAGACTTATCGGAGACTAAGGCAAAAGCTTGTTGGAGACTACAGATTAAAGCATCGAAGACTAAGCTTAAGTCATCAGAGACTAAGCTTAAGCTGTTGGAGACTAAACATAATTGATCAGCGACTAAAGTTGAAGCAATCAGAGACTAAAGTGAATATTACTCTCTGATGCAGTACAAAGTTTTATTTGGTTTAGAAGTTAACTTCGACATGGACATTGAAGGTGTTGAAGATAAAGCTGGTTAAAAAACTAACTAGAGAGATATAAATACATGAAAAAGAATGAAAATAAGATTATATTCCAATTGTACAAGGAAAACACATATTGAATAGGATTAGAAGCTAAATTACGATTCAGATTTAGAAGTTGTATGTTTTCATAGATTTGTTTATATATATATATATATATATATATATATATATATATATAGTACAAAAATTGAAGCTGACAATCAGTTTGTGATTGTAGAATTTGTAATCAATTATTAATCAATAAAAGAAATTGTTTATAAATTTGTCTTGTTCTTGTTCTTTATTTTCTGCAAGTTATTTTACTTTTGAAAAACAAGAATTTGAAAAAGATTTCAAGAACTTGTATTCAACCCCTCTTCTCAAGTTCTAGTTTGTCTCATTGGGACAACAAGTGGTATCAGAGCCTTTGATTGATATAATTCAACTAACAAGATCCAGAGATGGCTAATGATGAAAGAAATAACTCCAGCATAATGACATATGTAGGAAGTCGTGATGGTGGTACCAGAATTCCAGTTTTAAAAAGAGAAGAATATCCTATCTGGAAACAAAAGATGTACATGCACTTGAGAGCAACATATCCTGATTACATTGATAGGATTGAGAAGGGTCCTTATCAACCAAGGAAATTTGTTCCTTCAAAAATTGTGGAAGGAACAATAATTGTTGAACACTTTGAACTTGTTCCTGAGAGTGATTATACTAATGAAGACAAGTTACAAGTGTTGAAAGATGCAAAAGTGATGAACATACTCTACAATGGATTGGATAAGAATATGTTCACAAGCATCATCAATTGCACAACATCAAAACAAATATGGCACACCATCAAAGTTCTATGTGAGGGGACAGACCAAGTAAGAAAGAATAAAAGGTCATTGTTAACACATCAATATGAATTCTTTCAAGCAAAGCATGGTGAATCAATAACATCAGTCTATGATAGATTCAATGCTTTGTTGAATGACCTAAAAATACTTGGAAAGTCTTCTAACAATGAAGATATTAATACCAAATTCATAAGAGCTCTCCCACCAAGTTGGGATCCAAAAACTACTGCAGTAAGGGAAGCTCATGATTTGGATACTCTCACATTGGATAGACTCTATGGAAATTTAAAAACTTATGAACTTGAAGTATAGCAGAGACAAACGATACATGGCAGGGACAAATGAGCTACATTAATGGTTGAGACAAAGATGTCTCATAAGGAGCTTGTTGATGAAACCTACACTGCAAGCATATAATCATAAATGGTGGGTATCAAAGGGTTCAAACCATTGGTGAGGTATGACGGATTCAATGTCAAAACCTCTAGCACTTTAGAAATATCTTTGATTTTAAGATTTTGAATTCTTCCTTCTTTCCTTCCTTAAACATCTTGCATGTCTTATTTAGCTTAAAGGAGGTTCTCGTAAACTACCTACGACATCCTTCCTCTTAAGACTAACATAAGCACTTACAGATCCGTAAACATCCTCATACATTTGCACAGATATAAGATTGAAAATAATAACTGACAAATTCATGCTCAGTTATATCCATGCACTTTCATTCATATCATGCTAGCGAAAATTAAAGCATAGCATTCTGATTCACAAAGAAATCAAGACATAAAAATCATAACCTTGTACGCAAGTCGAATCAATTGACCATGCGTTGAAATAAGCATAGGAATGAGAATATACTTGCCTTGGTCCTTAGCTGAGCTAAATCTAATTCACTTGCTTGGTGAAATACCTCTGTAAAATATACATATGTTTACTTAGAAGGAGAATCTAAGCTTGAATATAAATGTGAGTATGTACAAATGTGATGTCTGTGATGTCCGTGCATTCTTATTCTCTTGACGTTTTAATTTAATCATTTATTGCATCGTAAAAAAATTGAGACTTTTCATTTTAACAAGCCCGAGGGATTTTTAGACTGTTACACATCCATCAGGGGAATGAGTTCTGATCGTCAGGGAATAATCAATCATCAGTGGATAATTACCCGTAAGGGGATGTCTCTCGACCATCAGGGGATAACCCATCCATTAGGGGATGACTTACCCATCAGGGAATAATTAGTCGGGTGACAACTTGTTCAGCACCGAACTCACTAAGTCATCGCTGAACTCATCAGTGGATGATTTGCTCAGCACCAAACTCAGTTGGCTATTGCCAAACTCTCTTGGCTTTCAGATGATGATTTGTTCATTATCCAACTCGATAAGTCATCGCTGAACTCCTCGGGGACTAAGAACTTTAGTCATCAGAGACTAGCATACTTTGCCCATCAGAGACTACGAATGACGTCATTAGGGACTAAACTTAGCCTATCGGAGACTAAGGATGACATCATCAGAAACTAATTTAAGCTTCCTTCATCAGAAACTAACATCATTTCCTTCATCGAAGATTAAGAAAATCCTTCGTCAGAGACTAACATCTATCTCATCAGAGAGTAACATATTAGTCATCAGAGACTAACAAATATCTTATCAGAGACTGATGACGCCATCTCAACCCATCGGAGACTAAGGTTAACGTCATTAGAGACTAACAGTAGAACTTGTTTCTACTATAAAAGAAGATCTTCAAGAACAAGAATGATGCCCAGAATGAACGAACTCAAACCTAGGACACATAATCATCCTTTCTGTGGTGCATAAGCTTCTTTTCATACAAACAACATATTCTTTAAAAGCTTTATTCTTTCCTGAAGACTTAGCACACACAGCTAATACTCTCAGATGCTATGCAAGAAGGAAAAAAAACAGAGGAGAACATAAGATTCTTACCTCTTGACTTGACGGAAAGGATTAAAGCTTGTCTGAAAGTAATGGTCCGAAAGAAAGAACTTGAAATTGTATGAAGATGGTAAGTTTAGAGAAGAACTTTAGAACAGAAATTCTTAGAAAAGAGATTAAAATTTTACCTCCGAATGAGGTATTTATAGCAGACTAAGATTAAGCCTTGAGATAAGATGATTGGTTAGTCTGGACGGTAAAACGACTGCTTATATAACTCTTTAATAGCTAACAACATAATAAGCAACTGCTGTCATACATGCAGCTTATCTTTAATCAGTTGTTGCCACACAACCAGCCTACTAATCAAGTAACTTCACATGTAACTCCTTTAATTTACGTACTCCTTTATGGGCAGTCTTCTTCAATTCACATACTCTTTCCATATCCGTACAAGCTAAATCACTTAATCTCACACTCATATTCCATAACATCAATCCTTGTTCATGCTTGATTAAATTAATCTCATACAAGATTTTGAGATTATTGTATTCAAATCCCTTTGATGATTTTACAAAGGAAATTGAGGTTATAGAATTTTGGACATCACATGGACATAATACACAAGCATTTAAAATTCATACTGTTGTTGCTCCCCTGCTTATAATATCTTTGCTTAAACGTTTATTCATTATTTAATGTATAAGAATTGATGATGTAATATAGTCCTTGCTTAAAAGTTGTAAAAGGACTTAGAAAAATATCCAACATGTTAGGTGGATATAATTTGTAGTTAAGCAAGGAGTTTTGATCACCATTGAAGTCTGCTAAGTTCATAAGCCTGCTATGAAGGATTTTGAAGACATGAAGATTTTTCCAAGTATAGTCCTGCTTAGAATGGAAATAAGCAAGGACTTTAGTAAGCAAGATCCTTTGCTTATCAAAGTGAAGATTGTCAGAAAATTTATCTTAACCCCTGTTTAGTCAACTTCTGGAAAACTCTTCTGAAGGGCACTAGAAGACAGAAAAACGGCTAACTTTTTGAACTAAGCAAGGATTGCTGAAAAGGTACAAGTCACATCAAGAACAGTACACTCCAACGGATCTATTTCAAAATTCCCAACGGATAGATTTTCTGAAGGAGTATAAATAGAAGTCATAAATTTCATTTATGACTAACCAACTACCTCCAACTGAACAAAACTCTCTGACATCTTAAAGACTTCAGCAAGACATCATAAAGCTTGAACAAGTGCTATCTATCTGCTCAACTAAGGAGCAATCTACTTGAAGATAGCAAGCAAGATTTTCTCAAATCTTCCTAGAGTCTGTGTGACTAAATTGGACTAAGTGTCCTCCTGCTAAGTTGGTCTAAGTGACCTATTGTAAATTGGACTAAGTGTCCTCCTGCTGATCATTTTGTGTGAACAAGTTCTAGTGATAGCCTTCTCAAGTAAAAGAGAAGAAGAGTGGAGTAGGATTATTTTTAACCACTATAAAAATTCTATCTTTACTCTTGCTTATCTTTTATATTGCTTACCTGCTTTGTTGTGCTTTGCTTCGGTCTCTGCTGAACTCTTTCAGCAAAGACTTACCATCTTTACTACTTCTAGTCATTAACCTTTGCTACAAAAACTAAGGGGTACTTTGCTTAAACAAATTCCGCTGCTAAATTCTTTGAAAACATAAGAAACTCTTTTATAAGAAAGAAGTGTTTTAAATCAGTAAAGTTTTCTAAGCAAGACTTAATTTTTGAAAAACACTATTCAACCCCCTTTCTAGTATTTTTACCCTTTGGGACCTAACACATACCTAATACCTCATAGGAAATCATCTCATGAACATTTTATTTCTATTTATTTAAGAAAATAAAATTCTAGGTCATCACAGTTAGAATTTGTAATCAATTGTTAATCAATAAAAGTAATTGTTTATAAATTTGTCTTGTTCTTGTTCTTTATTTTCCGCAAGTTATTTTACTTTTAAAAAACAAGAATTTGAAAAAGATTTCAAGAACTTGTATTCAACCCCCGTTCTACAAGTTTTAGGTTGTCTCATCGGGACAACACTCATCCTCAACAGCCTTTTTTTGGTTTTTGGCAAACTCAACATTCTTCTTGTTGATCTCAGGAAGCTTATCAATGATTCACTTTATCCTTTGAATTGTTGTTGCTCTTATCAGTTTAGAATGAGAATCTTAGCCTTTGATAAGAACAATTAGCCTTCTAAGGATATGGACATTTGTATTATTTTCAATAAGGAGCTCCTTCATTGATACTGTCTTTTTGACTCCATTGTTGTACATAAGTTGAGCTACCTTCACCACCCTTAACCCTTCCCATACAAACTTGATATCTATGATCCTCTCAGCATCCTCCTTGTTGAATGTTTCTTGATCAGGCCTCTCAGATGTGATTGGGCTGGCAAGTGTTGTAGGTTGGGCATGTTGTCTCTTGTTGCTGAAGTAAGGCTTTTGCCTCAGAGCTTGCTTAAAGTTTCCTTTAGTCACACCTACCCTTTTCTTGAATCTTTTGGCCTGTGGTGTGGATAAGGATCCTTCAGCACTCTCTCCCTCCTTATCACTCCTAGTTGTCCCCGTTGTAGATGTTGCCTCGTTCATGGCTCCATTGGAGGAAGCATCATCAATGTACTCAGGGACCTCCCCCTCTGAAGATGTCTCTTGAAGATTGTCAAATCCCATGAACTAGTAGTCCTTGGCTCTCAATTCAGTGGTTGGTGACTGAAACACATCCATGACTCTTACTATTTATTTCTATTTCTTCTCTTAATATTTTTCTCTCAGGCTCACTCACCCTAACCTGGTCTTCTTGAGCAAGAGAAGAACCAGGGAACTCCCTAGGAGGAGGCCCCTCATACACAATCTCTATATCATCAAAAGATGTAGAGTTCGGAGAAAGTGTAATAGAGGTATGAAGGACTAATGTTGAAGCAGGAGCTTTTGGTTTAGCATCAACCTCATTGATGGGGCAACCTCTACTTCCCCATCAGTAAGTGGGACCTGAGATGTGGTTTCTGCTACACTAGGTGCAACAAGTTCATATGGACCACTCAATGTTGGCTTAGCCAAGAAGTAATTTGACTGATTAGAACCAATGGAAACTTGAGATTGCTCCATTGGTGATGAAGAAATATGTGGGGAAGAGGAAGGAAGATGGGAGGATAGAGGCTCCATAAAGGAGCTGAGTGTTGGTTGTTCACTCTGAATAAAGGAGGGAACATCAAAGGAGGACCCGAAGTGTGCTCCACTCAAGTGAACTGTTTGGTTGTGTGCATCGACATGTGTTGGTACATGTGATGGTGCAGACTCTGTACAGTATGTCCTGGGTATGAGACTATGTTAAATAGATTGACCTTGTTAGGAAGATGCATCTGGGGATGTGTTTTGCCCCATATTAACCTCTGCACCCTATTGAGAGGATGCAGGGTGGTTTGCAGCAGTTGTCTTTTTGCTCCTTTTTCTCTTAGGTACAACTAAAAGAACAACTACTGTGGGTTCCCTCTCCTCACTGCCATCTTGCACAGCCTCATTGGTTTATAACTTATGGGTTCGAATTTTTCTTTTCTTTGAACCTTGAGGATTTTAAGAACCAGAGGGCATTGGGTTTTGAGCAATTTGTGCATATGGTGGAGTAGAAAGGGGTTGGTCAGCCTGGGTTAAAGAATGAGGGGTTGCATCATCTTGGCCAACATTTTGAGAAGAAGAAAGGGGTTGGACAAGTAAAGACGAGGAAATTATACCTTCCATGTGTAGCATTAGAACGAGTCTAATATCCTTATTCTTCTTTTTAGTGAGAAGAAAAACAATTATGTTGTCAAGTAGTTGCGACGACTCTTCTTCTTCACTTGAGGTAAATGGTGTAAGGTCTACCCCTAGATGTAATAGTATCATCATTAGGAATCTAGGGTAGTAACACTTAACCATTGCCCCGTTTGTGGGATTCTTGTTAGCCAGGCTTCCCATCTTGTTGATTATTTCAACTAGTAGCAGCTTCCCAAAATTGATCTTTAAGTTGGTGGCCACAACAAATTCTAGTGTTTGCACCATGCTTGTGAGTCCATTCCAACCACTGATTTTGGGTGCAAACACTCGAGAGATGGAATCGAAGAAGAAGTTTCATTCCATCTTGAGAAACTACTTCTCCATTCTACTCAGATTGAGATCACCTACATAATTTATCTGTTGAAAGAAGGTGAACAAATCTTGTGCACTAGGATTATCAGCATGATTCTCAACTGGTAGGTGTAGGGCTTCATTCACAGTTTGATTTGTGATGATGTACTCCTCATTGTTGAAGGTGACCCTTATGTAGAGATCATCCTTGGTAGAAGAAGTGTGAGTGGTTGTCTAGAGATGTTGTAGTGCTCCCTTGTTGAGCTTTGGACCTGTCGTCATTGTATAACCAACAAACGATTCATTTAGGAAATCCACACATGGCCTGAATCTGTCACGAACTGTCATTGCATACAAGATGTTGCAGTAGTTAGTCTTTTGGATGACAAATTAAGAGGCCATTGTTGAAATCAAATTAGGATTTATGAAATCTTTGGAGTTGTTTGAAGATTTGAGAGAAATTGCACCTTTGAATTTTTGATTTGCAGAGTTTAGCGATGAGATATGAAGTTATCGCTCACAGGCAACTATTGATATTCTTGAAGTTTGGCAATGGTTTTGGAAGTGGAACCGTTTAAATTAAAAATAATCTTCCGCCAAACTAACACAATGCTAAAATCCTCGGTGTACAAAATATCATCGCCAAACTTAGTTCAGTGCTAAAGTAACCAAAACTTGCACCAAATTCTTCTCAGCGCCAAACTCCTTGGTATACAAAGCTTTATCGCCAAACTAAGTTAAACGTTTAAGTATACAAAACTTTCACCAAACACAATTTTAACCAATACTGAACTTATAAGACAAGGGCCAAATTCTGGTTTGCTGCAATACAGAAAAAGGAAATAGTTGGATTCACATACCTAACTGATGATCATTTGAAGATGAAAATCAATTAGATAAGTTCATAACTATCATATCTTGCAACATATTCTAGGTTGTTAAATTTAACATTCCCAGTTCACTAACCAGTCTTGAAAATGTTGATTCGTCAAGAGGTTTTGTGAAAATGTCAGCAAGTTGCTTGTCACTAGAGACAAAATGTAATTCAATAGTACCATTCATAACATGATCACGAAAAAAGTGTTACCTTATATCAGTGTGCTTAGTTCTAGAGTGATGGACATGATTGTTGGTAATGACTATGGCACTTGTATTATTACACAGAATTGGAATCTAGTTCAAGGGCAAGCCATAATCCAAAAGTTGATTTCTCATCCATAGGATTTGAGCACAACAACTTCTAGCTGTAGATGTATTTAGCCTCAGCAATGGAGGTTGAAACTGAATGTTGTTTCTTGCTAAACCATGAAACTAGCCTACCACCAAGAAATTGATAGCTTCCAGTTGTGCTTTTCCTATCAATTCTACATCCAGCATAATCAGCATCAAAAGAGCCAAGAAAATAAAAATCTAAGTCCTTAGGATACCAAATGCCAAGGTTTGGAGTTCCCTTGAGGTATCTGAAAATTCTTTTGATGGCTACTAAATGAGATTCTCTAGGATCTGCTTGAAATCTAGTACAGAGACAAATTGAGAACATAATATCTGGTCTACTTGCAGTAAGGTATAAGAGTGAACTTACCATGCCCCTGTAGGTTATGATGTCTACCTTTTTGCCTTTAAGATCTGCATCAAGCTTAGTTGCAGTTGGCATTAGAGTCTTTGCAGGTGCTACATTTTCAAGATTGAACTTCTTTAGGAGATCTTTCACATATTTTGACTGGTTTATGAATCTGCCATCAATTCTTTGGCTCACTTGAAGTCCCAAGAAGAAATTCAGCTATCTCATCAAACTCATCTCATACCTACTCTGCATTAACTTAGAAAATTTTTTGCACGAGCTTTCATTAGTAGACCCAAATATAATGTCATCTACATAAACTTGTAAAAGTATAATGTCCTGAGCATGTTTTTTGAAATATAAAGTTTTGTATATGACACCCATAGTGAAATGATTTTCAAGAAGAATGAAAATAATGTCATACCATGCTCTAGTTGTTTGCTTCAGACCATAGAGTGCTTTATCCAGTTTATAGACATAGTTGGGAAGCTTGAAACCTTCAAAGCCAGGAGATTGCTAGACATACACCTCTTCTTCTAGCTTCCCATTTAGAAAAGCACTCTTGAAATCCATCTGGTATACTTTGAAATTTGAGGAGGCTGCAAAAGCCAAAAAAATTCTGATTACTTCAAGTCTTGCCACAAGTGCATAGGTTTCATCATAATCAATGCCTTCTTCATGTCAATACCCTTTTAGCAACTAGTTTTGCCTTGTTCCTTGTTACTATACCAGCTTCATCCATTTTGTTTCTAAAAACCCATTTGGTGCCAATGATGATTTTATTTTTAGGCTTTGGCACAAGTTTCCAGACTTTTTTTTCTTAAATTGATTGAGTTCTTCTTGCTTGACAATCACCCAATCAGGATCCAACAATGCATCCTCGACTTTCTTAGGCTCAATTTGAGATAAGAAATTTGAGAATAGAAATTCATTTTAAGTAGCTTTTCTTGTTTTTACATCACTCTCAGGATCTCCAATGATTAACTCAAAAGGATGACTACTGCTCCACCTCATTTGTATTGGTAGATTTTTTCTTGATGAAGAAGCTTCATTTGTGGTATTATCATTATGAGTTGAGCTAGTGGATTCATGAGAAACTCCCCCTGAGTTGCTGCTTGTGTCAATAGTTGAGTTTTCAGTCACATTGTTTTCATCACTTTTGAAATTCGCATTGGATGGAGATGCATTATCAGAATTAGATGAAGTGATGTTTTCTCTTGGTTCTTCTATAGCAGCATCAGGTTCTTGTTCATCATCATTTGAGTCTCCTGGATAGTTTTCATTTTCTAATTTCAAAGATTTAGTTTCATCATCATCTTATAGTCCTGCAAATTTGGAATCATCAAATGTAACATGAATGTTTTCCCATATTTTCTACAGTCTGATGATGTAAATGTTAGAGTGTATGCCCTAGTGGCCAATTATGTAATGATTGTGACACTATATTTATGATATGTTTTTGGTTAAATGATAATTTCTTTTATTATGTTTTATTTACTGCGTTATATAAATGTTAACGTAATAAATGTCCTTAAAAGAATGATAGTAATTATATGGATTCAAGTATGTGACTTGAATATGAGATCATATAAGTATATAATGTATCATTATTCTTAAATGTCCCTAGTCGAGTATCATTGTCAGTGGGACAACAATAATACATTGAGACTAGTATGTGGATTAACTGATGGCTATATCTCATTGGTCATAAATATATACGAGATATATTAAGTTTATACATATGTACATGTTAGAGAACATTGTACTGGACAGACCCACCATGAGAATTCTACATGGAGCGTTATGCTATGTGTCATAAGTAATTCTCATAGTGACAATGTGTTTTCCCAGTGAGATGCCGAGAACTTGTAGAAGGGGGGTTGAATACAAGTTCTTTGAAATCTTTTTGAGTTACTTGTTCTGTAAGAAATTAACTTTTCTTGCGAAATATAAAGAACAAGAACACAAATCAATTTATAAACAATTGCTTTATTGATTTACAATTGAATACAAATCCTAACAATTACAATAATGTAATCGTCAGCTTCTTTTCTATTCTGTATAGGAAAAGATACAAAACTATGAAAAACCTAAATAGCTTCGAAGTTACAATTCTCTGTAAAAACTAATTACAGCTTCTATTACAACTGAATTATCATTAACTCAGTTCCTATTCTGAATAAAATTCAGCTTCCTTATTCGAATCAAATACAATCTATCCTTTTTGATAGGAACAGATTTCTGGTTAATTTCCTTACCAGTTACGTCTTCAATAATATTTTACTTTATGTGGAAGACATTCCTTTTTAATTCGAACTCTGTATCTTTCAAGAAATAAATCACGATTAGTCCCTGATGCTTCATCTTTAGTCTCTGGTGACGTCATTACTAGTCTGTGGTGCATTTAGTCCCTGATGACATCAGCTTATGTAGTCTTCGATAGAATTGTTTAGTCTCTGACGCGTTAAGGCTTAGTCTCTGATGACGTCAGCTTAGTCTCTGATGCTTTTAACTTTAGTCTCCAATGACGTAAGCTTTAGTCTCCAACTCCTTTAGACTTAATCTCTGATGACTTAAGTCTTAGTCTCCGATAGGCAAAACTAGTCTCCGACAGATAAAATCTTTTTAGTCCCTGACCAATTCTCCTAGTCTCCGACAAGCCTTTTTGCAAATTCTAACGGATCAAATACACATCTTGACTTTCTGAAGCTTCGATACATCATTCCAGCAGTTACTTACAAATATGAAATAATTTTATCTCTTTACAAATAAAGAATAAATTACAAACAAAGAGATAACTGCTAGCTACAAAACTTCAGTGTTACTAATTAACACTTTCTATACATTTGTACTCTAAGTAATCTAAAGACAATCATCATCAAATGTTCTAAAACCTAACACAATGATGTAATGGTTCTTAGACCTGAAGTCATGACATTTCTACATAAGGAGTTATGCATTTTTACATTATCAAAAGTTACCATTAATCGGGTGGACGATAAAGGTGATTGTTGGATGCATAATGAATTATGTGAGAAATGAGAATGATGTAGATGGAATTTAACCCTCCTATAAATTAGGTGTGATATCTATAGGCCTCTTGATTGAGTGAGACTATGAAATGCATGGCCATGTTCAAATAAAGATTTGTTTCATATAGTTTACTCATTGATCAAGAAAACTGAGATTAAATTATGAAGAGGATGACACATCCATGCCTTGAATTTAATCTTAGATATCATGGTTAAAAGGATTAAGTTACATTGAAACATTAGTCACGAAAGGTAACATCGAATCTATGACTTTATTATTACTTGGGTAACAGTGATGTATTACTAGATGCCACTCACTGTTTATAATTTTATAATATGATTGAAAATTATTGCCAACGTAATAATAACCTACAGGGTCACACACAAAGAACATTCATCAAGGAAATATAATTTAAATGTCAATGATTTTAATATATCAATAAGATTGATTTAATTAAATCATGGCCTTAAAATTATTTATATATATATATATATATATATATATATTTATATATATATATATATGTAATCTGTATGAAGTAGAGTCCTTTGAAAAGAAATACGAATATATATTTATTTGTACATATATATATTAATTAAGTGAGACTTGATTAAATATATATTTAATAAATATAAAATTTTGGATTTTAATTCTCCTAATTAGATTAGGTTTTGGAATTACTCTATAAAAGGCTATATATATATAATATCAGCTATTTTCTCTCTAACAAACACTTCACGTATTCTAAGAACCCCAGCCGCTTATAAGAGAGAAACCAGAGTTAAGAGAGATAGAGAGAAAAGAGAGATACAGATCATACAGCTAGTATTGTAACTCTCCTCGTTCGGATCATAAGATGGTTCGTGGGTGTTCGTGTGGATACCGTAAAGACGTTGTCCAGTTGGATTGCATTAAAGATTTGGAGACGACCAACACCTTCACCAAAGCTTCAAATTCGCACTTTTAATCGATAAAATCTTAAATTATCTGTATCAAATTATTTCGCATAGATCCTCGGGTTTGGGTTTCGTTTTGTTTTTTTTAATCGTATTTTTCCGCTGCGTTTTATCATACGAAACCCAACAGTAAATTCTGTAGGCTTTGCTTATGAGTGAATATCCCATAAAGATTCCTTCATCGGCTTTAGCCTTAAACTTTCCAAGGTGCTCACCGTCTCTGAGAACAAAGCGCTTACTTCCAAAGATATGCAAGACCTTTACAGTTGGTTTTCTGCCTAACATTAACTCATATGGAGTTTTTCCTTATATTTTGTTGATCATAGACCTATTCTGAGTGAAGCATGCAGTGTTCATTGCTTCAGCCCATAAATAGGTAGGCAGATTTGCATCTTGAAGCATAGTGCATGCTGCCTCTATAAGAGTCCTGTTCTTCCTCTCAACCACTCAATTTTGCTCTGGAGTTCTTGGGGCTGAGAACTGATACGTAATTCCTTTATTAGCACAGAAGTTTCTCAATTCTGTATTTTTGAACTCTATTCCATTGTCACTTTTGAAAGTTCTCACTTCTTAGCTGAACTCTTTTTCCGCTTTATTGATGAAGTCCATGACTATTTGAGGGTTTTCATCTATGCAATGCAAAAACTTCACCCAAGTGTATCTTGTGTGAGAACCCCAAAATTTTAAATGAGTTTTGTTATATGATTAATTCATTTTGTAATTTATTTATTTTATGCATGAAGGTTTAATTTCTTTTTTTGGTATGAATGATGAATTCATATCTTAAATGAAAGTTCAATGGCAATGTGATGTCCAAAAGGTTTTAAATGTATTTTGAGCACAAGTATTAAAAAGATTATTTTATTCAAGTTTTATCTTGTGTATATGTATGTTTTCACTTGGGTAGAAGCACACGAGTGTGAGCTGATGTGAGTTGCAGTACTCACTTCGAACCAAAGACTGCTTGGGACAAGAAATAATTAATATATCTTAGAGTTGTGCACGTGACCTGTCAAGTGCATATCATCTCCAACAATACACTAGAGTGGGGTATGATAGATGACTGACTGACTATTAAACAGTCGTAACATCGCCTTTTCAAACTAATCACTTCATTCTAAAGCTTGTTACTGCCTTTTTCTAACCAACGGCTGAAATCAAATCTCAAACAATCCAACAGCTCTTGTTGCTCGGCAAGCGAGACATATATATCGTTTGGGTACAACCCTAGCCCCACTTTCATAAATTTCCTATACAATATACCACCAAATCCAAGTTCACTTTCAATGCAACTATCCTTTTCGAAGAACAACCCAAGGCTTTTAACTTCTTCTTTGCAGCCAAGGAGGTAAGAGCATTACATTAAAGTCCTGCTCAGTTTCTTGCACTTTTGTTCTGTTATGCATGCCATAAACACTTTTTCCATTCATTTCCAAAAGTACGATTTAATGCATGCTTTTAACACCTGGAGTTAATGTCATTTATTTCAAAAAGTCATCCGAGATGAGCATAAGAAATGTTAACAACCATTAACCCCCAAATACTTCTTTTTACCATTAGTTAAAAGACCTTGCTTGAGCCTTTGTCAACCTGAGTTTTGAAGCCTAAACAGTGTCTATAAGAGCTGATAGACCACGAGAGATGTTATGTATTACTGTGAGGATGATAAGGGTTGACCTATGTATGGCTATGGTTGAGAACACCACCCATGGAGGAGTAAAGAAGACACCACTGTATCTGAGACAAGTCTAACTTAGTCTCTGATGGTTTGGAGTTAGTCTCTAACCATATGAAATGGTCCCTGGGAGATTCTGAGTTAGTCTCCGACAGTATAATATTAGTCTCTAGTAGGCTAAAAATATTAATCTCTAATAGTACAAAAAAAATACTAGTCCCTGATGAAGGAAAATGTTGTTAGTCTCTGACGAAGAGATTTTCTTAGTCTTCGATGAAGGAAATGTTGTTAGTCTTTGATGACTAAAGATGTTAGTTCCCGAAGAGTTTGGTGATAGCCAACTGAGTTTGGCAATAGAACTGGCGTTGAACAAACTAGCCACCGAGGAGTTCGGCGCTGAACAAGTTATCACCCGACGAGTTTGGCGATGAACAAGACCATCCCCTGATGGGTAAGTCATCCCCTGATGACTATCCCCTAACGGGTGAATTACTCCCTAATGGTCGAAGGCTATCCCGTGATGGCCGAGGAAACATCCCCTGACAGGTGAGATGTCCCTTGACGGGTAGTTTATCCCCTGATGACTAGTTTATCCTCTGATGCCTAATTATCCCCTGATGACTAATTATTCCCTGACGTAGAAGATTATCCACTGATGTGTAGCTTGTCTTTGAAACTATAAATAATATTTTCTTAAATTATTTTAAGATGTTTTAATTATTTATCTAACCTCAACGGTTCTTATGTCAGATTTAAGACATTAAAAGTTTAAGGACATCCCATATGCATTTTCTTTCATATTTTAACCAAGGTATTAAATTTGTCATGTGATATGCATGTTTTATAGAGTCTTTCGCTCACAAGTGATTTGAATTAGATTTAACTGAGGACCGAAGCAAGTACATATTCAATCTGATGCTTTTTTTCAATTCAACGCATTATCTTTTGATTCGATATGCGTACAAGGCTATGATTCATACATTTTAATTGCTTTTATGAATGAGAATGCTATGCTTTAAATTCCGTTAGCATGAGTTGAATAAATGTGCATGGATATAACTACACTCTGATTTATCAGTATTCTTTAATGTTATATCCGTGAAGTAAATGAGAATGATATGTCCCTTAATTGGGATATGCCACATGGTTGGCAAGAGGAAAGGGAAGGTGCTGATTTGTTCTGTCACCGGACCTAAAGGAATTATAAGTGACTACGTACGTTCACACAAGGAGGGATCATGCAGTCACAATTAGGCCAACTATATACCGTATGGTTAGCAGATCCAACAGGTTTAGCCCCTAACAGATATTTTGAGAAAGATATGCACAGGTGTATACCTGTCTTTCTTCGAGGAGGGTTACACATTGTTTATCATCAGTGATCCTCAAAGTTCTTCAAAGATTTCTGAGGCATTGGTATTGTTTCACTGAGCCTCACAAATATAATTGAATCTCCATTAATATTCCAGATTTGTTTCCCTGTTTTGTTTATATACTTGTTGAGCGTAAATTGCTCATTCTTGTTGAACTCAATGTCTTGCAGGGCATGGTATGAAGGCTGAACCCTCTGACAAGGGGAAAGCAAAGATGATTGGCTATTGAGTTGTGTCGACCCCTTTGGGTGGCCGCTAAGGAAGGAAGGAAGATATTTCGAAGTTGTTATGTTATGGGTTATAGTATAGAGATAGCTTAGCTTCCGCTAGAATTGTACTATTTTGGGTTGTAATAACTCGTTACTATTTTCCTTTAAACCCTATTTATGTTATGAATGGACATGATGTTATTTTATTTCTTTTTTGACGGAGCCCTAGTTCGGTAAGGAAATTTTGGGGTCGGTCGTCACATCTTGAATAGTCATCCACCACTACCAAAGCAAATCTTTTCTTTGTGACTGTCATAACATTTGTAGGTCCAAACAAATCCATGTGAATGAGTTGTAGAGGATCTGTAATGGATGTAGCAGTCTTGCTTTTGAATGAGGACTTCACCATTTTTCCCTTTTAATGCCTCATACAATCCTTATTTAGAGAATTCAAGTTGAGGCAATCTTGTCACTAGCTCCTTCTTGACAAGAGAATTGATTGTCTTGAAGTTGAGATGTGACAGCTTCTTATGGCATAGCCAACTTTCACTGCTTGAGGCCTTGATGTAGAAGCATGACACTCTATCTTTGTCTGCATAATTGAGGCCAGCTATACAGAGCTTCCCTTTTCTTACTCCTGAAAGAGCAAGATCTCCAGACTTCTTGTGAGTGATGAAACACTGCTTATCTTTGAAACAAACATGGAAACCTCTGTCATATAATTGACTGATACTCAACAGATTATGCTTGAGGCCATCAACCCATGCTACCTCTTCAATGATAACATTCTCAGCTTCCAAACAACCATATCCCATAGAGAGACCTTTGTTGTCATCTCCAAAGGTCATCAGTGGGCCAGCTTTCTCTTTTAAGTGTGATAACAGGGCTTTATCACCAGTCATGTGCCTAGAGCAACCACTGTCCAATATCCACACAGCTTTGCTCCTTTTCTTACCCTGCAATCATAAAACACTTAAGTTTTCTTTGGTACCCAAGCTTGGTTAGGTCCTTGAGCTTTAGTAGGTACAAAATTATTTTCAACAACTCTGACAACGCTTAGCATATTATTTTCCTTATCAAGTTTTAAGTTAGCCTTGACTTCCTTCTTCACCCATTTTTGAATAAGAACATATTTACTTTTAGCTTTTTGGGGTGAAGTGTCCTTTCTGACCTTAGGAGGACTAAAATTGTCTTTCCTTACATTTAGAGGACTGGGAGTCTTGCTTTTGTCCGTTTGCATAACTTGATATTTACAAGTTTCATGAGAAGTATGCAACATATTAAAACAGCTGGATAAAACATTTATAGCATATGGCATACATTCAAACTTGTCATAGTAGGGATAAGCTCTATGTCTCAATGGGGTGTTGTTAATTTTTTGTTTTTGACAGAAATGGTTAGAACCTAACCTAGGTTTATTGGTGCAATTATGTTTCAGGTGGCTGATAAAGTTACAACTTCTACACTTTTTCCTAGGAGCATAGTTACTGTTTTCGTTTATTCTTACATTCCCATTTTTGTTTGGTCTTTTCTTTTTATCATGTGAGCTACTGGGGGAGTTATTGTTTTCTTTTACTATTTTAGCATCGACTCATGCTTGATAAGGATATCTTCCTCCTAGACAAACTAGGGTACAAAAGTTTTGTACAAAGGAGTCTCAACCTTTTTAAGGACACTAGGAGTAGATTCCTTCTCAAGTTGAACAGTCTCATCACTACCTCTTACCATAGGTTTCTTTCCTGTTTTTTTTTATCATATTCATAGCCTATTCCTACTTTTGATCCTATGACATAGTTATCAAGAATTGCTTTAGTGATGTCAGCAAACTTCTTAAAAGAAGCAATCTTAAGCTCATTTTGAGATAATTCTTTCCTCAGGAACTCCTCAATCTATTTGGCACATTTGACTTTGTTCTTTAGATACTCATTTTCTTGCTTTAAAGACTCTAGTGTGACAAATGCTAGTTCAAGTTCTTCATTTCTAGCAGTTAATTTTTCAATTTTAGTTATTAGTCTAGCATTTTCTTTATTATAAGCAACTAGGCTAGTATGAATCTGAAATAAGTCTACACTAAGTTCTTCAACAATTCTTTTATATTTAGAGTTAGACATTTTAATGCTAGAGAGATTTGGTAACTGAATGCTCTTCCTTAAACAATCATCAGATGAGTTGGCCATGAGTGTCATGTTGACATACTCCTCTGGTTCTTCTTCATCATAATAATCCCATCTTTTTCCTTCAGCAATATATGTTCCACCTTGCTTTTTCAGGAACATGTCATATTCTTCTTTAGGTCTTCATAATCCTTGGTTGATTTGGATTGCTTAGGCTTTCTGCACTCTGTGGCAAAGTGTCCTAACTCATTGCAGTTGTAGCATCTGATTTTTGATCTATCAATGCTCTCAATTTTATAACCTCCTTTGAAACTGGTTCTGGAGGAACTGCTTGAGTTGGATCATGTTGTTTGAGGACTTGACTTGGTGAATCTTGAATTTCTTTTGAATCTGAGATTCTTAAACTTCCTTGCCATATAGGCCATTGTTTTGTTCTCAAGTTCATAAAGTGCTTCTAGAGTGTAGTTGTCATCTTCCTCACAATCTTCAATCTCCTTGAATAGATTCTTCTCTTGGCATTCTTTAGGTTCTTTTTCTTTGTCTTTTGCAACAAGGACTCTCTCTTCCATTTTGGTGTCTTCATTTGTCAGCAGTGTTGTGCCTAAACTGAAGCTTCTGTTTTTGTTATAGATGCTTCTTTTCTGAGCTTGCTCCAACTCATAGGTCTTCAAGATTCCATAGAGTTTATTTAGGGAGATGTGTGTTAAATCCCTTGATTCATTGATTATTGTTGTCTTGTTTTCTAGATGGTCTGGGAGGGTCAGCATAAACTTTAAATTGACCTCATCATTATCATATTTCTTTCCATGTAATTGTAGGTCATTCATAAGTTTATTGAATATTTCGAATACCTCAGTTATGCCTTCATTTGGTTTTGCCATGAAAGTTTCGTACTGAGTTACCAAAATCTGCTTCTGGTTCTTACTTTTCCTTGGTGCCCTCACACAGAACCTCAAGAGTGTCCTAAATCTTCTTTGCAGATGTGTTGTTCATAACACTGTGATACATCACCTCATGTAGAGCTTCACTTAATATGAGTTGAAGGTATGTATCCATTGATGCCTTCTCCCTTTCTGCATCAGTATCAGTATAATCAAAGGGATCCTTAGGCTCACAGTATTGCTATATGACTTGTCCATCCTTTGTAATTTTAGGAACATACCCCATGAGGATGAAAGGCCCTTTTTCAAGAATCTCTGGATACATGGGTTTTTGGGTGCTGATAAACAACATCATTTTTCTTTTCCACATGTTGTAGTTGTTCTTTTCAAGAATAGGGATTTTGATGCTTACAACTTTCTTGGTACTCATCTTGGATATTTTACAATTAATGAAAATTGTGTTGCTCTGATACCAATTTTTTTTCCTAGATGAGTATTATAGAGGGGGGGAGGGTTTGAATAAAAAACTCTTTAAGTTTTCAAACTTTTTGCAAACAATGAACAAAAGAAATGAACAAGTATTGTATTATGTTGTAGCTTCTATGTGTTAAAAAGAAATAATATAATAGAGAACTAAAAACAACACAGAAATTTCAAGACTAATAAAGTTTATTAATCTTTAGGTTTTGCTATAACCCAATATTTTAATCAGATTCCTTATCTGAAACGAGAGTTTCAGTTTCTATTACAAAAGAGAATGTGACACCCCCAAAATCCCACACGGGACTCGGGTGGCATCAGTAGAAAGAAACAGTCAACAACACATCCATATCACATCAATATACCAAATATTATTAATATATTCTTGCAAAATTCAGAGTACAATTTCTGCAACGGAAACTTAATCTATTACATTTGTTGCAACTATCCTCCTTGGGTGCTCTTTTAGGCTACTCCCTTTATTCTCTTCTATTGCCGTCATGGTACTATGTCTTACTTAAGTCCTGAAATCATGAATTTAACAAGAATGAGCGATTTACGCTAAGCAAGTATATAAACACAAAGGGAAGAACATAATATTTCTGAAGAAACTTAATAGTATAATTATGCTTGTGAGGTTGGGTGAAGCAATACCACTACCTCGGAGTTCTTTTAAACCTTCTAAGGATCTCAGATGATAACACAATCATATGATCCTTCTTGAATAAAGTCAACCATTTATCCATCGAGGGCTAAACCCATTGGATATGTTAACCATATCGTAACAGTTGGCCAGACTGCACAGCTTGGTTCTGTTAGTTAGTTAAGTTACCTCTAGGTCATATGACCTGTAGTTACCTCTAGGTCAAAAGACCTGTAGTTACCTCTAGGTCAAAAGACTTGTAGCTACCTCTAGGTCAAAAGACATGTAGCTACCTCTGGGTCAGGTGAAGAACACATCAGCACCTTCCCTTTCATCTTGCTAACAACATGGCATGTTCCACATTTTAAGGAACATAAAAGTCTCATGCCCCATTTAAGGGATAGTACATTCTCATTCATTTGCACGGATATAATATTGAAAAATAACTGAATAAATCAAAGCTCAATTATATTCATGCACTTTCATTCATATCATGCTAGCGAAAATTAAAGCATAGCATTCTGATTCACAAGGAACGTTAAACAGAAAAGTATTAACCTTGTACGCAGGTTGAATCAATTGATCATGCGTTTAACTGAAATAAACATAAGAGTGAGAATATACTTGCCTTTATCCTTACCTGAGTTAACTTAATTCACTTGTTGGGTGAAATACTTCTGTAAAATATATATATGTTTACTTAGCATGAGAATCTAAACTCGAATAATAAATGTGAGTATGTATATATGTGATGTATGTGATGTCCGTGCATTTCTTATCTCTTGATGTTTTAATTTAATCATTTGGTGTGTTTGGAAATTGAGACTTTTAATTTAAACAAGCCTGGGGGATTTTTCAAACTATTACATATCCATATTATTCATCAGGGAATAAATTACAGCCATCAGGGGATAGCTGTCAGGGAATGTTTTACTCATCAGGGGATATTTACTCATCAGTGGGTAACTACCCGTCAGTGGGTAATTACCTGTCAAGGAATAACTACCCGTCAAGGGATATATTACCCGTTAGGGGATAGACTACCCATCAGGGGATAACTACCTATCAGTGGATATAACTCGTTAGGGGATGATTTGTTCATTGCCAAAACTCGTCGGTATTAAACTTGACTATCGCCAAACTCTCTTGGCTGTCAGGGGATGATTTATTTATCGCCAAACTCGTTGGCATTAAACTCATTGGAGACTAATAGTTTATTCATCAGAGACTAACATGTTTATTCATCGGAGACTAACAATTTATTCATCGGAGACTAACATGTTTTGTCATCGGAGACTAGCATGTTTTACCCATCGGAGACTAAATCAGAGACTAGCAATATGAAGAATATTTCTAAGAGTATAGAGATTATCCATGTGATTTATCTCTAATATAATTCAAGGTTTTATGCAGGTTTCAATTCAAGCTAAACTACTAAATAATGAAAACGAATAACTTAATAAAAGCTCTTAATATTTACCTAGTAAGCTTCTGATACTTCAGAACAAGCTATAGGAAAATTATCGTGGGTTTAGGAAGTTTATGCGTTTGAGAGTGTTCTGAGGACAAGGAGTAGTAGAGGTTCTCCTTATATAGGTGCTAGGAATATGAAAATATCTTATATATTTTTTACTTAGATTAACATCGGACTTGAAGATTTCTAAATTATTACAATATGCTAACAATTACGGTTACACGTAAGTATGATAAGTATGAGTTACTAATAGGTGTCAAGCAGTGGTACAAACTACTTAATGACTCAGCCTTTAATATTCTTACTCATCAAGAATAATTTCAACACTTGTAATGCTTATCCATTACACGGGATCATTATTCATTACACGGGTTAATTACTCAACTATCCTTCCCCTTCCCGTAATAATGGTAGTAATAATTCATATTACTACTACATAAATTATTAATATCTTTGTTTATTAAATCAATCTATTAAATTAATCTCACATAAGATTTAAGATTTAATATTTTCAAATCCCTTTGATGGTTTTTATAAAGGAATTGAGATCATTAAATTTTGGACATCACATTGACATAGAACTTATGTATTTAAAATTCATATCTCATAGAAATTAATCCTATTTTATTTCTATTTAAATTCTAGGTCCTCACATCCTTCCCCCCTTAAAATAAGTTTCGTCCTCGAAACTTAATTGCTGAAAAGATGAGGGTACTTTTGCATCATCATCTCTTCCAGTTCCCACGTTGCTTCCTCTACACGGTGATTCCTCTATAGCATTTTTACAAAAGGAATCTCTTTGTTCCTAAGAGTTTTAATCTGTCGATCTAAAATCTGAACAGGAAGCTCCTTATAATTTAAATTAGGTTGTATCTCTATTGGTTGATAGTCTATAATCCCTTTATTATAGGATTTGTATGGACGTAAAACAGATATGTGGAATACATCGTGAATGTGTCCTAAGGTGAGTGGTAATGCCAGCTGATACGCTACCTCGCCTACTTTTCTTAGGATTTCAAATGGTCCTACATATCGGGGGCTCAACTTTCCTTTCTTTCCAAAATACGTCATCCCCTTCCAGGGTGAAATCTTTAACAATGTATAACTTCCCTCCTCAAGAGTCTTGTCCCTTCTATGTTGATTAGCATATTGCTTTTGTCTATCTTGCGTGGCTTTCATTCTCTTTCTAATTATGGTGATCGCATTTTCTGTTTGCTGAATTAGTTTAGGTCCTTCCAGTTTCTTCTCTCCAACTTCATTCCAATAAAGTGGAGTGCGACATTTCCTATCGTACAGTGCTTCGAATGGTGTCATTCCAATGTTGGTATGGTAACTGTTGTTGTAGGAAAATTCTATTAAAGGTAAATGGTTGTCCCAATGTCCCTTGAAATCAAGTATACAAGCTTGTAGCATGTCTTCCAGTGTTTGGATCGTGCACTCCGACTGACCGTTCGTTTGAGGGTGATAAGTTGTGCTCATTTCTAATCTTGTCCCCAAGTAGTTTTGAAAACCTTTCCAAAATCTAGATGTAAATCTTGGGTCACGGTCAGAGACAATGGAAATAGGTACTCCATGTCGACTGACAATCTCCTTGACATAAAGTGTTACCAATTGCTCCATCTTGTAAGTATCCTTAATTGCTAGAAAGTGTGCTAACTTGGTGAGTCGATCAATTATGATCCAGATGGCATTTAATCCTCCTATAGTACTAGGCAATCCTATTTCAAAATCCATTGTAATCAATTCCCACTTCCATACGGGAATTTCTAATGGTTGGAGTAGTCCACTTGGTTTCTGATGCTCAGCCTTTACACATTGACATGTCAAGCATCTACTTACCCATTTAGCAATTTCTCTTTTCATGTTAGGCCACCAAAAATTTTGTTTTAGATCGTGATACATTTTGGTACCTCTGGGATGGATGGAAAACTTGGAATTATGAGCTTCGTGTAATAGTTCTTGTCTTAATTCCGTACTAAGGGGAATCCATATACGATTTTTGTAGCATAATAATCCATCAATATGGATATGACATTTGTCTTTTTCCCCTTGAACTAACTTGTCCCTTGCTTCATGGTATTCCTCCTGAGAACTTTTAATAACATCATGTAATTGAGGTCTAATCTGAACTTCTTCTCTTACTCTCTCCCTTTCAGCCATGGTAATGATATTAAGCTGAAGGCGTTCTATGTCCTTCCTAATTCCTTCTTGAATGGTCATTATATTGAGCCTTTCACGACGACTCAACGTGTTTACAACTACGTTGGCTTTCCCAGGATGATAATTGATAGAACAATCATAATCTTTGATTAATTCCAACCATCGCCTCTAAAGCATATTGAGTTCCTTTTGTGTGAATATATACTTCAAACTCTTATGGTCGGCATACATTTCACATTTCTCACCATACAAATAATGCCTCCAAATTTTTAATGCAAAAACAATAGTTGTCAACTCTAGATCATGAGTTGGGTATTGTTTCTCGTAATCCTTTAGTTGCCTTGAAGCATAAGCAATTACTTTCCCATGTTGCATTAACACAACTCCAAGTCCTTGCCTAGAAGCATCATTGTAGATTATAAACTCAGCCTTATCGTCGGGTAATGTCAAAATTGGCGCGGTTGTTAGCCTCTCCTTCAGTTTTTGAAAACTCTTTTCACAATCAGGAGTCCAAGTAAATTTTACGACCTTCTTAGTTAGATTTGTCAAAGGTACAACCAATTTAGAGAAATCTTTGACAAATCATCGATAATATCCGGCTAAGCCTAAAAAACTTCTAACTTTAGTTAGGGTTGTTGGTTGGGGCCATTTCATGATTGCTTCTATCTTGCTAGGGTCCACTATTTTCCCAGTGAGATAGCTGAGAACTTGTAGAAAGGGGGGTTGAATACAAGTTCTTTGAAATCTTTTCGATTATTGTTCTTCATGAAATTAATTATAACTTGTGGAAATAAAGAACAAAAACTCGAATCAATTTATAAACAATTGCTTGTATTAAATTTAACAATTGAATACAAATTCTAACAATCACAACAATGTGATCGTCAGCTTCTTTTCTATTATGTATAGTAAAGATACAAAACTATGAATTCTATACAGGTTCGAATTACAATTCTGTAAACCTAATTACAGCTTCTCTAAAAACTGAATTCTCAGTTTTTCTTTTTCTAAATCAATACTGATTCAGCTTCCTTATTCGAATTAAACACAATCTTTCCTTTTTGACTAGGAACATATTTCTGGCTTGTTTTCTTACCAGCTACATCTTCAATAATATCTTGATTTACGTGGAAGACAATCATTATTCAATTCGAACTCTGTATCTTATCAGAAAATAAATCACAATTAGTCCCTAACGTTTCATCTTTAGTCTCTGGTGACGTCATCACTAGTCTCTAGTGCTTTTAGTCCCTGATGACATCAGATTGTGTAGTCTCCGATAGAGTTATTTAGTCTCTGATGCTTTAAGGCTTAGTCTCTGATGATGTCAGCTTAGTCTCTGATGCTTTTAAACTTAGTCTCCGATGACATAAGCTTTAGTCTCCGACTCTTTTAGACTTAGTCTCTGATGACGTATGCCTTAGTCTACGATAGGCAAAACTAGTCTCTGATAGATAAAATCCTTAGTCTCCAACAAGCCTTTTTGTAAACTCCAACGGACCAAATACACACTTTGACTTGCTGAAGCTTTGATACTCCATTCCAGCAGTTACTTACAAATAAGGAATAATTGTATCTCTTTACAAAGAATGAATGAATTACAAAAAAAGAGATAACTACTGGCTACAAAACTTCAGTGTTACTAATTAACACTTTCTATACATTTGTACTCTAAGTAATCTAAAGACAATAATCATCAAATGTTCTAAAACCTAACATCCACAGCAACTCCATTTTCATTGATCACATGACTGAGAAATTTTACTTCACTCAACCAAAATTCACATTTAGAGAATTTGGCATATAGTTGCTTCTTCCTAAGAATTTCGAGGACAGTCCTTAGGTGTTTTTCGTGTTCTTTTGTGGTCTTTAAGTAAATCAGAATGTCATCGATGAATGCACAGAGAAAAACTAAGTACATTTTCTATGTATGTGTATCTTGTATCTCTGTTCTCCTCTTCTTATGTGATAGAAAGAGGCTATCTATTTATATATTTATTTCTTGTTCAGTATTCTTTCTTTTCATTGAAGTGTGCACAAATACATGATCAAGATTTGTTGCAGTAAAGATATGGAAAAATTGCTTCTGTCAATTCCATCTTTTTTTTTCAAAGCTTTTCCATTTCTCTCTCTTGCCTTTCGTGTTGCAGACTTGTCAAGAATAGAAGAGTAGCCAAAAAAGTCCAATCACTTTTCTTTCATGTTTCTGTAGCTCTGTCATGTTGTGTGAAGTCATCTTTCCTTTTGATGCATGAAATCGGTGGACTTTGGTGATGATCAAGAGCAAACTTTGGCACTGAGTTCATTATTCTTTGATAATACTCACTTTGGTGATAAGTCTTTTAACCATACTTTGGCACTAGGCTTTTGTCCACTAATGTTCGGGCACTTTGGCTCTTCACATTTTAACCACTGATGTCTGAGCACTTTGGCATTTCACATTTTATCCACTGATGAACAAAACTTTGGTGCTAGTGTTAATTACCTGACGACTTTGGCGATGACTAATTTTGGGTTTTTACTTGACTTCAGTGCTTGATCAGTGCTTCATTATCCACCGATGTCAAGCCCTAATGGAGACTCGTTCAGTGCCTTATAATCCACTGATGTTACGACCTTCTTGTATCCACTAACGGGTTCCCCTGACGAGTTGATCCTTTGATGTCATCCCCTGACGGATTCCCCTGACTGATTCCCTTGACGGGTTCATCCCCTGATAGGTTCCCCTGACAGGTTTATCCCCTAATATGTTCCCCTGACAAGGTCATCCCTTAACACAGTATTATAGGCTTCCCCTGATGGGTTTTTCACTGATGCCTTATTAAAATACTTATTCTCTTAATCATTGGTACTTTGTTGGCTTTGCCTGGAATGTCTGATGTGTAGAATACTCAAATTCTTTTTAAGTAACAATAGTCATTCCCTGACACTGTCAAGTCCGTTGAAGTATTCACTGATGACTTGCCTAGTGTATTAGACTATCCCCTTATGACTGGTTTGTCCATCAGTGGATGCAAAACTTGTGCAAAAATACTAAGGTTTGTAAAATACCTTGAGTACTTAAAGATGCACATTTATTCTTTTATTTTATAATTATCATCATCAACATTTATATCTAACAACAACAGTATGAGTGGTTCACGATGAAATCTAGTGGATCACTCACTGAAATGTTTAACAGGTTTAACATGTTGATTAATGACATGAAAATGTATGGGAAGACATGCCAACAAGGACGTGAATAAAAAATTCATGAGGACACTTTCTATATCATGGGACCACAGCCATCAGGGAATCCAAGGATATGAATCTCCTGGACTTGGATAGGCTCTATAGTACCCTTAAGACATATGAACTGGAGGTTCAACAAAGAACTAAAATGTTAGAGGATACCAAAAAGCTTAAATATGTAGCCCTAATGGCTAGCAGGAAAAACAAAAAGGAAGCAAAACAAAGTGTCTAGATAAAACAACAACCAGAGGATACTGATGAAAGTGAAGATGAGGAAGCTAACTCCAAGGGGACTGAGTACACCCTTGAAGAGTTAGAGGAGATGGATGAAACAATGGCCTTCCTAGCAAGAAGGTTTTCCAAGCTGAAATTCCAAAAACTTAAAGGAATAAAGAAATTTTCAGCAAGGAAACCAAGTAGCACAAGTAACTTGATTGACAAATCTAGAATCAAGTGCTACAAATGCAATGAGTTGGGTCACTTTGCAAATGGTGTCGAAAGGCTAAGAATGGAGAACCCAAAGGGAAGGTAGTTGAGGTGGACTACAAGAAGAAATACTTTGACATTCTTAATGCCAAAAAGAAAGGCAAAGCATACGTTGCTAAGGGAAAGAACTGGGTTGACTCAGATGAAGAAAAAGCTAAAGAATATGTCAACCTAGCCCTGATGGCCTCATCCACTTACAGCAGTAGCTCACAAGTTTGTCTTGAAATTTCCTCTAACATGTCCAAATTTGATTACTATAAGACTGTTAAGTAAATGACTTGTGAAATTAGAGACCTCTATAACACATTAAGGAGTGTAGTAGCTGAAACTGAAGGAGTGCAAAAGATTAATGAAAAATTAACTGCTAGGAACACTCTTTTAGAATTAGAATTAACCAGGCTTCAAAATCTAGAGAGAACTTAACAAGACTAGAAATCTCCTTGAATGTGCCATTAAGAGAAAAGAGTGGACCTCCAAAAAGCTTAAAAAAGAGGAGGAAGTAATAAAGAAATGGACTGAGTCTAGCAAGAAACTTGAGGATCAACTTAATAGTAAAAAATTCGATCAAAAATCTAGGCTAGGGTATCAAGAAACTTAGGTGAAGCAACCAACAGTTGAGGTTGAAATTGCTGCCAGTTTTGGTAAAAGGCTTTACAACCTGTTAGGTTTGTAAAGACAGTGTGTGACGACCTGGAAATTTTGTTTATCTATAAATAATTTATTTACTCATATTTGTTTTCTTATTAACATGTATAGTTAATATATGATGTTTTTGAATGTTTAAATATTTTTGGACCCATTAAAGGGTTATATTTTGATGGATGTTGAATATGAGGACAAACAAATTATGTTTATATGTTTGTAATTACTTGAAGAAGCCACGCGTCCAGTTTAGTAAGTCCCATGAAGAACATAATAGCTTACGTAGTTATGACTACATGATGTGTACGTATATTAATTAGATTAGTAAGCTGCTTAAGTGACTAGCTTATGTGCATGAAGGACAGTAGTTGCTTGTTACATGTATTAGTTGTTAAGAATCATGATGAGTAGCCGTTTTATTAACCAATGATTTTATCTCAAAGCTTAATCTCAGCTTACTATAAATACCTCATTCAGAGGTAACATTTCAATCTCTTTTCTAAAGATTTTCTCTCCTAAAGTTCTTTTTTAAACCTACCATCCCCATATAATTTCAAGTTCTCTTTTCTGGGCGATTACTTTCAAACAAGCTTCGATTTCTTTCGTCAATCCAAGAGGTAAGAATATTATGTTCTCCTCTGCTTTTCATTTTTACGAAAGTATTCACCGTGTATGCTAAGTCTTTAGGAAAGAATGAAGTTGTTAAGAGTATGGTGCTTTGAGTTATTAAAAGGACGATTATGTATCTTAAGATTGAGTTTGTTCTTCACTAGATATCGTTCTTGATCATGGAAGACTTCCTTTTATCAGAGACAAGTTCTATGATCAGTCTCTGATGAGATAATGTTAGTCTTTGACGAGATAATGTTAGTCTCTGACGAGATAATGTTAGTCTCTGACGAGATAATATTAGTCTCTGATGAGTTAACGTTAATCTCCGATGACGTCAGCCTTAGTCCCCGATGGGTTAAGATGACATCATCAATATCTGATGAGTTAATGTTAGTCTCCGATAACGTCACCTTTAGTCTCTGATGGGTTAAAATGACATCATCAGTCTCTGATGAGTTAACGTTAATCTCCGATGATGTCACCCATAGTCTCCGATGGGTAAAACTTAGTCTCTGATGACTAATAATGTTAGTCTCTAATGAGCATCTATGTTTTGTCTCTGACTAGTTTGGCGTTGAACATTTATCCACTGAGGAGTTCGGCGCTGGACAAATCATCCACTAATGAGTTCAGCGATTTCTTGGGGAGTTCGGTGCTGAACAAGTTGGCACCTGATGAGTTTGGCGATGAACAAGAACATCCCCTGATGGGTAAAATATTCCCTGATGGATGAATTATCCCCTGACAGGCAAAATATTCCCTGATGGATAAATTATCCCCTGACGGACAAAATATTCCCTGATGGATGAATTATCCCCTAACAGGCATGCATCCTCTGATGGGTAATGTATCCCCTGACGGGTGAACCATCCCCTAATGAGTAAAATATTCCCTGACAGGAAACTTCGTACCCTGTTAACCATTCTTTGTTTTGCATAAACATCTTCCAAAGTATGGATTTCTCATGTTATACCAACAATGATGTTTTACAGAATCCTTTTTGCAACCAGTATAGTGAATTTTAGCTAAGGACCAAGGCAAGTATATACTCATTCACTTTCTTTCTTACTGATTACGTAGAATCACTATTTCGATTTACGTAAATGAATGATGTTAATGCCTATGCAAGATGATGATCTCTTTTATGATTAAGTAACCTACGATCATTGATCCGATATACGTGAAAAGATGTTGATTATTAAGCTATGTGTTATAGGGTGTTTGCTAGTTGTTTAAAGTCGCTAGCACACCAAAATATAATGAAGATGATGTAAGGGTGTTGCAAGTCGTGATCTTGTATGCACACCCAAGCAACTCCCATATGGATATATAGTTACACTATTGGCCGTCACTGCTTTTATTTGTTGAGCACGCCAATATTGTTGGTAGTCGCTGCTTTTAATTGTCAATCACGCCAAGGCTATTCAAAATGAGAAAATGTTTTCAAGAAGATATATCCATATGGGAAGTTAAGGGGCTGTTAAATGCTTTCGCCTGGTATTCTGGCCAATGATGATAGGGAATGAGAGACCAAGGCATCGGTAATCAGACCCTCGCAGATTAATTAGTTTATGCAAGTGACTACGTATGTCAAATGATGGAATTAAATAACCAGGCTAACCAGCTGGGATGAAATTTGATTGTTAAAGGAAGTCAGATAATGATCAGTCTGGTCAGGTGATGCATTATCTGATGAAGAGAGGGCGAATCAAGATTTCTTTTTTTTTTTAAAGAGGGTTATTCCTTTGATATCACTTGGGAACCCTAAATATTACATGTTTATTGGTTTATCAAGAGGTTTGGCATTGCTTCGCCCATCCTTAATGAATATTAAAGCTTTTGAAATATCTGTTCTTCTTACTTATGAATATATACTTGCTGAGCGTAAACGCTCATGTGGAATGCTATGAAATGTTTTTCAGGTTATATCAAAAAGATCGATTCGCCTAATAGAGGAAAAGAGAAAATGGCATAGTGAGAGCTTCTTAATTTCTCTCCTATAGATGACTTTTAAAGGGAAAGTGAAACGGAAGGCCATCATAGAAATGTTTAGGTTGTAAGGCCAGAAGGGCCATCTAAAGTTTAGTTTCCGATGCAGCTTGTTTATTTTCAAGCTTTGAGGTTTTGTAAGAAGATGTGAACCCTAAGATGTTGTTATGATGTTTTTGAGAATGTATTTCTCGTGCGATTAATGTAAATGCTAGGCGTGATGTTTTTGTCACTTTTTGTGGAGTTATCCTTATTTTCTGGCGGGGCCCGGGGGTTCCAGCCTGGGGATCTTGGGGCTGTCATCCAAATTGTTGACAGTGCCCGAGGCTCGGCTCGGGGGACTTCTCCGGGGCCGCCACACAGTGACCAAACTAGAAAAGAGGAATGTTATCCCTAAAAGTGAAGCTTCCACAAGTGGTGGAAGTGGCAAGAAGCCTATTGTTGCCATGACACCTAAGATTCCCAACTAAATGGATAATGATTGTGCATCAGTGGATACGCAATCATCAGGAAATGTGAGTACATTTGGCCGTAGTAGCTCTTCAGGGGTTAAAGGCCAATCAGGGGATAAAAAGAAAAATATAAATGAAAAATTAGGAGTTAACAAAGTTAATAACTATGTTCCTAACTTTGATGCCCCTAGAAAAGTGTGTTGGAACTGTGGTAATGTAAATCATTTATCTTTTCTATGCAAAGAAAAACTGGTACAATTTTATATGCTGATGATTTACATAAATCAATTTTTGATTATGCATGCACCCATAAGGATAAAGAAAAGAAAATGATTGTTAAATCTAAGGCATTGTGTGAAGTTTCTAAACAGGAGAAGGTGTATGTGTTGACCAAACCCAAAGTTAAACACTAATGCACCAAAAACTGTGACTAAACATGGAGAACCCAAATCCATTTGGGTACCAAAAACAAATTAGAAGTTCTTTGTGTGTAGGGCAAGGGGGAAAGTAAACAAATCTGTTTTCTAGACAGTGGTTGCTCGAGACATATGATAGGAAACAAGGCCCTGCTCACGAAGTTCATTAAGAAGGATGGTTCAGTCATATCTTTTGGTGATAATAGTAAAGGATCAACTATGGGTTATGGCAAAGTAGAAAATGGGAATGTCTCATTTGAAAATGTAGCACTAGTTGATAGACTAAAGCACAACTTATTGAGCATAAGTCAACTATATGACAAAGGGCAAAGGGTTCAACATTTCCTTCAAAGGTGATAAGTATTTAATCTCTAATAAAGGTGATGGGAAGCTGGTCTTATCAGGGGTTAGAAAGGGAGATCTCTATGTTGCTAACTTTGGCTCATCAAACGAAGCCTCATGCTTTTATAGCAGGGCATCCCCTGATGAGAGTTGGATGTGGCACAAGAAGCTCTCTCACTTGAACTTCAAAACTATCAATGATTTGGTGAAGAGAGAATTGGTGACTGGTCTACGTCAAATGGAGTTCATTCAAGAGGGTTTGTGCTCAGCCTGCCAACAAGGGAAGCAAAGGAGAATAACTTTTGTTAGTAAAGAAGCTACAATTATCAAGGATCCAATTCAAATGCTACATATGAATTTATTTGGTCCTATCAATATCATGTCAGTATCAAAGAAAAGATATGCATTGGTTATTGTGGATGACTACACTAGATACACTTGAGTTAAGTTCCAATATACTAAATCAGAGGTGCCTCAACAAGTTATTGACCATGTAAAGAAAGTTGAAACTGAATCTGGGTTAGTGATTAGAATTTGGAGGACTGATAATGGAACTGAATTCAAAAATGCAGTTGTTAATGAGTTTTGTGTGGAGAAAGGTATCAGTCATACATTCTCAGCTCCAAGGACTCCTCAACAGAATGGTGTAGTGGAAAGGGAAAATAAAACCCTGATAGAAGCTGCTAGAACAATATTAGCAGAGGCTAAGTTGCCTACCTATTTTTGGGCTGAAGCAAAATCCATTGTTTGCTTCAGTCAAAATAGGTCATTAATCAATAAGGCTCACAATAAGACACCATAGGAGCTAATGTCAGGGAGGAAGCCACGTATCAAGTTCCTACATGTTTTTGGTTGCAAATGTTTTGTATTGAAGAACTTTGGTGAAAACATAGGAAAATTCGACTCAAAGGTAGATGAAGTTGATTTCTTAGGTTATTCCCTAACATCTAAGGCCTACAGGGTTTACAACAAAAGGTTACAAGTTATAATGGAGTCAATAAATATAGCTTTTAATAATCAAGAAATTTCTGGCCTTAAAGACCCTGTTCTCATGAGGAGCTCAGATTTGAGAATTAAGATGAAATTGATGATCAAGAGAATGAAGCTGATGTGTTCAAATTAATGAAGAATCTAGAAATTCCTGATGTGAATCCAAGTAATGAAGAAGCCCCTTTAGCGAATATAGTAAATATCCTGGACAACAGCTCAGGGAATACTTTATTAGGGGATAGTCCATCCAGAAATGCACCATCAGGGAATAACTTAAAACCTGATTTGAGCACAAATTTAGGGGGAGTTTTCTCAGAACCTGGTAGGACATACCTAGGAGGAGGAAACGTTTATTTGCTCACTCTAACAATTGCTCTAGTTTTCTTCTCTCTTATTCATATAAACCCTAGTTGTTACTCTTAAATCTCCTAACAGAATCAATGTGCATCCAACACTATTCAAAGGATTCCTAAGGATCTCGTGATTCAATAAACAAACTTCGTTGGCTTTTCTAATATCGACGAGGTGGATGCGTGCTTTAAGCCGATGATGTGATACTTACTCAACTCTGAGTATAGTAAGGCAATATTCACCGATGACGAGATGTCAAGGGAAGCCATCTCACAACTCTGTCAAACGCCAAATTCATCCACTCCTCCACAAGGTCAGATGCAGTGAAGGCAAACTCATTCAGAATTTCTTCTAAGAAAGGTAAAATTACTCCCTCCAGAATTAATTTTGCTATTGGGTTGCCCACAAGTGATTTTGTTGAAGTGCTATCTTACAATCAACTGCTTGACTTCTTGAGAGATCTGTGCTACAACACCCCAAACCCTAACGTCTTGGAGTTCAAGGATCTCAAGAGGGTGAATGTGAAGAAAAAGTTGTCTTATCTCTTTGATACCATTACAAAGATATTATCTGGTTTGTCCTCAAACTTTGAGGTAATTTACCTCCCTTACTTTCAAAATTGTTTATGCTATGCTTAGAAATGTCAGAATAGATATATGAAAATTAATTTTTGATGATATGGTTATTAAAATAGGTAATCATACTTCTAGGAACTCAGAAGTATATTATGTCATATTTTTATCCATGCTTATTAAAGATCAATTACCTAATTTTTCTCTTGAGAACAATGTCATAGCAATATAGAGTTTTAAACAAATGAAAAGGCTATTCATTGAGATAAGTAAGAAGGTATACACAAATGAGCCATTTGTGCTTCCACAACACATGGCATAGGTAATCTCTGCACCATAATCCTCTTCTCAACCTCCTATTTCTTCAATTTCTACTACTATGGCTAAGAATTCTACCACTTCTCAGCCTACCCAAGTAATACAACCTTCTTCTGTACAACAAATCTCTACATCCCAGCCTTTAGTATCTCAAAAGACTAAGAGTACTAAAAGAAAAACCACAGAAAAAACCACAATTATTGAGGGCGAGACAGGAGAGTGAGTGGGATGTAGAAAGCCAAGAAAGATGACCCAAAGCCAAGACAGGCAGTATCCTCCCAACAGGGTGCTAACCTTGAAATGGAACAATACACATCTCTAGTTGTTTCCTCCCAAAAGGATTCAGTTATTGAAAATAGTCTCCAACCAGGGACAAAAGTGAGTGAGGTACATACACTGACCTTAAGCCTAGATGAAACTCTTATTAAGGTCTTTGAGAGCCACTTGTAGATAACTAACATAGTGAGTTCACACACTAGCTCCATATCTCAATTTTTTGATGTATCGCCTCCACATTATATGATCCAGCCAACACTCCCGTCTACACATCTTCCTTCTTTCTCTCTAACTCATATTTCTTCAGCTGTCATAACACATACTCTAAATGTCATAACATTAGATCCTCCACTTTCTCACATCATGGAGGAGCCAATTAGAAATGATTCAGTGATTAAGAATCATGATTTCTTAATTTTTTTATTCATTCCTTAATGATCCAATCAATGATGATCAAATAGGGGATATAGGTAATGCTGTAAATATTTCTTCTCAAAGTACTTATACTCTTCCAATTGTACATACAACTTCAATTCCTTCCCATACTCAACTCTCATCTGTGGACACTTTTGTTGTAGATGTTTTACTAACACTGTCCACAATTAATGAGAACATAGCCCATAGGAGCCCTATTAGGACCACAATGAGTGAGTATGTGAGAATACTTAGTGAAGAGAGGCAAGGTCAAACCCCCGAGAAGACCTTGGCAAAAAGAGAGGAAGAAAAAAATGTCTTAGAAGACATAGAAAAAGGAGAGAAAGAGAGTGATGCCTTAAAAGGAAAAGAAAAAGGAGAGCTTATGGGAAGCAAGGATGAGATCCTTCAAAATAAAGAACAAAGAAAAATTCCTTATGATATAAATAATACAACTTCTTCCTCTAATGATAAAGATGATGCTCCAATGGGTAAATTTTTACAACCTATAGGAGTTGATTATTACTATAAGAAGAACCAAATGGCTGACACTGTAAAACTTCTCACTTAGGAGCTGACTAGAACAACTGATCCAGTCCTACTCATGGTCTTGAAATCTCAGATCATGATAGGCAAAGATACAGAAGGCAAGCTCCACAAAATGCAAACAACCTTAAGTGTGAAATTCAACAATGTACAGAAAGTTGTAGATACCTTCACCACCAGTCATTCCCTTCTCAAGTTTAAGCGTTCGACTAACAATGTTGATCACCAACTCTCCTCCTTCAACACCTGACTGACTATGAAAACTATGCAACAACAAGCTGCTGACAACATTCAACAACTTCTACAACTCATTTCCCCTCTCTCAACTTCCTCTGATGATGCTGCCAAAAAAGGGGAGATCAATAATTAACTGAGCAGCTTCATTCTTTGCGAAGAGGTATTTTACCCAAGTATACCTTGTGTGATCATCAACAATTACCAGTGCATATTTATTCCTTAATATAGACATCACATTCACATGACCAAACAAATCCATATGGAGAAGTTGCAAAGGATCAGTGATTGATGTTGTTGGTTTGTTTTTGAATGATACACTTCTTTGCTTTCCTTTCTGGCATGCATCACACAATCCATCTTGTGTAAATTCCAATTGTGGAATGCCAGTTACCAATCCTTTCCTCACAAAACTATTGATATTCTTAAAATTCAAGTGGGAAAGCTTCTTATGCCAAAGCCAACTCTCATCAGTTGAAGCTTTGCTATGTAGACATATGATTTGATCAGTTGAAGAAATGAGATTTGCAATGTACAAATTCCCTTTTCTTTTTCCTGTCAAAATCACAGTCCCTGATTCTTTGTCACTCACTAAGCATTGATCTTCTTTAAAAGTGACATTGAATCCTTTATCACATAGTTGACTCACACTTAGTAGATTGTGCTTTAAGCCGTCAACCAGTGCTACTTCTGTGAAGATGACATCTCCATGTTCAACGGATCCATATCCTCTTGTATGGCCTTTGTTGTCATCTCCAAAAGTGACTCTTGGGCCACTTCTCTCTTCATACTGTTTTAGCAGGGACTTATCTCCAGTCATGTGCCTTGAGCAACCACTGTCCAAGTACCATGATTTCTTCTTTTTGCCCTTTGAAGAATCACTTGACTCGTCACTACGAGCCATTAGGGCAAAGTTGACAACTTCTTCATCAGAATCGCTGTCAATCCAATCCTTTCCCTCAGTAATCAAGGCTTTGCTTTTGGATTTAGCTTTCTTGTCAGCAAAGTCCTTCCTTGATTTTTCATCCTTAGATCTATCATTAGATCTAGGCTTCTTGCACTCATTAGCAAAGTGCCCTAACCCATCACAATTGTAGCATCTTATTTTCTTTAAGTCGAAGGTGACTTTTTGACTTTCTCGTTTAGGGTTAGGTTTTCTCGATGACTTCCTTCCTTTTCTGCTAGCCCTAAATTTCTTAAACTGTTTGACCATGAATGCCATGAATTCCTCCATGTCATCATCGGTATCCAGTTCATCTTCATTATCAGTCGAGCTAGCATCAGAGGATTCACCATCAAGCTTCTCTTGAGACTTGTTTGTCTCAACCATCAACGCAGCTCCTTTGTCCCTGCCATGCATGCGCTGTCTTTGCTCTACTTCAAGTTCATATGTCTTTAAGTTCCCGTAGAGCCTGTCCAGTGTGAGTGTTTCCATATCATGAGCCTCCCTAACTGCAGTAGTCTTTGGATCCCAGCTAGGAGGGAGGGCTCTCATGAACTTGGTATTGATATCTTCATTATCATATGTCTTACCAAGTATGGTCAAGTCATTAAGCAAGGAATTGAACCTGTCATAGATTGACGTGATTGGTTCATTAGGCTTTGCTTGAAAGAACTCATATTGTTGAGTCAACAGTGAACTCCTGTTCTTTCTGACTTGATCAGTCCCCTCACATAGGACCTTGATAGTGTCCCAGACTTGTTTAGATGTCATGCAATTGATGATGCTATTGAACACATGTTTGTCTATTCCATTATAAAGTATGTTCATAACTTTAGCATCTTTCAACACTTGTAATTTGTCCTCGTTGGTATAATCACTTTCTGGTGCAAGTGCAAAGTGTTCTGCAACAATAGATCCTTCGACACTTTTTGCAGGAATAAATTTCCTTGGTAGATAAGGACCCTTCTCAATCCTATCTATGTAATCTGGATCTGTTGCTCTCAAGTGCATATACATCTTTTGTTTCCACATTGGATATTCATCCCTTTTCAGAATAGGGATCCTGGTTCCACCATCACGTCCTCCATTATACGCAATCATGTTAGAGTTACTTGCTTCGTCGTTGTTGGCCATCTCAGAATCTTGTTAATTGAGTATTTTCAATCAGTGGCTCTGATACCAATTGTTTTCCCAGTGAGATGACCTAGAACTTGTAGAAGGGGGGTTGAATACAAGTTCTCACAACTTTTTCGATTTCTTGTTCTTTAAGAAATTAAACTTTTCTGCGGAATATAAAGAACAAGATCAAAACTTTATAAACAATTGCTTTTATTGATTTAACAATTGATTACAAGTTTTCTAACAATCAAGACAAGCTTTGATCGTCAGCTTCTATTCTGTATATTTAGAGATAATACAACCCTTTCAATTCTCTATACTATATCGCTTCGTATAGTTCTTCTGTAATTTTATAATTACAGCTTCTAACTAAGTTACCAAAAACCTAGCTTCCTAATTCAAATCAAATACAATCTTTCCAATTGAAAGATTTCTAACAAGTTTCCTTGTCAGCTACGTCTTCAACAAAGTCTACGTGTTCATGGAAGACTTTCCTTCTTTGATTTGAACTTTAACTCCATCAGTGATTAAGTCTTCGACTAATCTCCGATAGCTTCTTTAATTAGTCCCTGATCACTTCGAGTAATCTCCGATGCTTTACAACGTGTAATCTCTGATGCTTTACTTCGTGTAATCTCCGATGCTTTGGCTTTAGTCTCTGGTGATGTCAGCTTTTAATCTCCGAGGTATTGTTTTAATCTCTGATGACGTCAGCATTAATCTCTAACTCTTTAGTTACAATCCCCGATGACGTAAGCTTTAATCTCCGATGACCAATCCTTCAATCTCCGATGAACAAAACATTTTAATCTCCGATGAAGGATTCTTCAATCTCCGATGGGCAAAGTCCAATCTCTGATGAACAAAACTTTAATCTCTGGTGGACTTTTCCCTTAATCTCCGACAAGCCAAAATCAATCTCCGAAGGACTAATTAATTTAAACAACTTGTTGAACAAACTCAACAAGTATTCCAGCAGTACATACAAAAGAAATGAACCTATCTCTTTATTATAATGACTAATTTACAAACAAGAGATACTACTGCTAGCTACAAAACTAAAGTGTTACAAACCAACACTTTTCTGTACATTTGTATTCCTAAGTATTCTAAAGACAATCATCATCAAATGTTCATAAAACCTAACACTAATTGATGGGAAAGTGGAGCTTGTTTATCCTCAAGACAAAAGGCTGGCGAAAACCGATGCACTCTATGCACATCGACTCTAATAAGAAGAGGAAATGGCAGTGGACAAAGAAAAGAAAGAACAAAAACAAAGTGTCAAGCCAAGATCCTCAACGCAATCTCAGCTCTCAAAAGGTGCATTAGGGATATGTTAGGAATTATAGCATTTGATGATGATGTATAAACACTTAGAATTGTTTGATTTGTAATTGTACAAGTACCAACAGTAGTGCACTATGAGAAATTAGTATTAGAGACTGCAAGTGAGCATCAGGGACTACAAGGTATGCATTTGGAGAGTTCAACAAAAGTCAAAATTGGTCAAGCAAAATGTTTTCTCAGTGAGATGCCGAGAACTTGTAGAAGGGGGGGTTGAATACAAGTTCTTTGAATACTTTTCAAATTTCTTGTTCTTTAAGAAATTAAACTTTCTTGCGGAATATAAAGAACAAAAACTCAAATCAATTTATAAACAATTTCTATATTGATTTCACAACTGATTACAAATTCTAACAATCACAACAATATGATCATCAGCTTCTTTTTTATTCTGTGTAGGAAAAGATACAAACTATGAAAAACCTATACAGCTTCAAATTACTATTCTCTGTAAAAACTTAGTTACAGCTTCTCTCACAACTGAATTACTATTAACTCAGTTCCTATTCTGAATAAAATTCAGCTTCCTTATTTGAATCAAATACAATCTTTCCTTTTTGATTAGGAAGAGATTTCTGGTTAGTTTCCTTTCCAGCTACGTCTTCAATAATATCTTACTTTACGTGGAAGACAATCCTTATTCAATTCAAACTCTGTATCTTTCAGGAAATAAATCACGATTAGTGCCTGATGCTTCATCTTTAGTCTCTGGTGACGCCATCAATTAATCTCTGGTGCTTTTAGTCCCTGATGACGTCAGATTGTATAGTCTCCGATAGAGTTATTTAGTCTCTGATGCTTTAAGGCTTAGTCTCTGATGACGTCAGCTTAGTCTCCGACTCCTTTAGACTTAGTCTCTGATGACGTTAGCCTTAGTCTCCGACAGGCAAAACTAGTCTCTGATAGATAAAAAATCCTTAGTCTCTGACAAGTTTTCCTAGTCTCCGACAAGCCTTTTTGTAAACTCCAACGAATCAAATACACATTTCGACTTGCTGAAGCTTTGATACTCCATTCCAGCAGTTACTTACAAATAAAGAATAATTGAATCTCTTTACAAAGAATGAATAAATTACAAACAAAGAGATAACTACTGCCTACAAAACTTCAGTGTTACTAATTAACACGTTCTATACATTTGTACTGTAAGTAATCTAAAGACAATCATCATCAAATGTTCTAAAACCTAACAATCTCCCCCTAATTATGAATATCAGAATGATAAGCAAAATTTCAAGGTTGATGATGATGTCAAAACTCAACATTACAATTACTTAGAAAAAGAATAAAGAATTACTAACTACAAATGTATTCTGAACTAAGATCTTTGATCTGTTGTTCAGCTTCCACCAAGACTCAGGTTTAAATCCTATAAGTCTGACTTCAAAAATAAAAAAAAATAAAAAAAATTACAGCTTATTTCAACAAACATACCTTCCAACACCACCTTTTATTTTCTCTTCAGCAACTCCAGCCTTTCTTTTCTATTTCTTCTCAGCAACTCCAGTCTGTCCATCAACAGCTTTTTCAGTATCAATTCAACTTCTTCTTTAGCATCCTTGAGTAGACTGATAAAACCTTCAATGTGTCTCTCACTGACACTATTAATGTCTCTGTTGTAGTTGAAGAAAACTCTTTCTCCATGAAAAGTCTCATACCATAATCCTAGAGGTTTAGGATTAGCTTCTGGCACTGTATCCACCTTATGCTTCACCTTCATTACCTTTTGAATCTGGCTTCGAAGATCCATGTTGAGATCAAAAGTCTCAAGCACAACAGTCAACAACCATTCCAAATTCTCTTTGGTTTGCCTCTCCAAGGCTGGCTTTTCAAACTTTAAAGACTCTCCATCCTTTAAAAAGACATGGAGAAGATCTTTGTTATTTTTACCCTTAATCAGATCAATCTTCTTTGTGGTTTTCTTCAGGGCTTTGATAATTTCTTCTGTACTAGCCATTTCAACTTTGTAAGACTTCTTTGATGAAACTGTTTGTGGCTTTATTGGTCCATTCACAGCCACCAAAGCAGTCTCAGTTGACCTTGGAGGATCTTGAGAGGTAGGCTTCTTGATAGTTGCCTTGATCACAGGTTTCTTTGCAGATTCCTGGACCAAAGGTTTCCTTCTTGACTTCTTCTCTGCCTCTTCCATCTCTTTATTTTTCTTTTTGGTTATGGCTGCTTTCTGTGCACTTGATCTCCTTATAAAGACTTTCTTCTTCTTTGCCTCCTCCTCCTCCCTAGCTGCTGCCATATCCTCCTACTCTTGAAGTTTCTAAGCTAGTAGTGCATCAGATTCTATCAGTTTCTGTTCTTGAGGATAGACCAACTCCACTTTCCCATCCATTATCAATTCAACTGGAGTGGGGAAGTGAGTTGTCTTCATAGCATCCCCCAATAGCTTAGGCTATCCTGGTTGAGTAGAGGTTTTCTTCTTTGAATCTTCAACCATAACCCCCTTGCGTTTGTCTTTGATTGTAGGGGTTTGTGCAGAGGAAGAAAGAGAAGCTGTTGTTGTTATTGTTGTTGCTGTTATTGCTGTTGTTGGAAGTTGTGTTGTTGTTGTTGCTGCGGCAAGATCAGAATGTTTCTTTAGGATCCTATCCATCATTGCTTGTAATTCAGCATCAAGGACAGGACTATACTTGTGTGTATATACAGGTTTGGATGGACCACTCTCCCTCTTTTTGACATCAACATCTTTAGGGTGAGAGGAGGTGGCCAAACGTGGAATAGCCTGCAACAATAGTTGCTCCATTCTGTCTTGTTTTTGGATCAGAAGTTGGATATTTGCTTCTAGGGCTTGAAGTCTACTGTCAGTCTTGGACTTGTCTTTGATAAGTGTATCAATGGCAGAAATAGTCCTCCTTGGCAGATGTCCTTCATAGCACCATCGATCCCAGTAACCAAGAAGTGGTGAAACTTTGTATGTTTCTTATCCACCTTGGTTACTTCTTTTATAATATCTTTAACTGATGGTGCAGAGACAGTTGACACTATGTTGGTCACATAATCCTGCCGTAAATGGGCGGCTGCTTTCTCCAGAGTGTTTAAATATGTGGCATCAAGCCATTCATCAACATTTGTCTCTGCAGGTGGTTCAGACACAGTTTCATCTGCAAGCCCTGTCTTCAATGCAGACATATGATCTTGTCGTTGTTGTAGACCATATAAAATCTCAAAGTCGGCATTAGACATTTCAGAAATAATGTTTAAGGCTGCATCCCCTGTGTCTGAACTGTTCCCAGTTTCTTCTGTTTGGATATTGGAGGAGGGAGTAGAAGAAACTTGAGCTTCTACACTGCAGTTTTCAAGGAGATAAGTTATACACTGCAGGCGTGAGCACTGATAAAGTAAAATATGGAGATAAGTCATACTAATACACTAGCATGCGTATATAGCTGCTGGTGTGAAAACTGTAGAGATAACTGTTAGGTATAAACGATGATGATGTTGCTTAAAATTTGTTTGTGCATCTGTACATACTCTGGGTGTGCTATAAACCTAAGTATTTGCACATATTTTGCTTCTACTGATGATCAATTTAGTCATCAAGGAATGAAGTATTACACACTAGGCAAGTCATCAGTTAAAACTTCTAAAGGACTTGACAGTGAAGAGGGATGTTTGTTGTTACTCAAAAACATTTAAAGTATTCTGAACATCAGACATTCTAAACAAAATCAACAAAGCTTCAGTGATTAAAACCGTCAGGGGAACCCGTAAGGAGATCCCGTTAGGGGAAAACAACGACAGACGAACCCATCAGGGGGATGACAAAGGTTGATCAACCCGTCAGGGGAACGCGTCAGGGTATGGCAGTGGCAATCCAAACTCATCAGGGGGAACGCGTCAGGGCATGACAGTGACATGTCAACCCATCAGGGGAACTCATCAGGGTATGACATTGGCAAGCTAACCCGTCAGGGGGAATGCTCAACACTGCATCAGTGGAAGCCATTAGTGGATGCTTTGAGTCTTAATGCCAGGGGATCAAGAAGCACTTGGATAACTCTACAACAATATATTAACTCAAGTGAAGCATGAAGCACTAATCAAGTCTTAAAAAGGACTTGTCATCAGGGGATCCGGAAGCACTAATCAAATCCACATCAGGGCTTGCTACCAGTGGATAGTTATGACTGCATACACTCGTCATCAGGTCTTACACACAAATCAATAAAACTTGTTACAGAAGCAAGAGAAATAACTAGAAAGATATTTTTGAAGTTTGGTGGTCCAATGACAACTCTCGATCATTAAATGCACGCAGATCAGGGGATGAAAAAGAAGCAACAAAAGTAACAGCAGTCTGCCACATCATTCCTAAAGGACATCGATGTGACATATATGCGGCTAAGTTGAAAGAGAAGCACGTATAAGCACGTGGGTTCAACTACTGATCTTCTATATATGCAAAAGAGTTCTCATTACACAGGTGTGGAAGAAAAACAAAAACGAAAAGAAAATCCAAAAGGACAACCAAACAAGGAGCCACACAACAAAAACTAGTTAGAAGCTTTGTAATAGATCTATATAGAGATATTCAAAGAAAAGTAGTAGCTAATGAGTGTGGAAAAAGGCTGTAATTTTTATTACAGAGAAGCTGTAACTTGTTACAGAAGTTGTAGTTGTTTAATCACATTTTTGGTTAAACAGATTTCCAGAAAAACATCAAGTTTTAGTACAACTATTTTAACTTGAATGCTTGTGTGTTCATTTTAAACTCATTATAGTTTTTCTGATATTATAACTATTTCCAACAGTGCTTAACAAGTTTTTAAAAATTGAAAAGTTTTGAGTGTTTGTATTCAACCCCCCCCCCCCCCCCTTCTACAAATACTTGAGCCTATTTTGTTATAATAATAACTTATAGAAACTTGATGGAGGAAAATTTGGATGTTGGTCCAATCAAAAGCCAAAAAGCTCATAGAGATAACTTATTCATTATAGAGATAAATTATCATGGGAACTCCAAGAGGGAATTAAGGGAGCTAGTGTGCTGATACACTAGAGATGTTATATAACAGGTTAGCATGCAAGGAAGGTCATGCAAAAAGAAGAAGTTATGTGACAAAGCTGCAATTACCAAAGAATATCAAAGATATTTTTGGAGGCAACTCATACAAAGAATGTGACGACCCGGAAATAAAATTAGTCTATGGATGATTTATCCATTTATAATTTTGTATAAAGGATTTATTCCCTATCTATGTGAATAATTAATTTATACTTTGAAATATAATATTTTCTATTATTTTTGTTTTATTATTGAGATATCTGAAATTTGGTAATGACAATTCTTGTGTGGGACCCACAAAAGGGAGTGATTATGGGAGTTTCATATGAGATTATGTTAATTATATATGTATGAAAAGTTACGTGTAATTAGGAGGATATACCGGAGGGTTACAAGTGTTGTTAACATTGATTAGTAAGTTGTTTGTGTGGCAACAGTGGATTAAGATTATGTGCATGTAAGACAACAACTGCTTAGTTTGTTTTACCAGCTATTAAGATGTTATGATGAGCAGTCGTTTTACCGCCCAAACTGACCAATTATTTTATCTCAAGGCATAATCTTAGCCGACTACTTTAATCGATTTATAAACACTATAAATACCTCATTCTGAGGTAAAATTCTAATCTCTTTTCTAAAACTCCTCTCCTAGAACTCCTCTTCAATCCACCATCTTCATTAACTTCAAGTTCTTTCTCTTGAGCAACTGTCACTTTAGGACAGCCAAGCTTTCAATTTCTTCCTCAAAGACGAAGAGGTAAGAGCTTTATTAATCTTATACTCTGCTCTGCTCCGTTTGATTTTCTCATGCATAAATATTTGAAAATACTAGTTGAGCATGCTAGTGTTCAAGAAAGAGTAAAGCTTCAAAAAGTTGTAGTAGTATTCTTTTGCATATTTGTGTGTGTGTTTTATGTAAAGAAGTAATACACACAGCAAATAGGTTTATGACGCACCCTAAGTTGGGTTTGTTCATTGTTAGGAAACATCCATGATCTTAAGAAAGGTCCTTCATTATAGCAGAGACAAACTCTAACTTAGTCTCTGATGAGTAACAATGTTAGTCTCTGAATAGTAATAATGTTAATCTCTGATGAGTGTCAATGCTAGTCTCCGATGAGTTTGGCGTTAACTTAATGAGTTTGGTGTTGAACAATTATCCACCGACAAGTTTGGTGATGGGTAAATTATCCCCTGATGGATAGTTTTTTCCATGATGTCCATCCCCTGACGAGTAGCCCATCCCCTGATGGTCATCCACTGACGAGTAGCCATCCCTGATGATTATCCCTAACAGAGGATTATCCCCTGATGGGTAGTTATTTCCCTAATGGCCATCCATTGACGAGTAGCCCGTCCCCTGATGGTCATCCCCTGACGAGTAGCCGTCCCTTGATGGTTATCCCCTGTTTATACGTAGTTTCATATTTATCTTTCAAGATATGGATTTCTCACGTTGTATCAATAATCATATTTTACAGAATCTCTCACGCACCAGTGTTTTAAGATTAAAATTAGCTAAGGACCAAAACAAGTATATACTCACTCTACTGTATTAAACAGTTTAATTCTAAGAAAAGTTAGTAATTGTATTCACCCCCCCCCCCCCCCCCCACCCCCACTCCACGGGACAAACAATTGGTATCAGAGTATTTCTAGTTTAATTCAATCTAGAGATCATGAGTAATTCGAAGGACAACACCAGAGTTCCACAACTCAAGAAGGGTGAATACTCATTTTGGAAACAAAGGATCTTAAGTTATCTTGATGTAAAAGATGACCAATACCTGGAGATTATTGAAAAAGGTCCTCCAAAAATAAAGAAGTTTATACCTGGCATCACCTCTGATGGAGTTACTGCACCAGGCAAATATGAAGCATAAAGTCCAAAAGAATTTACTCAATCAGAAAAGGAGGAGGTTGCTAAGGATAAAAAGGTCAGAGATATCCTTATCACAGCACTTGATAACAGCATGCTATACAAAGTTATGAAGTGCAAAACATCCAAGGAGGTTTGGGACAAGCTCACTGTCCTATGTGAAAGGAATGACCAAATCAAGCCAAGTAAGCAACTCCTATTGATTCAACAATATGAGTTGTTTACTGCCAAGGATGGTGAATCTCTTGATGATCTATATGCGAGATTCATCTAATTAATTAATAATTTATCTACCTATGGTCAGGAGTATTATGTGCTTCAAGTAAATCACAGATTTCTTAGAGCTCTTCCCAAACATTGGGATCCAAAGACTACTGCAATCAGAGAAGCCAACAAAGATCTAAGTCTTCTAACACTATATGAGATTTATGAAAACTTGAAGAGCTATGAGTTAGAAATCTAGCAATGGAATAAGCAACACTCCAAAGATAAATCTGTTGCATTGATTGCAGAGCCAAAGACAAAGAAGCTTAGTGGATACATGAAGGTCTCTATTGAGAAAAAAGATTCCAATGATGAGGAAATAGAAGAAAGTGAGACTGAAGAAAATGAAGTTAGGAGTTATACACCTGAGGAGCTGGATGAAATTGATGAAAGTCTGACCTACATTGTTAGGAAATTTAAAAACTTAAGATTTCAAAGAGGGAGAAATTTTAGGAAATGCTCATCATCAACATCTATTGTTGTCAAGCCAAGCCAATTAACCATGATTGACAAATCCAAAATCAGGTATTATAACTACAATGAGTTTGGTCACTTTGCCAGTGAATGCAAGAAGCCCAAAGCTAGGAAAAAGAAAGACTTCAAGGATGATCAAGTAGATTACAAAAAGAAGTACTTTGATATTCTCAAGAAAAAGGGAAAGGCATATATAGTTGAACGCAAGGACTGAGAGGATTCAAATGAATCTAATGCTGAAGAAGAGATTGTAAATTTGGCTTTAATGGCTAAATCCTCAAGTAAGTCTGAAGGAGAAGCTGGATCACAGAACTCTTCACCAACTAAGGTAAATAACTTCAATATTTCTTCAATTTCTAAAAATGAATGTGATGCTACCATTCAAGAAATGGCCAAAGAGATTTATGACTTGCATGTTAGTTTAAGATCTCTTACAAAAGCAAACTAGGATTACTGAGATCAATAATGTTGTTTCTAAGAGAAATACTTTATTAGAATTTGATCATCTTGATAATGTCTTGAAAAAAGAAGTTTATCTAGTTGAAAAACTCAAGGCTGAACAAGATAAAATAAAACAATGGACACAATCCTCACACAAAGTGCAGGATCTTTTAGACTCACAAAATCCTAATCAAAAGGTTGGATTAGGATACTCAAAAATGCCCATTGTTGTATCAGTTGGTGAACAACCCATCACCATTGATAAAGATAAAGAAATTGAAGCTAGCAGAGAATCTAAAACAGCAATAAAATTAAAACCAATTAAATTTGTTAAACTTGTTAAGATTAAGATATGTGAAAGTTCTAAAGTTGTAAATTCCACATCTGTAAAGAAAACTTTGGAACCAGTGCTAGAGAAAAAAGGCAACTAAGAATGTTGGTTTGCTTACTGACAAACAATTAAAAGAAAAGCTAAAAAGCAGTCCAATATTTAAGCCTAAGAAAAACAGGAATGGTAAATTAGGTATTAATAAATATAGTAATTATGCACCAATACCTAATGCGCCTAGAAAGACATGCACCACGTGTGGGAACTCTAACCACCTTGCTTCTCAATGCATAAAAATTACTGATGACATGCATGTTCCTCCTATTTCTTATGCAGCTCCTTGTCCATACATTGCACCACCTCAATATATGTCATATCATTACTGTGGTGATTTTAGACATGCATCATATACTTGCAATTCTTATTGAAACTATTATTATGTTTACCCCTCTATGCCTAATGTTCACAATAACACAAGGAGAATGTCTCCTCAAAAGTTAAGGATTGTTCATAAGCCACCTAGGATCAAGGTGGATCTTTCAACTCCTAAAAAAAGGAAAGAAATGAAAAAGAATACACAATCAATAACCAAAACTAAAACTGTGATTAAAACTGTTAAATTAAAACCCAAGCAATCTTGGGTTCCTAAAAGATCTAACTAGTTTACATGTGTGTGCAGGGCAAGAAGAAGAAGCAGCTGTGGTACTTGGATAGTGGTTGTTCAAGACACAAGGTTGGAAATAAGTCCCTATTCTCACAATCTGAGGAGAAAGTTGGCCCAAAAATGTCCTTTGGAGATGACGGCATTGGATACACCATGGGATATGGCAAAGTAGTTCATGGAAATGTCATCATTGAAGATGTAGCTTTGCTTGATGGCATAATGCACAATCTACTCAGTGTTAATCAGTTTTGTGATAAAGGCTATCAAGTTGTTTTTAAGGATGAAAAATGTCTTATAAGCAACATAAAGACTAGAGATGTTATAGTGTCTAAAGTCAAAAAAGACAATGTATACATAGTTGACTTCTGCTCAACAAAAGAAGGACAATACACATGCTTTTACAGCAAAGTATCAGCAGATGAAAGTTGACTATGGCATAAGAAGTTGTCTCACCTAAACTTCAAGACAATTAATAGTTTGGTGAGAAAAGGATTAGTGACAGGATTACCACAACTTGAATTTGCTCAAGATGGTTTTTGTGGATCTTGTCAGAAGGGAAAACAAAAGAAAATTTCCTTCAAAAATAAAGAAGCATCATCAATAACAAGGCCAATTTATTTAATACACATGGATTTATTTGGTCTTGTTAATGTGATGTCTATATCCAAAAAAAGGTATGCATTTGTAATTGTTGATGACTATTCAAGATACTCATGGGTTAAGTATTTACATACCAAGGATGAAGCTCTCCAACTAATCATTGATCACATTAAAAGAATAGAACTTGAATCTCGTGAGAAAGTCAAGGCCTTAAGGAGTGACAATGGGACTGAATTCAAGAATTCAATAGTGGAGATATTTTATGTGGCAAAAGGCATCTCACATACCTTTTCAGCTCCCATAACTCCTCAACAAAATGGAGTTGTTGAAAGAAAAAATAGGACCTTGATTGAAGACGCTAGAACCATGCTTGAAAAAGCCAAGTTGCCTACCTAATTTTGGGCTGAAGCAATTTCAACTGCATGTTTCACTCAAAATAGGATTTGATCACCAAAGCTCATAACAAGACTCCTTATGAGCTTATGACAGGCAGGAAACCTAATGTTAAATTTATTTATGTGTTTGGTTGCAAATTTTTTGTTCTCAAAAATCAAGGAGAAACTTAGGAAAATTTGATACCAAAGCTGATGAGGCAATTTTCCTAGGATAGTCATTAACAAGCAAAGCATATAGAGTTTACAACCTTAGACTCCACATTGTTATAGAATCAGTACATGTAGCCTTTGATGAGAAAAAGATTGAAGAAATGCATGATGATGCAGAAGGAAGCCATAACAGACTAAGGTTTGAAAATGAAAATGAGCAAACAGATGCTGAAATTGACTCGTCAGATAATGAAACTGATGTGTGCAAAACAATGGAAAATCTAGTAATCCCTAATGACAATCTAAATCATCAAGAAGCCCCCTCAGTGGATAGAGTAAATCTCTTGGACAACAGTTCAGGAAATACTCTATCAGGGGATAATTCATCAGGGAATGTACCATCAAGGGAAAACTTAAGCCTTGACCTGAGCACTAGTTCAAGGGGAGTTTTCTATGAATCTGAGAGCACTACACACCATGAAGGACTTGGAACAAATGAAGCTTCTTCTTCAAGAAGTTTACCTCCACAAATAAGATGGACAAGAGATCATCCTATGGAGCAAGTTATAGGAGATCCATCTAAAGGTGTGTCAACAAGAAGTGCTACTTAGAATGAATCTCTATACCTCAACTTTCTATCCAAGATTGAACCTAAAAAGGTTGAGGAAGCATTACAAGATGCTGATTAGGTAATTGCTATGCAAGATGAACTCAATTAGTTTGTGAGAAACAAAGTCTGGAGACAGTACCAAAACCAAAGAATAAATCAATCATTGGTACTAAATGGATCTTTAAAAACAAGCTGGATGAAGCTGGTATAGTGACAAGAAATAAGGCCAGACTAGTTGCATAGAGTTATTCACAAGAAAAAGGAATTGACTATGATGAAACCTTTGCACCAGTAGCTAGATTGGAACCAATAAAGATATTTCTTGCCTATGTTGTTCATGCAAATTTTAAAGTATACCAAATGGATGTAAAGAGTGCCTTTTCTGAATGGGAAAATACAAGAAGAGGTGTATGTGTTAAGTATAAATGATGATGATGATTAGAGTTTTGTTTGTGCATCTGTAAATGTTCAAGGTGTTTTATAAACCTAAGTATATGCACATATTTTGCATCCACTGATGATCATCTTAGTCATCAGGGGATGAAGTTTTTCACACTAGACAAGTCATCATTTGAAATTCCTAAGGGACTTGATAGTGAAGAGAAATGTCTGTTGTTACTCAAACACACTTTAGTATTCCGCACATCAGACATTCCAAACGAAATCAACAAAGCTTCAGTGATTAAGACCATCAGGGGATGACATAGGCAGGCCAACTCATCAGGGGAACGCATCAAGGTATGGAAGTGGCAAGTCAAACTCATCAGGGGGAACGCGTCAGGGCATGACAGTGACATGCTAACTTGTCAGGGAAAATCATCAGGGTATGACAGTGTCAAGCTAACTCGTCAAGGGGAATGCTCAACACTGCATCAATGGAAGCCATCAATGTATGCTTTGAGTCTTAACATCAGAGGATCAAGAAACACTTGGTTAACTCAAATGAAGTTTGGAGCACTGATTAAGTCTTAGATAGGACTTGTCATCAGGGGATCCAGAAGCACTGATCAAGTTCACATCAGGGCTTGTCATCAGTGGATAGTTGTGACTGCATACACTTGTCATCAGGTCTTACACGCAAATCAATGAAGCTTGTTATAGAAGCAAGAGATATAAACTAGAGAGACATCTATTGAAGTTTGGTGGTTCAATGATAACTCTCGATCATTAAATGCACATAGATCAGGGGATTCTATTGAAGTTTGGTGGTTCAATGAAAACTCTCGATCATTAAATGCACGCAGATCAGGGGAAGAAAAAGAAGTAACAAAAGCAACAACAGTCTAACACATCATTCCAAAAGGACATCGATGTGACATATATGCGGCTAGGTTGAAAAGAGAAGCACATCCAAGCACATGGGTTCAACTACTGATCTTCTATATATGCAAAAGAGTTCTCATTACAAAGTATCAATTGAACAGATCAACCAACACATTGAAGCACACAAACACTAGAGAGAAGCTTTGTAATATATCTTGAGAGAAATATTCAAAGAAAGTGTGAAGCTAGTGAGTGTGAGATCGTAGCTGTAATTCATTACAGAATTTGTAACTGATTAATCATATTTGTGATTAACTAGATTTCCAGAAAAACCTCAACTTTTAATACAACTATTTTAACTTGAACTCTTGGGTGTTCATTTTAAAAGTCATTAAAGTTTTTCTAATATTGTAGCTATTTCCATCAGTGCTTAACAAAGTGTTTTAAGATCGAAAAAGTTTTTAGTTTTTTTTTTTCTCCCCCCCCCCCCCCCCCCCCCCCTTCCCCTTCTACAAATACTTGAGCCTATTTTGTTCTAACAGTATGCCTAGCAAGCTCCTAGCTTTGAAGATCATCAATTTCCTAATCATGTCTACAGGTTAGACAAAGCACTCTATGGACTTAAACAAGCACCAAGAGCATGGTATGATACTCTATCTCAGTTTTTAATTGAAAATAAATTTACTAAAGGTATTTGTTAGTCATAAATGATGATGATGATATTTATAGAATAAATTATGCATCTATAAATACTTATGGTATTCAATAAACCTAAGTATCCGCACAAGTTTTGCTTCCATTGATGATCGATCTGATCATCAAAGGAGGAAATACTCTTCACTATGTCAAGTCTTCAAGGAAACCTCAGGGCTTGATATGTGAAGAGGAATGTCTGTTGTTACTCAAAAATAGTTAAAGTATTCTGCACTTCAGACATTCCAAACAAACTCAACAAAGCTTTAATGATTAAAAACCATCAGGGAAATCCATCAGGGGAACCCATCAGGGGATGACAAAGGCAGACCAACCCGTCAAGGGAACGCGTAAGGGTATGGCAGTGGCAAGCCAAAACTCATCAGGGGGAACGCGTCAGGGCATGATCAAGACATGTCAACCTATTAGGAGAAGACATCAAGGTATGACAGTGTCAGGCTAACCCGTCAGGGGGAATGCTCAGCACTACATCAGTGGAAGCCATCAGTGTATGTCATGAGTCATAACATCAGGGGATCTGGAAGCACTTAGTAAACTTAAGTGAAGTTTGAAGCACTGATCTAGTCTTTGACAAGACTTGTCATCAAGGGATTTAGAAGCACGGATCAAGTTCACATCAGGGCTTGCCATTAGTGGATGGTTATGACTACATACACCCGTCATCAGATCTTACACGCAAATCAGTGAAGCTTGTTGAAGAAGCAAGAGATATTAACTGGAAAGATATCTCTTGAAGTTTGTTGGTCCAATGACAACTCTCGAACATTAAATGCACGCAAATCAGGGGATGAAAAAGAAGCAACAAAAGTAGCAACAATCTGACACATAGTTCCTAAAGGACATTGATGTGACATATATGCGGCTAAGTTGAAAAGAGCAGCATGTCTAAACACGTGGGTTCAACTACTGATCTTCTATATATGCAAAAGAGTTCTCATTACACCAAAAATCAATTCAACGGACCAAACAAACACTGAAGCATACAAATCACTAGAGAGAAGCTTTGTAATAGATCTTGAAAGAAATATTCAAAGAAAATAGAAGCTAGTATGTGTGAAAAAGAAACTGTAATTTTATTACAGAATTTGTAGCTGTTTAATCACAATTGTGATTAATCAGATTTCTAGAAAAACCTCAAGTTTTAATAGATCTATTTTAACTTGAATACGTCTGTTCATCTGATTATCTGTTATTGTTTTTCTAAGTATAGTAGCTATTTCCTGTTGTACAAAAAGTTAAAAAAGAAGAAAAAGTTTTGAGTGTTTGAATTCCCCCCCCCCCCACCCCTATTACAAACACTTGAGGCTATTTTATTCTAACAGTATCATAGATAAAACTTTATTTCATAGAAAATATGCTAGTGATTTGATAATTGTCTAAGTCTATGCTGATGACATTATCTTTGATTCTACTGATGAGAGCTTATGCTCTGAGTTTTCTAAACTTATGCAAAGTAGATATAAGATGAGCATGATGGGAGAATTAACTTTCTTTTTGGGTTTACAGGTTAAAAAAAACCACTAATGAAATTTTTGTTAGTCAAACAAAATCTTTAAAATACCTAAAAAATTAATTTACAAGATGTTGCAACTACTAAAACTCACATGCCAACAACCACTAAACTTAACAAAGACTTAACTGGTAAAAAGGTTGATGTTTCAAATTATAGAGGCATGATAGGCTCTCTCTTATATCTCACTACAAGTAGACCTGATATAATGTTTTCAACTTGTTTATGTGCTAAATTTCAATCAGATCCTAGAGAATCTCATTTGATTACAGTAAAAAGAATATTTAGGTATCTTAAGGATACTCCAAATCTTAGCATTTGTTATCCTAAAGATTATGGATTTGATCTAATAGGTTATTCAGATGTAGATTATGCAGGTTGCAGATTAGACAAGAAAAGCACAACGGGAAGCTATCATTTCTTGAAAATAAATTAGTATCATGGTTTAGCAAGAAACAACATTTTGTGTCTACCTTAACAACTAAAGCAGAATACATTACTGCTGGGAGTTGTTGTGCTCAACTTTTATGGATGAAAAATCAACTACTGGACTATAGTATGGTGTATAATCAAATTTCTATTTATTGTGACAACACTAGTGTTATTTCCATTATAGAAAATCCTGTGCAACACTCTAGAACAAAGCACATAGACATTAGGTACCATTTCATCAAGAACATGTGATGAATGGTACTGTGGAACTTCATTTTGTTCCAATAAAGAAGCAGCTTACAAACATATTCACCAAACCATTGGATGAAGCAACCTTTAGAAGGTTGGTAAGTGAGGTAGGTATGCTCATCTTTGGTGAATAAGATTCTTTGAAAATTTTGTGCAAGTCTGGTTTGCAGCAGTAGTTGATAATTTTCTGATGACTTAGTTACCAGAGACTAATTAACAGCTAAATGAAGCAGGTGAAATTATCTTTTGACAAAATTAATTGTTTATAAAGATAATAACACTGTGAAGCATTAGTCAATAATTGTTATTATTAAAGGATAATTATTACCTGATGATAATGCAGCAGTGGCTAATTATCCTACACCAGTTTAACTGTCAGTGGATAATTGACTCCTAATTGTATATATATAGTAGAGAAACTTTTATACTATGCAGGATTCCCTATGTTAATATTCTTCATCTATTTAAAGATCTTGTCATAGCCGATTCAGGTATTGTCTTAACTCTCTACTTCATTATTCTTTATTTCTTCTAATTCTGCTACAATGAAGGATGTTAGTAATGATCCAACTCATTCTACCCAAGTAGCAAAACCCTCTAAAAACAAGTCTATATCAAAAGCTACCACCTCTATCTCTCAAAAAATAAAGGTTGTAAAATGAAAATAACCAGAACCGGCAATAGTTGAGGGGGAGAGTGAGCATTTAGAGGAGGTTATGAGGAAGAAATAAGGAACAATGAGAACCATTGGAGACTACTTAATATTCTCTCAAAAGGATATTAAGTTCTAAAAGGAAAAAGCACATCTCTAGGTTAGGTGTAACCTCTCATAAGGATGTATCTATTAAAAATAGTCCACCTCCAAGGACACAAGTATTTGAGTCTACAATTACCACATCTATAAATACCTTTCAGATAGAGAATAAGAAATAAGCTCTACTCAATGATCAACCTGTCACTAAATGCACGCACAGGGTCTCACATTGATGCTTCTCTTTTCTCTATTCAAGAGGAGCAGCCAATATTCAAATTCTACCCTTATTATTTTTTTTTCTCTCTTTGATATTTCTTAAGAAGCAATGGAAAATTTCTTAATTCCATTGGTTTTAGATTCTATTAGGAATTATAGTATTTGATGATGATGTATAAACACTTAGAATTGTTAGACTTTATATTGGACAAGTAACCGCAGTAGTGTTCTATCAAAGGCTACCATCAGAGTTTGCAGGTACGCATCAGAGACTACAAAGACTGCATTTAGAGAGTTCAACAAAAGTCAAAATTGGTCAGCAAAATTAGTTCATCGGAGACCAAGGTTTTGTTCATCGGAGACTAAGTTTTTGTTCATCAGAGACTAAGTCTTTTAGAGACTAAGTGTTTGCTCATCGGAGACTAATGTTGAAGCTACCAGAGACCAAGACAAAGACATTTCAATGCATCAAAGTAGCCTTGAGAAGATTTGGTCATTGCTAAAGTTATTTGGCTAACGCCAAACTCAACATTACTCAACCCCAAAGTCATTTTGACTGTCACCAAAGTCATTTACTTATCGCCAAAGATGTCGGGCAAATCAAACAACAATGCCAAAGTCATCGGGCAAATCAACAACATCACCAAAAAGACTATCACCAAAGTCATGGGGAAAATGTCTATCGCTGAAGTCAACTACTCGAGCATCAGGGGATAAATATCTACTGATGAACAAAACAGCTCATCAAGGGATAAATATCCACTGAGGAACAAAACAGCTCGTCAGGGGATAAATATCCACTGATGAACAAGAGACTATCTATCAGGGGATAAAATAATCAGAGACTAAAAATGACATATGGGATGACACATGACTGAGTTCACAAATTCACTAACTCAAGTTTAAAGGCAGTGGAATTAAAACATAGATAGTGGTCCAATAAGGAGAGATTGGCTGCCAAAAAAGCTTCAAGGAGATAAGTTATACACTTCAGGTGTAAACACTGATAAAGTAAAATATGGAGATAAGTCATACTTATACACTAGCATGCATATATAGTTGCTCGTATGAAAACTGTAAAGATAAATTATAGAAACTTGAAGGAGGAAAAAGTGGAAACTAGTCTAATCAAAAACCAAGAAGCTCATAGAGATAAGTTATTTACTATAGAGATAACTTATCATGAGAACTCTAAGAAGAAAATGAGGGAGTTGGTGTGCTGATACACCAGAGATATTACATAACAGGTTGGCGTGCAAGGAAGAAGTTATGTGACAGAGCTGCAATTATCAAATAATATCAGAGATATTTTTGGAGACAATAAGGAGAGATTGGCTCCCAAAGAATCTTCAAGGAGATAAGTTATACACTGCAGGTGTAAACACTGATAAAGTAAAATATGGAGATAAGTCATACTTATACACTAGCATGCGTATATAGCTGCTGGTGTGAAAACTACAGAGATAACTTATAGAAACTTGAAGGAGGAAAACTATGGAAGCTGGTCATATCAAAAACTAGGAAGCTCATAGAGATAAGTTATTCACTGCAGAGATAACTTATCATGGGAACTCCTAGAGGAAAATGAGGGAGCTAGTGTGCTGATACACCAGAGTTACATAACATGGTGGCGTGCAAAGAAGGTCGTGCAAAAAGAAGAAGTTATGTGATAGAGCTACAATTACCAAAGAATATCAGAGATATTTTTGGAGGCAACTCACTATAGAAACTTGGAGAACAAGGAAGCTATGTCTATAAATAGAGACATGGAGCAACTGAGATAATATACTTGAGAGATACAACAAAAACACACTGAGATACACAAAAACACAAGTATTCTTATTATCTTAGAGAGAAGCAAGTTTTTCATAACTTGAAAGAAGCAAGTTTTCATAAACTTGAGAGAAGCTAGAAATCATTTTTCTAGAATGCAGCTGTTATTTTAAACAGATATTGTCTGCAACTGGTAATCACTACCAAAAATAATTGTAAAGATTCAAATTTATTTACAATAAATATACATATTGTAGATTAATATTCATATCTTGTAATTTGCTTTATTGTTTCATATGTTATATCTTTTCAGTAAAGTTGTTTTAACTATTCTTAAGTTTTAAATTGTATTAAACAGTTTAATTCTAAGAAAAGTTAGTAATTGTATTCAACCCCTCCTTCTATAATTACTCCACGGGACAAACAGATTCTTCGATAGTTCAAACATCAAAGAAGCCAATTCTTGAAGTTGAAACAAATAGCCGCTCTCAACTAATCAGTGGACACTACACTTGTACTTTCTCAAACATCCACTAATACAAAACATTTACTTTCTATATCTCCTACACCACTCAAGGTCACCTAAAATAGAAAGATTTCGTATTTCTAGTGAGCTGAGAGAATTTAAAATGAGAGTTAGACCTTGTGTCTGGAAAAAGGTGAGGAAAAAGAAATTAAAGCAAAATTTTTTGGGAAAGTAAGTGTGAAAGACTGACTTGTAAAAGTTAGGCAAAAAGTGAGGGTGTGAGCAATGATGAGATCCTTGAAGAAAAGAATAGAGAGAAATTGTTTCACACACTACCTTTGCAACTCATGTATTCTCTGATCACCACTATACTCAGAAATCAGTGGATACTAAGAAAAGAACTTGTGAATGTTTGGTTGGATGCAAGCAACACAAGATTATTATATGATGCAGCAACATACTTCATATAAGAATATTTGATCACATATAGGTCAAGTGCAACTGTACTCACATAATGTTTTTGAAGCATTGATCAAAGAAAGTACAAAATGAAGCTCCAACTCTTCATAATCAATGGCCTTCAAACAAAGGTCAAACAATTTCTTCCTACTAGTCAACCTATATTAGTGATTTCTACCCTCCAACATTAAGATGCTGATGTCAAAAAGGGGGAGAATGACTAAGGCAAAGGGAGTAAAGAGTAATTCTGATAATGATAGGGGGAGAATTGTTAAAAATATTAATAGAATGATGGTTGGGTATCAAGGAACTGAAACATCAAAACCATCACTGTTAAGTTCATGTACAATTATGTTTTTACATGTTTAAATTCAATTATAAGTAATGGTGTTATAAGGTTGTGTTTTGACATCATCATAAAACCTTGATTTATGTTTCTCATTGATAATCATAAATAGGGGGAGATTGTTAAGAATTATAATATTTGATGATGATGTATAAACACTTAGCATTGTTTGACTTGTAATTGTACAAGTACTTATAGTAGTGCACTATGAGAAACTACTAACAAAGACTGCAGGTGAGCATAAGAGACTACAATGCACGCATTTGGAGAGTTCAACAAAAGTCAAAATTGGTCAAGTAAAATTAGCCTATCGAAGACTACATTTTTGCCTATCTAAGACTAAGATTTAGCCTCTTAGAGACTAAGGAATTAGACTCTCAGAGACTAAGTTTTTGCCTATCGGAGATTAAAATTGAGCTTATCAGAGACTAAGAGTCAAAGACTAAAATTTAACATGTCGGAGACTAAAATTTTAGCCTATCAGAGACAAAAATTTTAGCATGTCGGAGACTAAGGTTTGATCTACCAGAGAGTAATGTTGAAACTATTAAAAACTAAGGCAAAGACTCTCTATTGCATTAAAGTAGCCTTGAAAAAATTTGATCGTAGCCAAAGTCATTGGGCAAATCAACAACAACGCCAAACTCAAAATTACTCATCGCCAAAGTCATCAGGTAATTTACACTAGCACCAAAGCACTCGCTCATCAGTGGATAAAATGTGAAGCGCCAAAATGCTCGAGCGTCAGGGGATAAATCTCTCGGCATTAGGGGACAAGTTCTTGGCATCAGGGGACAAGTTCTCGGTGCCAGGGGATAGATTTATCGGCATCAGAGATAGGTTTCTCGTCATCAGGGGATGGATTTCTCGTCACCAGAGACTGTTCATCAGGGGATAAATGAACAGATACTAAAGATGATTTATAAGATGACTTATGAGATGACATATGACTGAGTTCACAAATCCACTAACTCAAGATTAAAGGAGGTAGAATTAAAATATAAATGGTGGTCCAATAAGGAGAGATTGACTACCAAAGAAGCTTTAAGGAGATAAGTTTTACACTGTAGGTGTGAACACTAATAAAGTAAAATTTGGAGATAAGTCATCTTATACACTAGCATGCGTATATAGCTGCTGATGTGAAAACTGTAAAGATAACTTATAGAAACTTGATGGAGGAAAATTTGGAAGTTGGTTCAATCAAAAGCCAGAAAGCTCATAGAGATAACTTATCATGGGAACTCCAAGAGGAAATTAAGAGAGTTGGTGTGCTGATACACCAGAGATGTTACATAACAGGTTGACGTGCAAGGAAGGTCATGCAAAAAGAAGAAGTTATGTAAAAGAGCTACAATTACCAAATAATATCAGAGATATTTTTTGAGGCAACTTATACAAAGAAGCTTGGAGGTCAAGGGAGATATGTCTATAAATAAAGATATGGAGCAGCTGAGAAAATACACTGATACACTGAGATAGCAGACATCATATGATTATTGAAATACACAATATTTGTGTAAACTACAAGAACATATCTTAGTAAATCAAACACATCTCAAATTAATAGCAGATGTAATTATATTATAGAAAGTGTAGCAAGTTTTCATAAACTTGAGAGAAGCTAGAAATCATTTTTCTAAAGTGTAGCTGTTATTTTAAATAGAGATTGTCTACAGCTGGTAAACACTACTAGAAAGAATTGTAAGATTCAAATTGATTTACAATAAATATACTTATTGTAGATTGTTTTCCCAGTGAGATGCCGAGAACTTGTAGAAGGGGGGTTGAATACAAGTTCTTTGAATACTTTTCAAATTTCTTGTTCTTTAAGAAATTAAACTTTCTTGCGGAATATAAAGAACAAAAACTCAAATCAATTTATAAACAATTGCTATATTGATTTCACAACTGATTACAAATTCTAACAACCATAATAAATATGATCATCAGCTTCTTTTCTATTCTGTATAGGAAAAGATACAAACTATGAAAAACCTATACAGCTTCAAATTACAGTTCTCTATAAATCTAATTACAGCTTCTCTAACAACTGAATTATCATTAACTCAGTTCCTATTCTGAATAAAATTCAGCTTCCTTATTCGAATCAAATACAATCCTTCCTTTTTGATAAGAACATATTTCTAGTTAGTTTCCTTACCAGCTACGTCTTCAATAATATCTTGCTTTAAGTGGAAGACATTCCTTTTTAATTCGAACTCTGTATCTTTCAGGAAATAAATCACGATTAGTCCCTGATGCTTCATCTTTAGTCTCTAATGACGTCATTACTAGTCTCTGGTGCATTTAGTCCCTGATGACGTCAGATTGTGTAATCTCCGATAGAGTTATTTAGTCTCCGATGCTTTAAGGCTTAGTCTCCGATGACATCAACTTAGTCTCTGATGCTTTTATCTTTAGTCTCAGATGACGTAAGCTTTAGTCTCCGACTTCTTTAGACTTAGTCTCTGATGACGTAAGCCTTAGTCTCCGATAGGCAAAACTAGTCTCCGACAGATAAAATCTTTTTAGTCTCTGACCAGTTCTCATAGTCTCCGATAAGCTTTTTTGCAAACTCTAACGGATCAAATACACACTTCGACTTTCTGAAGCTTCGATACACCATTCCAGCAGTTACTTACAAATAAGAAATATTTATATCTCTTTACAAAGAATTAATAAATTACAAACAAAGAGATAACTGCTAGCTACAAAACTTCAGTGTTACTAATTAACACTTTCTATACATTTGTACTCTAAGTAATCTAAAGACAATCATCATCAAATGTTCTAAAACCTAACAATCTCCCCCTAATTATGAATATCAGAATGATAAGCATAATTTCAAGGTTGATGATGATGTCAAAACTTAACATTACAATTACTTAAAAAAAGAATAAAGAATTGCTAACTACAAATGTATTCTGAACTAAGATCTTTGATCTGTTGTTCAGCTTCCACCAGGACTCAGGTTTAAATCCTATAAGTCTGGCTTTAAAAAAAAATTACAGCTTATTTTTAACAAACAACTCCAACACAACAAGTTTACCTCATTTTTTCTTTAACAACTCCAGCCTTTCTTTTATGTTTTTCCTCAGCAACTCCAGTCTGTCTATCAACAGCTTTTTCAGCACCAACTCAATTTCTTTTGTAGCAACCTTGAGCAAACTGATAAATCCTTCAATATGTCGCTCACTGACACTATTAATATCTCTGTTGTAATTAAAGAAGACTTTCTCTCCATGAAAAGTCTCATACCATAATCCTAGAGGTTTAGGATTGGCTTCCGGCACAGTATCCACCTTATGCTTCACCTTCATTACCTTTTGAATCTGGTTTCGAAGTTTCATGTTGAGATCAGAAGTTTCAAGCACAACAGTTAGCAACCACTCCAGGTCTTCTTTCTTTTGTCCCTCCAAGGCTAGCTTTTCAAACTTCAGAGATTCTCCATCTTTCAAGAAAACATGGAGAAATTCTTTGTTATTTGTACCCTTTACCAGATTTATCTTCTTTGTGGTCTTCTTAAGGGCCTTGATGATTTCTTCTGTACTTCTCATTTCAACCTTGTAAGACTTCTTTGATGAAACTGTTTGTGGCTTTGTTGGTCCACTCACAACCACCAAAGCAGTCTCAGTTGACCTTGGAGGTTCTTGAGAAGTAGGCTTTTTAATAGTTGCCTTAATCACAGGTTTCTTTGCAGATTCCTGGACCAAAGGTTTCCTTCGTGATTTCTTCTCTGCCTCTTCCATCTCTTTATTTTTCTTTTTGGTTATGGCTGCTTTCTATGCACTTGATCTCCTTGTGAAAATCTTCTTCTTCTTTGCCTCCTCATCTTCCCTTTTTGCAGCCATATCTTCCTCCTCTAGAAGTTTTTGAGCCAATAGAGCATCAGCTTCTATCAATTTTTGCTTTTGAGGATAGACCAACTCCACTTTCCCATCCATTATCAGTTCAACTGGAGTGGGAAAGTTAGCTGTCTTCATGGCATCTCCCATTAGCTTGGGTTGTCCTGGTTGAACAGTGCTTTTCTGCTTTGAATCTTCAACCATAACCCCTTTGCCTTTATCTTTGAATGTAGGGGCTTGTGCAGAGGAAGAAGGAAAAGCTTTTGTTGCTGCTTTTGCTGTTGCTGTTGTTGCTATTGTTGTTGTTGTTGTTGTTGTTGTTGTTGCTATTGTTGTTGGTGGTGGTGTTGGAAGTTGTGTTGTTGTCGTAGCTACTGCAAGATTAACATGTTTCTTTAAGATCCTGTCCATCATTGCTTGTAATTCAACATCAAAGACAGAACCAGTCTTGTTGTGTACAGGTACAGATTTGAATGGACCACTCTCCCGCTTTTTGACATCAGCATTTTTAGGTTTAGAGGGGATAGCCAGACTTGGAATTGCCTGCATAAATAGCTGCTCCATTCTGTCTTGCTTTTGGATTAGGAGTTAGATGTTTGCTTCAAGGGCTTGAAGTCGACTGTCAGTCTTGGACTTGTCTTTGATAAGTGTATCAATGGCAGTAATTGTCCTCCTTGGCAGGTGTCCTTCATAGCACCTTCTAATCTTTTCGGTCTCCAACTCCATCCTTTCCTCAATTTTCTTCATTGCACCATGGATGCCAGTAACCAAAAAGTGGTGAAACTTTGTGTGTTTCTTATCCACCTTGGTTATTTCTTCCATTATGTCATGAATTGATGGTGTAGATGTAGTTGACCCTATATTGGTCACATAGTCCTACCTTAATTGGGCGGCTGCACCTCTAGAGTGTTGGCATAAGAGGCATCAAGTCATTCATCAACATTATGCTCTGGAGCTTTTTCAGGCACAGGGTCATTTGCAAGCTGTGTCTTCAAGGCAGAGATATGATCTTGTCTTTGTTGTAGACCATATAATTGTTCAAAATCTACATTGGACATTTCTGAAAGTACTTGTAAAGCTGCATCCCCTGTGCTTGATCTAATCTCGGGTTCTTCTGTTTGGATATTGATGGAGGGAACAGAAGAAACCGAAGTGTCTTGTGAGCTTGTTTCAACAGGTTGTAAAAATATACCTGCTGAAAATTTCTCTCTGTTCTTTTGTTCAAGGATCTTATCCTTGCTCACACCCTCTCCTTTTGCCTGGGGTTGGGCACCCAGCTTCTCTTTCTCTCCTTTTTCCAAGCTATCTAAAGCTTGACTCTTTTGTATGTGTATATTCTTTCCTTTTTCCAAGTCAGGAGCCTGACTCTCACTATTTATTCTCACATTCTCACTCATTTGGATCGTGTCACTCTGTCCTACAGAAGTGGGGGTTTGAGAAGAGCTTGTGACAGCATGGATAGGAGGTTCCCTTTGTTTATCTTGGGCTAGGGATCTATACATGGAATCTGCTTGAGAGCTTGTCTCGATTATTGGCTCTTCTTGGGAAAAATCAAGAGAATCAATCATATGTTTGTCAAAAGAATCAAGAGTGGGAGAAAAAGGAGAAGAATGTACAGTTTGGAGTGTTGGCTGTTCCTCAGACATTGAAAATTGAGGAACATCAAAAGATGACTCTGTGTGTGCACTCCTTGTGTCACTCTTTTCTTTTATTTTCTCTCTTTGGGTTGCCTCTTGTTGGTGAACAAGAGGTTATGCAGACTCTGTACAGTGTATTCCTGGTTGGGAACTTTCTTCAATGTCAACATCTTTTTGGGAGGATGGTGACAGTTCACTGTTTTTCCTTATAACCTCCATTGCCTTTTGAGAAGCATTGGAGTGCTGTGAGCTTTTGGTTATAACTCTCTTCTTTCTCTGAAGTGGAACTTCAGCTTCTTGTTCTCCCTCATCCTCACTTGCTCCCTCAATTATTTTTCTTTTAATTGGGAGTTTTGTGATTGTCTTTGGTTTTACAACCACAATCTGTTGAGAGACTGTGGAGGGGGCTATAGATAGTTGATATGAAGTGGTTGGAAGATTAATGGGGTTTTGGCTGTCAATATCCTCAAAGAATTGCAAAGAATAAAGATTTGGAAGCCTGTCAATGAGAATAGATCTCATGACAGGTGGGAAAAATAAAGGAACTATTACCTTTGCAGATTTATGCTTCACATCTGTAAATATTCTTTTACTCTGCAAAACAGTTGGTAAAACTTGCATTCCAGTAATATCAAGGTTAGGAATTAGATATTTAACAATCATCATCAAAAACCTAGAATAATTTTATTTTTACTGGTTTTAAGTTTTATCAAAAGATTTTGCAGAATTAAAAGCCCAATGTTAATATGCCTATCATACAACACACTAAAAGTGATTTGTTGTGTGAGTGTAGTGATAGCATCATAGCCACTGCATTTAGTAGAAAATGCTTTTATTATTATGTCAAAAAATAGTGACCACTCTTGCCTAAGATGGGGTCGTGTTATTGACCCAACAGAACTAATTTCAGCAGAATAATGCAAATTTTTAAAAATAGAAACAATTTCTTCATCAGAAGCAAGTGAGTCATAGTTTTCATGAACAGGTAAATGTACAGCATTATTTACAACAGTATGATCTATGGTATAGACATTATTAGCATACCTGAAACTTACCACAGGGGAGTCATTTTTCTCACCCTGGATGGTAACAGTGGACCAGACAGTCGTGATAACCTCAGCGGCTTGGATGGGGGCTTCGTAAATGGCATACGAAAGATTGGAGTGTTGAAGGAAATCCACAAAGGGGTGGTACTGGGCTTCAAAAACTTGTTTATCAGCCACCCCTGCATGGTTTGTCTTGATGATATCAAAGTCTCCTAACTTGAACATAACAGTTTTAGCGGCCATTTTCAGAGATCTGTGAACTTTTGAAGAAAACTTGAAAAATGGTTAAACTGCAGAGTATTTGCAGAGAGAAAATAATTTCAGAGCTTGAGTGTTTGTGATTGCAAAGATGTTTGAATTTTGTTTTATCAAATTGTTTGAAATGTTTGCAATTCTTAAGGGTAGTGAACCGTTTTTGATCGTGGGAGGGATAACTACCATATTACCCTCGATCAGAGATTGCCCTAATCTCTGGTAAGTTCACTTGTAAGAGACTAGAAGAAGATTAGTCTCTGATAGTGTTGACTATCGGGGACTAAGGTAGTCTCTGATAATATCAACTATCGGGGAATAGTTAGTCTCTGATAGTATTACCTATCGGGAACTAGTTAGTCTCTGATAGTATTACCTATCGGGGACTAGTTAGTCTCTGTTAGTATTAACTATCGGGGACTAAGGTAGTCTCAGATAGTATTAACTATCGGGGACTAGTTAGTCTCCGATAGTATTAACTATCGGGGACTAGTTAGTCTCCGATAGTTCAATTTTTTTTTAATTTAGTCGGGGGCTAATTAAAAACAACTATCAGGGACTAAAATAGTCTCTTACTTACTCTAGCTCATATTATTCAATAATCAACCTTTTGATTATTCATTTCATCATATTTTTCCAGATTTAAAATTCTAGCTCCTAAAATTCTGTTTTAATAAAATAAAACAGCTTCTATCCAAAGAATTAATTCTACCTTCTAAAATTCTGTTTTTAATAAAATAAAACATCTTCTATCCAGAAATTTAATTCTGGCTTCACAAATTCTGTTTAATTAAAAACAACAGCATTTCAGAAAATAAATTCTAGTTGCATATAACTAAACAACTTGTTTTCAAAAATTAATCAATTTTTAGAGGCATAATTCAACATTCCTAATTCAGAAACTAATCTAGAAAAGGTAGATTCATCTAAAGGTTTTGTGAATATGTCTGCAAGTTGTTTATTAGTTGTTACCCAGTGTAATTCGATATTACTTTCACTTACATGTTCTCTTATGAAGTGATATCTAATATCTATGTGTTTTGTCTTTGAATGTTGCACTGGATTTTCTGTTATTGCTATGGCACTAGTATTATCACAATAAATAGGAATTTTGGATAATGACATACCATAGTCTAGGAGTTGATTCTTGATCCATAGGATTTGAGCACAGCAACTCCCAGCTGCGATGTATTCAGCTTCTGCTGTTGAAGTAGAAACTGAATTTTGTTTCTTGCTAAACCAAGAAACAAGTCTGCCTCCAAGAAGTTGGCAGCTTCCACTTGTGCTTTTCCTGTCAAGCTTACACACTGCATAATCAGCATCTGAATAACCAATTAGTTTAAAGTCAGATTCTTTGGGATACCATAAACCAAGATTTGGGGTACCCTTTAGATATCTGAGTATTCTTTTTACAGCAATCAAATGTGACTCTCTAGGGGCAGCTTGAAATCTAGCACATAAACATGTAGCAAACATTATATCTGGTCTACTTGCAGTTAGATATAAAAGAGAGCCTATCATACCTCTATAGCTAGTAATATCAACTTTCTTTTCTTTTAAATCTTTATCTAGCTTAGTGGCAGTAGGCATGGGTGTTTTTGCAGATGTACAATCAACCAAATCATATTTTCTCAGTAAGTCTTTGATATACTTGGACTGACTGATAAATATTCCATTAGTTGATTGTTTTATTTGCAAACCTAAGAAAAATGTTAATTCTCTCATCATACTTATTTCATATCTAGACTGCATAAGTTTTGAAAATTTTTCACAAAGTTTTTCATTTGAAGATCCAAATATAATATCATCTACATATATTTGCACCAATATTATGTCAGAGCCTTACTTTCTATAAAATAAGGTTTTATATATGATACCTCTAACAAATTTATTTTCAAGCAAAAATTGAGATAGAGTATCATACCAGGCTCTTGGTGCTTGTTTTAAGCCATAAAGTGCTTTGTCTAATCTATTAACATGATTTGGGAATTTGGAGTCTACAAAACCTGGGGGTTGGCAAACATAGACTTCCTCTTCCAATTTACCATTTAAGAAAGCACTTTTGACATCCATCTGGTACACCTTGAAGTTCTTGTAGGCTGCATATGCCAAGAAGATTCTTATCGCTTCAAGTCTTGTTACTGGATCAAAAGTCTCATCATAGTCTATTCCTTCTTCTTGAGAATATCCTTTTGCAACCAATCTTGCTTTGTTCCTTGTAATTGTACTAGCTTCATCCAATTTATTTCTAAAGACCCACTTGGCACCAATTATTGATCTATTCCTTGGTTTTGGTACCAGTCTCCAGACTTTGTTTCGAGTGAATTGGTTTAACTCCTCTTGCATGGCAATTATCCAATCAGGATCTTGAAGTGCTTCCTCAATTTTCTTTCGCTCAATCTTTGAGAGAAAACAAAGATATAAGCATTCATTTTGTGTTGCACTTCTAGTCTTGACTCCTTCCTCTAGACTTCCAATTATCAAATCTGGTGTGTGGTCTCTCAACCATGGAATTGCACGTGGCAGATTTGATCTTGAAGTTGAGGCTTCATTGTCTAGATTGGTGTTATCCATTCTAGCTTCATGATTAGAGACTGCTCCCCCTAAACCATTGACTCCTGCATTATTAGCTCCCCCTGAACTGTTTATTTCTATTGTCTCCGGTGTCAATATAGTTTCTGATTGTGCATCAGTGACTCTAGTCTCTAGTGAAACATTAGTCTCCGATGGACTACTAATGTCACCAGTCTCTTGAGTTTCATATAATACTCTATTCTCTGATAAATTATTAGATCTTGGCACTTCATGCACAACTGTTAGCTCCCCCTCAACTATGTAGGGATCATTACTATCTTGGGGTTGATCAGTAGTCTCTGATGGATATTCCCATGCATCCAATTCATTCTCAAAACTGAGAGGTTCATGCAATCCTTGTCCAATCATTCTTGGAATCTTTTTATCATCAAACACGACTTGTATTGATTCCACAATGACTTTTGTTCTTAGATTATATACTTTGTATGCTTTACTTGACAGAGAATAACCTAACAAGATTGCTTCATCAGATTTATTGTCAAACTTTCCTCTTGACACTGATGAATCTCTCAGTACAAAGCATTTACAACCAAACACATGTAAGAACTTGAGAGTTGGTTTTCTCCCAGTCATTAACTCGTAAGGTGTTTTGTTGTATGCTTTGTTTATCAAGGATCTATTCTGTGTAAAGCAAGCAGTGCTTATAGCTTCCTCCCAAAAATATGCGGGAAGCTTAGCGTCTTGTAACATAGTCCTTGCTGCTTCAATAAGGGTTCTAGTTTTCCTCTCAACAACTCCATTTTGTTGAGGGGTTCTTGGAGCTGAGAATTGATGTGTTATTCCTTTTTGAGTGCAGAATTCAAGTACTTGGGAATTCTTGAATTCTGTTCCTCTATCTCTCCTTATAACCCTCACTGTTTTTCCTGACTCAGTTTCTATCTTCTTGATATGATCAATTATCAACTGAGCAGCTTCATCTTTTGAAAAGAGGTATTTTACCCAAGTCTACCTCGTGTGATCATCCACAATAACCAGTGCATATCTATTTCTTAAGATAGACATCACTTTTACTTGACCAAACAAACCCATGTGTAACAATTGTAGCCGGTCAGTGATTGATGTTGCTGGTTTACTCTTGAATGATACACTCTTTTGTTTCCCTTTCTGCCATGCTTCACATAATCCTTCTTGTGTAAATTCTAATTGTGGAATGCCATCTACCAATCCTTTCCTCACAAGCTTGTTGATGTTCTTGAAATTCAAGTGGGAAAGCTTCTTATGCCAAAGCCAACTTTAATCAGTTGAAGCTTTGATATACAGACATGTGATTTTATCAGTAAAAGAAATAAGATTTGCAACATACAAATTTCCTTTTCTTTTTCCAGTCAAAATCACATTCTCAGATTCTTTGTCACACACCAAGCATTTATCTTCTTTAAAGGTGACATGGAATCCTTTATCACATAGTTGACTCACACGAAGTAAATTGTGTTTTAAGCCGTCAACCATTGCTACTTCAGTGAAGATGACATCTCCATATTCAACATTGACATATCCCCTTGTATGGTCTTTGCTGTCATCTCCAAAAGTGACTTTTGGGCCACTTTTCTCTTCAAACTGTTTTAGCAGGGTCTTATCTCCGGTCATGTGCCTTGAACAGCCACTGTCCAAGTACCATGATTTCTTCTTTTTGCCCTGCACAGTAAAGAGTAACTAGTTTGAGATTTTTGGAACCCAGACTTTCTTGGGTCCTTTCTCACTAGTTGTAGACTCAAGACTTGACTCAGATTGAGTTGATTGTCTTTTAACAGTTTTAACTTTAATAGGACAATCATTAGTCTTACTACTTGTTTGTGAGAGACTGTCAAGCTTAGAATTTTCAGTTTTAATGCAAAGATGTTCTAACCTTTTTACTGGTGATTTATCTTTTATTCTCTTTGAAGGTGCAGTCTCAATTATAGGAATTTTATTTTTGCTCCTACAGTTTACAGCTATGTGGTTGGGGTTATCACATACATGACATGTCTTTCTAGGAGCATCAGGCATTCTAGCATAGTTTGTATGTTTATTAATGCCTATCTTTCCATTCCTATTTTTCTTCTTTCTACTTAACTCCACAAATTTTTCAGCCTTTTTGTCTGGAAGAGTTTCTAGTCTTTTATTTAATTGTGTCTTTGTCATGAACCCAATATTTAATCTTTTCGTTTCACACTTATCAACAACATTCCTTGTCTTTTGATCAATTTCTGTTTTTGCAGTGATTTGTTGATCTTGAGTGTTAATGAATTTAGGTTCAATAACAGGAGAGACAAAATTAATTCTTTTAAAATTTGGCTTACTAATTGAGGAGTTCGCAGCTTCAAATAGATCATTTAAATCTGAACTTTTGTCTAGATTTTCATCATAACCTAGTCCAGATTTTTGACCTATTGTTTGACACTCTACCAAGTCAGTTAGTTTTTTAGAGGAAGTGTTCCATTGTTTAATCTTAGCTTGAGCAATTTCAAGTTGCTCTACTAAGTAATATTCCCTCTTTTTCAAAGCATCAATCATGTGATGAGCTTTGTTTAAATCAAACTTGATAGTGTCAAATTGTGCCAATCTCTCTTCGAGAAACTTGTTTCTTTTCAAGAGATTGTCACGTGATTCTTTTACATTGGTATGTTCAATAGTTAATGATTTAAAACTGACATGCAAATCACACATATCTTTTTGCATGCTTTCAATGTTAGATGTATCAAGTAAATTAAACACGTTAAAATTCTGATTTGCATCGCAAACCTTTGTAAAATCACTTGACTCGTCACTACGAGCCATTAGGGCAAGGTTGACAACTTCTTCATCAGAGTCGCTGTCAATCCAATCTTTTCCCTCAGTTATCAAGGCTTTGCTCTTGGATTTAGCTTTCTTGTCAACAAAGTCTTTCCTTGATTTTTCATCCTTAGATCTATCACTAGATCTAGGCTTCCTGCACTCATTGGCAAAGTGCCCTAACCCATCACAGTTGTAGCATCTTATCTTTTTTTAAGTCAAAGGTGACTTTTTAACCTTCACGTTTTGGGTTAGGCTTCCTTGACGATTTTCTTCCTTTCCTGCTTGCTCTAAATTTCTTGAACTGTTTGACCATAAATGCCATGAATTCCTCCATGTCATCATCAGAATCCAGTTCATCTTCCTGATCAGTCGAGCTAGCACTGGAAGATTCATCATCAAGCTTCTCTTGAGACTTGCTTGTCTCAACCATCAATGCAGCTCCTTTATCTCTGCCATGCATGCGTTGTCGTTGCTCTACTTCAAGTTCAGATGTCTTTAAATTCCCGTAGAGCCTGTCCAGTGTGAGTATGTCCAAGTCATGAGCCTATCTTATGGCTGTTGTTTTTGGATCCCAACTTGGAGGAAGAGATCTCATGAACTTGGTATTGACATCCTCATTGTTATAGGACTTTCCAAGTATCTTCAAATCATTGAGCAAAGTGTTGAACCTATCATATACTGATGTTATTGGTTCACCAGGCTTTGCTTGAAAGAACTCGTATTGTTGTGTCAACAATGACCTTTTGTTCTTTCGGACTTGGTCAGTCCCTTCACACAGGACTTTGATGGTGTCCCAGATTTGCTTCGATGTGGTGCAATTTATGATGCTTGTGAACATATTTTTATCAATTTCATTATAAAGTATGTTCATCACCTTAGCATCCTTTAACACTTGCAACTTGTCTTCGTTTGTATAATCACATTTTGGAGCAAGTTCAAAGTGTTCTGCAACAACAGATCCATCGACAGTTTTAGCAGGAATAAATTTCTTAGGTAGATAAGGACCCTTCTTAATCCTATCAATATAATCTGGATCTGTTGCTCTCAAGTGCATGCATATCTTTTGCTTCCACATTGGATATTCTTCTCGTTTAAGAATAGGGATTCTAGTACCACCATCACGACTTCCCGCATACGCCATTATGCCAGACCTGCTTGTTTCATCATTGGCCATCTCTTGGAACGTATTAATTGAATAAATTCAATTACAGGCTCTGATACCAATTGTTTTCCCAGTGAGATGCCGAGAACTTGTAGAAGGGGGGTTGAATACAAGTTTTTTGAATACTTTTCGAATTTCTTGTTCTTTAAGAAATTAAACTTTCTTGCGGAATATAAAGAACAAAAACTCAAATCAATTTATAAACAATTGCTATATTGATTTCACAACTGATTACAAATTCTAACAACCATAATAAATATGATTATCAGCTTCTTTTCTATTCTATATAGGAAAAGATACAAACTATGAAAAACCTATACAACTTCAAATTACAGTTCTCTGTAAATCTAATTATAGCTTCTCTAACAACTGAATTATCATTAACTCAGTTCCTATTCTGAATAAAATTCAGCTTCCTTATTCGAATCAAATACAATCTTTCCTTTTTGATAAGAACAGATTTCTGGTTAGTTTCCTTACCAGCTACGTCTTCAATAATATCTTGCTTTAAGTGGAAGACATTCCTTTTTAATTCGAACTCTGTATCTTTCAGGAAATAAATCACGATTAGTCCCTGATGCTTCATCTTTAGTCTCTGGTGACGTCATTACTAGTCTCTGGTGCATTTAGTCCCTGATGACGTCAGATTGTGTAATCTCCGATAGAGTTATTTAGTCTCCGATGCTTTAAGGCTTAGTCTCTGATGACATCAGCTTAGTCTCTGATGCTTTTATCTTTAGTCTCAGATGACGTAAGCTTTAGTCTCCGACTTCTTTAGACTTAGTCTCTGATGACGTAAGCCTTAGTCTCCGATAGGCAAAACAAGTCTCCGACAGATAAAATCTTTTTAGTCTCTGACCAGTTCTCCTAGTCTCCGATAAGCCTTTTTGCAAACTCTAACGGATCAAATACACACTTCGACTTTCTGAAGCTTCGATACACCATTCCAGCAGTTATTTACACATAAGAAATATTTATATCTCTTTACAAAGAATTAATAAATTACAAAAAAAAAGATAACTGCTAGCTACAAAACTTCAGTGTTACTAATTAACACTTTCTATACATTTGTACTCTAAGTAATCTAAAGACAATCATTATCAAATGTTCTAAAACCTAACATAGATTAATATTCATATCTTGCAATTTGCTTTGTTGTTTCATATATTATATCTTTTTAGTAAAGTTGTTTTAACTGTTCTTAAGTTTTAAATTGTATTAAAGAGTTTAATTCAAAGAAAAGTTAGTAATTGTATTCAAGCCCCCATTTTACAATTACTCCACGGGACAAACAGGGTAAGAGCAAAGACAAATCAACAAAGACTGACAGTCAGGTACCTTTAGCATCCCCTGATGTATCCAAACCCAAGTCATCTCAAGTCAAAGTTCAAACTCTTTCTCCTATAACATTTGGACCACCTACACTAGCAGAACTTCTAAGAGATGACAAGATAAAGAGCCTAAACTACATGAACTTTATTTATTGCATAAATGTCAAAGTCAAAAGCAATATAGAGAGAGCGAGTCATAGTTATCCAGATAAAGAATATGTCAACGTTCACAGTCTCCTTTGACTGGTTTAAGAGGATGGATGCTGAACAACTTACTCTGGCCAAGCAAGATGTGCCTAACAGTTCGCAATTAAACAGAGACTTGAGGGGAGAACTGGAGAAGATGAGAAAAGCCATCAACATCATCAGAAAATTGCCCACAGCTATAGGTAATCCTTTAAAGTTATTTTATAAAGTTGATGATGGGCAAGAGAAGAACATCAAAGATAAAGATGTTGATAAGATGGAGCTTGAGGAGGCCATGCATGTTCTAAGCCAAATTTCTTGTCACAAGAATGAACATATCATAAACTTCAGAGCCATGATTGTCAAGAGGGTGTTAAAGGAGATTGAAGAGACCAGAGTTGATGATAGGATCTCAACAGTTATAAGGGATCTTCCCCCAGTAAATGGATTCAAGGAATATCCTAAGATGATCACTAGTCCCATGGGTGTTGAGTTCAAAAATTCCAAAGGGGCAGATCACCACCTTTTACTGGTCACAACTTGTTGTAGCTAACTTGAAAGAGATTGAATTTGTCCTTGAAGCTCTAAAGCAAAACACAAACATCAACATTGTAAATTTCAAAAAAACTGCTACAAAAGGAGTTCAACACATTGAAAGTTGGTGGAGAGTATCAACGAGTAGAGATTCAGAAGCACTGATCAAGTTTACGTCAGGACTTGTCATCAGGAGATAATTAAGACCTAATCCACTCGTCATCAGTGATTACAAGTTATACACTAATACTTGGCACAGAAGTAAGGGATATATCTGAAAAGATATTCCTTGGGATATGGTGGTCCAATAACAACCTCAGCCAACAGTAATCTGACACTAGTCTCTCCGAAAGGACAATGTTAGGATTTACTGCGACTACGTTAAAAAAGAAGCATGACAAACACACGGTTTCTATTTTTTTTTCTTTATATATATATAAAAGTTGTAACACATTGTAAAAATAACGATGAACACAAACATATCCATATCGTTTTCACACTTTAGAGAGAGAAGTTTTGTAATTATTCTTGATAGAAAATTATAGAGAGATTGTATCTAGAAATGTGAACAAAGTGAAACTGTATTTACTTACAAATTTGTAGTTGTTTAATCACTTTGTTATTATACAGATTCTTAGAAAAATCCCAAGTTATAATATAACTATTTTAACTTGAATGCTTGTGTATTTATTTTAATTTTAGTATAGTTTTTCTGTGTTCATCCTCATCAGGGGATAACATTGCAACTATTCCAGGTTTCGTTTATTGAGTTTTAAAGAGCGAAAAATTTGTAATATTTGTATTCAACTCATCTTCTACGAATACTTAAGCTTATTTAGTTCTAACATATGCATATGCCTATTAGTAATTATTTAGAATTTTAAATCATGTATAGAATTTTTTTTTAACATAAATCAGTTTTAATCTATCAATGCTTGCGTAACAAGCTAGTATATTTTAATCGGATAATATCTTATATATAAATTCTAAATTAACATTTTTTTAACAAATTCATGATTTGCATTTGTGCATTGCATTGTACCGTTAAAGGAAAGAGATGCAAAATAAGAAGTTAAATATCTAATTTAAGACAATCTCAACTCCATCACCAAAACCAACAATAATTCTTGAGTTAAAATGATTGGAAAATTGAAAAATTTAAAAAAAATTAATACCAAAAAAGAAAAAAATTAGTCAAAACCATTGAAAACTCTGAGAACGTTGAATTTTGAAAGAAAAAAAGAAAAGAATATAAACGTAAACAACAAAATGAACAAATCAAAAGAAAATCAATAATAAATAAAAAAAATAACCTTACAATAATTATTTTAACAGCGACCCACCACAATTTTCCGGTTTAATTATATTCCGCGATCCGAGACCCATATTATGTTACTCCGCAACGGCACGTAGAAAAACATTTTACTTCGTCGAAACCAACGCCCAAACGGCACTTTATGTCACCGTATTCCCATCGAAAATCGCTAAAACCGCCATTGCCGAGCAATCAAGCAACTGAAATCTGCAAAAACACGAAATGGACCGTGTCGACACGGTGAACGAGCTTCCTTTTCGGGTCGCATTCACTGGACACAGTGGACATCTCAGACTCGAGCCTCTCCCTCCCGTTGAACGCCCTAATCCGCTGAATTCGCTTCCGGAATTCATACTTGTTAGTTTTTCTCCACTTCTACGTTACCTCATGTTAGCTGATTCACTTTTCATAGTGTATCAGTTGTATTGCTGCGCATTCGAATTAGAAGGAATTATTGGGGTTTAGGGTTAATTTTTTTTTTAATGGGTTTCTTACTTCGGGTCTTTTGATGTTAGTATTTTGTTCTTTATCGTTTGCAATATTACTTGTTAGCAACGGTTTTTATGTTTCTGTCTTTCGTAACTTTCTTTTGAATGAAATTGTGATTGTTTCTCCTGAAGATGTTTAAATCTCTTAATTTTGATAGTTGGATTTCTGTTGGAACTTGGAAAATTTCCAATTGGTGGGAAAGAAGAGGAAAGATATATACAATGAAAAAGAACTATAAACCAGCATGAAACTTTCTTAATTAGTATATACGACCATCTAATTGTCTGTATTGTTATAGTGCTTCCTGCGTCCCATACTATATGCCTAATGTTGGAATGAATAAACTAAGGATATATGGAATTTTTGTAAGTACAAAATGTGAATTCATCAATTCATAAATCGTTATATACAGAATGTAGTTTGATATGATGATAACTATACCTAAGTTATAAGTAGTTC
>CM025787.1:7116434-7199875 GCA_014636745.2 Centella asiatica | reverse complement strand
ATAAGCAATAATGAATTGGAAAAAGGACAAGAGATTAGTATTTTTTTATTCATGGCACATGGTCCATTTGGTAGTCACCCCTCCCCGAATAGACAAAAGTAAGTGTAAATATCATTTCGTTTGACTTGAGTTTCAAGTTAAATTCTTTTTTTCTTTTCTGAAGATGGTGCTAAAAAAGTTATCTTTTCATGTGAAACCTATTCTATCCAAAATTATTAGAATTTCAGTAAAATGTGCTTGTTTCAGCTTAAGTGATTGCTAAAAAGTATTTTTGTGAACTTAGTGTTCTTATAAGTAATTGGTGATAGAATGTGGATGGTCCATTAGTATTAGCTGCGAGAGATTGGTATAACATTATGTAGATGCTCAATAAGACATGAAATGATACTAAAATACTCAGTGACAACTTGCATCCCAAAATGGTACAGGATTGGGGTTCCATCAACATCAATGACGCCTTTAACCCAAACCTGGGGTTGGGGTTAGCTGATGATCAATCCCATCTAAGTAATCATAATATTAACGGGGAAAGTTTTTTGGCTGCTGAATTAATTGACGAACAATGTCATGGTCATCACTGCCTTGCTCTTAATGGCACACTTCATATTATCTTTATCCAAACAGAAGTAATATCCTTGCACATTAATACACATCTTTGAATAATCCAAAAGGAGTGATTATTGGCCTGTGATGATTTCTTTTTGCCAAGCGTTGCTTGTTTTTACTCCAAATAGTTAAAAATATTGGCTATATCTTTATTGCCCAGAAAACTTATAATTGCTGAATGATATGTTAATCCTAATAAGCTCAGACATATTAGGAGAATTCTTTGGAAAAGAAAGGGTAACTTTTCTCAGGTTTTGGTCCAATTGGGCTCATCGGTGTTTCTGAAATGGTGATAAGTTTTTATATGGGGTGTGAGGCAATGATATTATGATCCATTTGCAAATATTATAATAGATCTCATTTTATATGAGTTGTCTATCATCATCCGACTTCTAAATTATAACTCACTTGTTTCTGTGTTTCAGCCTCCTGCGTTTCCTAGGGAAACACCTGAATCTATAAAACAGTACATAGAGGAGAAATATCTCCTACCAAGGTTAGATGCTGATCAATTTTCTCCTGAAAACGATGGAAGGCAATGGGACTTTGACTGGTTTGATAAAGCAAAAATTAATCTAGAGCCTTCGTTGCCACGGTCTATTGTGGTTCCCACATGGGAATTACCTTTTAGACGACTAAATAAAAGATCTGTGTTAGAAAAGTGGGACCCCAGCTCAGTGCAGGTATTATTAGTTGATATATACTTAAAACGTATTAAAAAAGGGTGACGAAGAAGAAAAAAAGAAGTTGTAAGCTTGAATGTTGTGCAATGGTCTTGTTTCATTGGTAGCAGAACAAGCAATAGTTGTTTGCAACTGCTATTGTAGTTAACTGCATGAAGACAAGATTTGTTTGCATGATAGAAGAACATTGTAGTGACACTACTTTCTCATGTTTGTATTGTTTGTTGTTACTGGGATTCTTTGCAAAACATGTAATTTAATTACATTATTCTGTTGTTTGATTCATTAAAAATGAACTTGAAATGCAATGATTCATTAAAAAAGATATAAAAGTTCTACTATTGTTTAATTCAACAGAAAATCAAAAATAAAAGATGATTTTGATAGTGTATATGACCTTTTCTTTTACTATTATTGCAAAGTTGTTATTACATATCACTTATATGTCAGTGCTCTAAAAATTGGTGGAGGGAGGAGCGCCTAGCAGTTGGGTGGTGCCTGTGGTGTTTTTTAGTTGGTCTTATTTATGTATAGATTATAACATGCAGAGTAAATGTATGTGTGTGTGTGTGTGTGTATGTACTAAACCATAAATTAAAAAGATACTCAAATGACGATCTTATGGTACAACAAACTCATTCAGACATGATAGAGATTCAAAGGCTTCACTATATTAAAATGGTAGATGACTAATTTCAACTTGGAGCTCAACCTAATTGGAGAGGTGGAGGAACACCTAATGCATAGGCAGGAACTAAATGGGTGTAGATGCATAGTTTTAGTACTACTGATGGTATCATTGATATTTATTTTTTGGAACAAATTATCAAGTTATTAGCTTGATCAATGTTGTATGAAGAATTAAATTTTATTATTAATTTGTACTGCATGGGCAAAGTCAGAAGTAATGAGTGAGAAAATAGTAATATGATTAATAATTACGTGTTTTTTCTTGTTTATTTCATAGTAATGGCTGCAATAAAAACAGTAATTGCTTTGATAATTAAAGCTATGATTTCCATATATTTCTGAGTGACCTTTGTCGATATCGTTTAGACAGGCGTTGTTTGCTTCTTATGTCTAACATTGCTTACTTGTAACTTGTAGGTTGACATAGAAGAACTTATGGCAGGATCTGAGGATTCTGGTATTTTGCCACGCATTGCTGGACCTCCCAAGGATTTTGTGAGGGGAAGCATTAACAGCCGTCCTTTTCGTCCTGGTGGTTTGCAAGATTCTCAGTCAATCGGAAGGATCCTTCCTGATGGTGCATCTAATGGGGATTGGGCATGGGAGGTGCTTAATGGCGGTCCTGCCCAGTCCCTTCCACCAAGTTTTAAACAAGGATTGGATTTTGGCAATCTTGAGGTAAAAATTGGTTTGTATTTGAATAGAAATGCATCCTTTTCCCTTTTTGTGTGTTGATGTATAATTTAACAACCTGCTCTTTGTACATTCACCATTTGGAAGGCACATTCATGCTTGTGGAATATTCGTGGAGATCCAGTTGCACTGAGGAGCTCATCTGATGTTAAGGTGTTAAATTATTGAAATGTAGTGATGCTGTTGTATAACCTTGTTAAACTTTTTATGCACCTGGCATGTTACGCTATCTGATTTTAGGAGATGTGTGCATATTGACCTTTGCTTGAGTAAATTATTGCAATGGATGCTTGAGGATTTATCAGTAATTTTCTGAAATGGATGTATGTGTATATATATTTTTAGGAATCTAATTTTATTTAATGTTTCACATTCTGTGTGTGCTCACATTTATTTTTATTCAGTGTTTGTTGCTATTTCTTTTGTTCTATTGTTTTTGTTTTGTTCCTCTTCTGCATCTGATAAATAATTAGATATGTGCTTACTTTATCTCGTGCATTTGGCAGACTGAGTTATCCGTGCAATTCGATGACTTGTTTAAGAGAGCTTGGGAAGAGGATGTCATGGATTTTACTGGAGATGGTCTGTATGATGTACACCTTCATATATTGATTCTTTCTGCCCTCTTTTAAAGTTATGGTACTATGGGAAATGAGCTTTAGAGAATGTGAGAACTTGGATTGCCTTGGTTTGCTGCTGGTCATTGATGTCATATAGCATTAGTTCTCTTTTGGCATGACATTCATGTCAGCTGACCTGTGGGGGTGGGTATTAGTTTTTTGCACAATTTTATGATTCTGACATTCATTTAATGGGATAGTAAAAGGTTGGGTAGTTATTGTGCACAATTTTATGATTCTGACATTCATTTAATGGGATAGTAAAAGGTTGGGTCGGTTATTTGGATACAGTATATTTTCCACAGTAGTTAAGTTTGTCATGTCTAGCTCTAGTTGAAGCAAAATTCAGTTGCTAGAGATTCTAAAATGTAATTGCTAGTTTCTTAAACAATGAAGCAATTTGGATCCATAGTAGTCCTTTGGGAGCATCGAGAAGTTATTTTGAGTTTGTGGAAGAATGTCGCATCAAGGAATTTGATGCATCTACAGAAGTAGCATATGCTATTCATATCAACATATTCTATATAGGTGATATATTAGAATATATATGAATAGGTATATAATGTTGTATTGGGTGTCTATGTCATTGATAGTGGGCCAACAAATGATTTTGAAGTGTTAAAAATCGATTATAGTACTTTTAGGGAGTGTTCAAATTACAAAGAAATGCTTGGAACCAAGTTTTGTTGGGAGGGGAGGGGGTTGGGGGTTGGGAAAGAAACTTGATTGCCACTTCACCATTCAAGTTACTTTTATGTTCTACCCGTCTACTTGTAATACTTCTTTATCTTAATTTCACCTTGTTGTTGCATACTCGCTCACCAATTTTGTTGACTTAAAATTCCTTCCCTTGGAAACCTCACCTTCAGTAATTTAAATATTGCGATTTAATTATCTTCCTAGTTTAGTTATGAGAGAACTTAAAAGTTCCTTATTTTTTTGGACAACTTAATTCTTAGTTGTCTCATTAAGTGAAATCCAATTTTAGTTTTCAATATGATTAGAATCAATGCAAGTTCTATTCATTGTTAATAGTTTGGAAGTAACTTCAGTTCTGCTCATAAAGGTCCATCAGTTCCAGAAACCAACTCTGATGAAGCGAATATTAATAAGGGGGAGTCACTCCCACCGGAAACTGGAAGGAGTACTTTGGATGTAAGTGGTGGTGATTCTGACAATGATGCATCTGTTTTGGATGAGATCTTGTCAGTTGAATCTGAAAAATCAGCTTCAAGAATGGATGAAGGTAGTGGCGCTGTTGGCAAGCAACAGAAAGAGGTAACTGTTCCTGAAGTATCATACATTATACACGAGCTTCGTTATATATTATAAAAACAGTCCTTTGAAACTCTTTTTAGCGCATCTGTTCTTTTTGATTTTTCTTCATAAATGTACTCTTTAGGCCTGGGCAATTAGTGGAGGCAGTGAGAGTATTGCCGAACATTTCCATGATCTCGTTCCGGACAAGGCACTTGATTTTCCTTTTGAACTGGACGCTTTCCAGAAAGAGGTAGTTGAATACCAATTTCCGGTCGCTCTATTTGGATAGTGAATCACTTATTATTGCAATAAAACAATTCTATTTGGAATTTTCCGGGATAACTTTGTTCTTGTATACGAAATTACAAACTCACTGTATCCTTTTGAACATGGATTCAGTTACTAAATTGTTTATTTAGCATGGTTACTGGTTATGCATTAGTCGTGCTTCCTAAAACAAGCACCTGAGCATCTTATTATTGCTGTAATTGAAATTTGATACTCTTGCCTACATTGATCATTGACTTCCCATACACAAATATATTCCTTAATCCTGATATTATTTGATATTTTAGTCGTCTATATCCATTCAAAGAATCTTCCCTTCTAAACAATGTTTCAACTAGAACATTAAGTTGGCTGGTTTTCTCTTTATATAGATCTTACTACTCCCTCCATTCCACAAAAAGAGCAACTTTTGAACTTTTGACGACTTTTAATTTTGCATATTTGACTAAGAATTACATGTGTAGATAATAAGTTTTTCTCATTAAATTTGTTATAAATGTCCAATTAAAAAGATCATCTAAGAAGATTGTAATGACAAATTTTGAAAAATAGGACATTATAATGAAAAATTTATGCAAATGCTGCTATTTTTTTGGAACAAATTTTATTCTCAAATGTTGCTATTTTTTTTTGGAACGGAGGGAGTATTATTTTCTCCTATCGTGCATATTTCATTGTTTTGAACTATTTGAACAATTGTTTCAGCTGTGTAATTGTATCATATTAAACAAGCTACTTCAATGTTCTGTTTTTTGCAGCTTAAGAGAACTTTTAACTTTGTTTCTCCTGTGATAATATAGGCTATCTATTATCTTGAAAAGGGGGACTCTGTTTTTGTGGCAGCTCATACATCAGCTGGGAAGACTGTTGTTGCAGAGTATGCATTTGCCCTGGCTTCAAAAGTATGTTTATCCCATGCTCAATCTGTTTTATAAGGACATTGTGTTCCAACAATATTTCAGTTTGTCATATTTATGAACATATTCATTCATGGTTTTTAATCGTCTGAATGGATGAGCTAATCCTTTAGGTCTCATAGTTTGATGGTCACTTTGAAATTAAGAACTTTCTATAACTACATAAGAAGACTTTCTATTTGTGTTATGCAGCACTGTACAAGAGCTGTATATACTGCTCCTATTAAAACTATCAGCAACCAGAAGTACAGGGATTTTTGTGGAAAATTTGATGTTGGCCTTCTCACTGGGGATGTTAGCTTGAGGCCTGAGGCATCTTGCCTTATCATGACAACAGAAATTTTAAGATCAATGCTCTACAAAGGCGCAGATATCATACGTGATATTGAATGGGTAAAGTGGTGTTTTCTTTTGGTACCTTATTTTCAGATTTCCCCTCTTGTTGGGATTAGTCTTCCAAATACCAATGACCTAGTAAAATCTATGAGGCAATTTGGTGATTTGACTGCTCTATGTTTTGAGAGTAGGTTATATTTGATGAAGTGCATTATGTCAATGATGTTGAAAGAGGTGTTGTTTGGGAAGAGGTTATCATCATGCTTCCAAGGCATATAAATATTGTCCTCCTCTCAGCCACGGTACTCTCTCTCTCTCTCTCTCTCTCTCTCTCTATGTGTGTGCGCGTGTATGTGTGTGCGTGTGCGTGTATGTGTGTGCGTGCGTGTCTATATATATATATATAGTGCATGTTTGTACATGTCTGATGTTATTGGTGTATAATTTATGTATATCATGTATTTACACTGCATATGGACTTATGGAGGAGTCTTTCATTTGAATTATTTCATGGGTCTTGGACTCTTTTTTCTTATTTAGTGTCATGATAAGGCACTTCTTGGAAGGTTTGATGGGCTTTCTGCAAGGTTTTAATGGTAAAGAGCTGCACCTATGAATTGCTGTTATACCCTATATTAATTATAATTATGTAATTCCAAGTTCAAGGCTATATGTAATTAATTTATCTTCTCTAAATTATTTACCTTTGAGTTTTGACCTTCGTTTCGTAGACGGTTCTGTGTATCCTGTACCTTGGGAATTTTCATGGTGCAGTACTATGTGTTACCTAATTGAGATTTTCTTGCCTTTTTTATTTTTGATTTAGTTGAGACGGATGTTTACTGGTCCTCCGTGAATTTTCGCCATCATTCTATCTCGAACCTTTGACATCCTGTGTCCTGAAATATTAAATTTATGTTTTATCTAAAGATTTTCTTGTTCCTGATGTTTGGTGAGTAGTTGAAGCATTGCAAACTTCTTTTACCCACTAGTTCAAGAGTTAACTTTTTTATTATTTTCTGCAGGTACCTAATACAATTGAATTTGCTGATTGGATTGGACGTACAAAGCAAAAGCAAATTCGTGTGACTGGGTAATATTTTTTTTATCATTATGGAACACCTTTAATTGACTTTGGTTCATCTTGATCATTTTTTACAGGTATTATTGTTTCTAATGTAGTTCCCCGGTTCCACTTTAAGGAAACTGGTCTGCACTTTTGGTAGCCCAAATTAAGTCATTTGATTTAGTCATTATGTGCACTACACTCTTGGCACTTGAAAAGTTAAAGGAACCATAGTTGATCTCACTTTTTTTATGCAAGTGCATAGGGGAAAGCAGACTTTTTGGCTCGGTCAAATATTTCTCTGTTGAAGTATGCCTCCATTTGGACCAAGTCACAATAGGTTTTAAATGGAGTTTACAAGTGCATCCTTTTGTATATGATAATTATTGCCTGGATTTTTTTTTTGGGAGTTGTTTAGTATGTTTATTTGTTATTTTTTTTGGTTTAGTTGTTATTTTTTTTTTTGGTTTGTTTGTTTGTCAATAATCACACTATTTGAAATGTCACCGTTATCAGGACAACCAAAAGGCCAGTTCCATTGGAGCACTGCCTCTTTTATTCTGGGGATTTCTTTAAAGTATGTGAAAGTGAGAAGTTCTTATCTCTGGGATTTAAAGCTGCAAAAGATGCACACAAGAAGAAAAACATGAGTGCTGTTGCTGGTGGTGCAGGACGACAGTCTTCTGGATCTTCAGCCCCCCATGATCTTTCTCGAACTCACAAACGTGAAGGTTCTGTCCGAGGCAAACAGAACAAGCATTCAGGATCCCAAAGTTTAGGGCCTTCTGGGTCTGGATGGGGGAACCAAAACAATGGAGGTAGTCAGAACAATTGGGGATCAAGAAGATCAGAAGCGTCTTTGTGGTTATTGCTTATAAATAAGCTTACAAAGTTGTCACTATTACCTGTATGTCAATATTATTCATCGTTGATTATAAAATCGACTGACCTACTTATGTTTTTTTGTAATGTGTGTGTACGCGTACGCACGCGTGTGTGTGAGTGTGAGAGTGTGTGTGTGTGTGTTCCTGTATGGCTGTATAATACGTTACTTAGATTATTTAGGTTGCTGATCATAGGATAAATGCTTGTAAGGTTCATACTAAAGATGTACTACGTATATTTAACCATAATAGTATGTCATCTGCAGTTCTTTATGTCATTGTTTGTGCAATATATTTAATGGTGAAACTAATAGCGCGAGCTATTATGCCAGCTGGCATCTATAGTACAGTGTTATCCTGTTACTTTACTACTTCTTAATCAGTTATTTATGCATGTGTAATGTGGTAACGTCTGAATTCCATGTTGTCAGGTTAGTCATCGATGTCTGCTTTTTTGATTATAGGTGGTCATATTTTGTTTCTCAAAGAATCGCTGTGACAAATCGGCTGATCAGATGACTGGGGTTGACCTTACAAGTAGTTCTGAAAAAAGTGATATCCGTGTCTTCTGCGACAAAGCATTTTCGAGGCTTAAAGGTTCTGACAGAAACCTACCACAGGTATCCCCTACATTCTCTGTTTCAAATAATTCTTGGCATCAGGTCTGTATCTATGTTTTATTTTCCTGGCTGCTGACTTTCTTAGTTTCCTTTTGCCATTATAGGTTGTCAGAGTGCAAGGCTTGCTACGTCGAGGGATTGGGGTGCACCATGCAGGGCTACTTCCAATTGTTAAGGAAGTTGTTGAAATGCTTTTCTGTCGTGGTGTCATTAAGGTAATACTGTCAACAACTCAAACGTTCAGAATGTTGCATGCCATTCATTACTATATCTTTCTTTCTTTGAAGCGTTATCAAAAACTATGTTACATGGACAGAATATTCTTGCTAGTTTTGGAGGATGCCAGCTCTGGACTCTTATTTGTAGAACATTCTTTGTCTTTTTTACATTATGGGGTGTTCAGTTGGCACATCTACTGGTACTGATAAGGGTACTTCACCCACTCACCCTCGATTGAGGTGTCCATGCGGCATAAGGCAAGAATCTTGTTGGAGACAAGATATGTAATATGTCATATGCCAAATCACTCTCCATTTTGAATCAAATTTTCCCTCTGGTGCTCTATTATCGTTATTACATTTATTACTATTCCTGAGGACTTTTTCCTTCTTAAATTCCTATGTCATTCTTTTGTAGGTTCTGTTTTCGACGGAGACATTTGCTATGGGTGTTAATGCCCCAGCTAGGACGGTAAGTTTTAAAGCTTTGCACATACTCATTTACTTTGTCTGGAATAGAAGGGGTTATTGACTTTGTTCTTACAGAGATATGGTTTGCTAGCCGATTTTATTATTTTTCAATAAAAGATTTCGTTAAATTATCTTGAGAAAACTTAAAAAATTAAATTTGTTATATCTAAGTATGTTCTGCACAAAACTCTAACATGCAATGTCTCTCTCTCTCTCTCTCTCTCTATATATATATATATATATATATATATATATATATATATATATGATATGTATATTTTTAAGGGAAATTTTATAGCTCATTTTTCAAATCCTACCAACTAGTTTTGTATTTATCAATCCATGATCTATTTGAAAAATTCAACCCTACGAACTGAAAGAATAATAAAAATAGAAGGGTATATAAATTTTCTCATCATTTTGTGGTGTATAACATAATTTTTATAATCATGTGAAATTCCTACAATATCAAGGGTTAAGATATATTGATTTTTTACATTATTATAAAAACTATTTAAATGTGCTCGAAATAATTCAAGAAATTCACATATTATATTGTTTTTTGCATGCTCTTTCGATCCATATGATTAGATTTATCTCATATATTTGGAAACCAAAGCACACAAGTGGGTAGGAATAGAAGAAAAATGTGCTACAGACAATTTAAGCTTATAACGGTCGAGTTCCATAGTCAATTTTTGTTCATCTGTCTTCTTTTGCATTTCTGTTTGATCATCAATTGAGCTTCTAATACTGTTAGTAGTATAATCTGGTCTTTGACATTTCTTGCATTATACTAGTATATCCACTTAGAATAGTTGCCCTTTATTTAGTCTACTCTGTATTGACGTGTCTGGTATGTCCCCCTCTTACACATCAATTGATTGAAGATGATATGCAGGCAATTTCTTCTACTGAAACATGGTATATGAGCCCTTATGTTGTATGTTAACTTTGCAATGGTTCATGGACTTTACACATGTAAATGGTTTTGGTTACCAGAGTTAAACATCAAAACTAAATAATAAATGCAGAACCCTTTATATTTTTGAACCTGGTTAGTGATTGTAGTTCCTTTTTAGGAGGTTTATTCTTTATATCAACATTGCCATATGATTCTTGAATAGATGTACATGTTGATATTTTTGGGTTTTTCAGTACTTGTGTCTTCTTGGTTTTTGAATTGATAGGCATTTTGTTTTGGCAGGTTGTTTTTGATACCTTAAGGAAGTTTGATGGGAAGGAATTTAGACAGTTACTACCCGGGGAATACACTCAGATGGCTGGCCGTGCTGGAAGGAGGGGACTTGATAAAATTGGTACTGTTGTTGTGATGTGTCGTGATGAGATCCCTGAAGAGAAGGATTTGAATAATGTTATAGTTGGCAGTGCTACAAGACTTGAATCTCAATTTCGACTGACCTACATCATGATTATGCATCTTCTTCGCGTTGAAGAATTGAAGGTATTGTTTACCATGGCAAAACTCTCTGTTATTGAATTGAACATGTTGCTTGCATGCTTCAGTATCTGTGTGTGCATAGAGAGTTTTGCCACGGTAAACAATACCTTCAATTCTTCGACGCGTGGCAAAACTCTCTGTTATTGAATTGAACATGTTGATTGCATGCATCAGTATCTCTGTGTGTGTGCACACGCGTGCTCTCCTATATATATATATATATATATATATATATATATATATTTGGGTAAAAAGGAAATGAAATATAACTCATTTTTGTAATCCTACCCACTTGTGTTATGTTTCGTTCTCCAGAATATATGAGCTCAAATTGGGCGTTGTAGATATGAGGATGTTGAGCTGAATTTGTGGTCATACAAGGATGAGCAAGATAAGAAATGGAGATATTTCCCAAAGTTGGGAGTTATTCTGGTGGAGGAAAATATGAGAGAATATACATTGAGATGTTTTGTGCATGTACTTAGGGGACCTCTAGATGCTCCGGTGTGTGAGAAAAAGAGTGTATTGTCGAGATCATGACATTCTGAGAGGAAGAGGTGGACCTACTTAGTATAGTTACGCAAGATTTGAAGGATCAGAATGATTGGTGTTAGAAAAGAGTGGATGAAAGCTGTTAGTAAAGTCAAGAAATAGAGTTGATGCTGTTACCTTTTTCTTTTTCTTCTTATTCTTTTTGGTCTCTTCATATTTTCTCAGCTCGTTCGTTTTATACTTCATTTAACATCTCTATTTTTTTTTCTCTTCATCTTAGTTATTACTCCCTCCGTTCCAAGACGAGAGATGCACATTTTTTTTTGTTGTTCCAAAATTAGAGATATTTCTATTTTTGGACTATAAAAGGTAATGGATTTCCTTAAATACCATTTCACAATTCCACTACTTCAAATTAACTCCACTACATCCGGTCTCTACCATAACTCCCACTACTATCAAACAACGCGATAATAAAGATATATTTGGAACATAAAAATTATCTTTAAAAACCGTCATTTTAGAAACGTATCTCTAATTTTGGAACGGAGGGAGTATTATTTTTATTATTGTTCTTTTCTTTTAAACCTTCTTGTCTTTGTTTTCTTTTCATTTTCTATCATATGTTATTTAAACTCATTTATATTCATTTTTTGTGCATATCTTTTTATGTTTCTTTGTTTTTCTTAATATTTTTTTTTTATTCTTCTTATGTGTTTTTTATGGGTTCATTAATCGACGACTCCAACGAGTTTGGGTTAAAGGTGTTGTTGATGTTAATATACTATATCCTTTGTTTCACAAACTTCTTCCTTTTTTTTAATTTATTGTGTTGATGCTTTGGAATATTAATGCAGGTTGAAGACATGCTAAAAAGAAGTTTCGCTGAATTTCATGCTCAGAAGAAACTTCCAGAACAGCAACAACTGCTAATGCGAAAGCTTGCGCAGCCTACCAAAACCATAGAGTATGTTCGCAATTAACTTCATGAACCTATATGTCAGTGTAGCATCATTAATTTCCTTGGCTTCTATATTTTATGCTCGGCTTTTATAAATGTTTCCTTAGACACATAACTGGTCTAGGGCTCCATTGATTCATCTTTTAAATGCAATGACCCTGATATGGCTACAAGCTTGTGTTTTATCATTACAAAGCTAATTACTGCATGACCACAGCTCCTGTATCCTAGCATGACTATGCACTTTTGCTGCATCACCTTTACTTTGTAATCTGTACTCAGCTTTGTCCCATTACTACATGATTTATCTTTCTTTCATTATCTACAGTTAAGTACATCTGTGCATGTTATAACAGTTATTTTACAGTTGTTGATCCACTATTACATGTTTTTTATGAGGATATGGATGTTAATATATTTGTATATTTGCCCCAAATAATGATGAGTAATAAATTGAAGGCATTAGAGTATGCAAAGCCAAGTTGGCTAGAACAGGGTCAGTTTCCAGAGATAGAGAGAGTAGAAGTTAGAGACAGAACAGAGAGAAACCTAAGGTTTCTAGAGAGAGAAATGCTGTAGATAGAGAAAGAAACTAAGAGCAATTCTCATTTCATTAACATCAATCTTGATTATAATGTGCGACAACACTTATTTATGTAGGCTTCTTCTTCTATGGCCAATGCTCTATTCCACACCCACTGCCATACACCCCAAGTGTTACTAACTTCTTTCTTTCTTGATTTTAGTCCTGACAACTTCCCTTCCCTCAAAATCCTCCATGTCACATGGAGTCTGTAAAGTTGGGCGTTATTGATGAAATCTGCATGTTTCCAAGTAGTGTCTTGCTCAATGCAGTTTTTCCTGTGCACCAAATACTGATAGTTGCTTACTGCCTTTGTAGACCTGCCTTTCCTTGAAATAGGGGGCTGCTCCCTCAGCAAAACTGGTATAAAGTTGAGCCCGATTTAAGATAAATTCATGAGGAATTAGTATATCTTTAGAATCTACTCCTAGAAATTGGTTACTTGTATGTAGTTGATGTTCGCCTAAGAGAGATATTCCATTCCTAGTAGCCTTGCTAAATGGTGGTTCAAAATGGATTCTACATCTTGAATTATGGAGCAGCTTTATGATAATGACATCTGTTAAACGAGAGAAAATTTGTAATTGTGAAGTTATTTTCCATTCACCAAGGTTAGGAACATATATACACAAAGTTTACATGATTAGAGCCTCTAATTACTCCTAACAAATATTCTACAATCTAGCAAATATTCTACAGCTAGCAAATTGATACTAATTGATCCTACACAATCAATTTACATCCCTAATTTAGCTCTGTTGATTCCAACACTCCTCCTCAAGTTGGCACATAGATGTCACGCATGCCCAACTTGAAGCACAATGGATGAAACACTCTGCTCACGAAGGGTAGCCAGATGAGACCACTGATGAATTTTTCCTTTACAAAATGTCTATCAGTCTGTACGTGCTTCGTTGTATCATGTTGTACTGGATCATTTGCAATGCAAATGGCTGCCTTATTGTCACAAAACAGTCTCATTGGCTCACTAGTTACAATGCCCAGATCTTCTAGTAACATTTGAAGCCACATTTGAAAGCATAATAGTTCACATACCCCAATGCAATGGCTTTATAGTCAGCTTCAGCACTTGAACGAGCTACCACAGACTGTTTCTTACTACGTCTAGTGACTAGATTGCCACCCACAAAAGAACAATATCCAGATGTAGAGCGTCGGTCTTTTATGGAACCTGCCCAATCTGCATTTGAAAAAGCCTCATCTTTCATGTGACCATGTTGTGAGAACAATAATCCTTTTTCTGGTGCAGATTTAAGATATCTCAAAATTTTGTACACAACTTCCATACAACAAACACGTGAATCTTGCATGAATTGACTCACCGCTCCTACAACATAGGAGGAAATATCTGGTATAGTGTGAGAAAGATAAATCAGTCGACCCACTAGACGTTGATATCTTTCTCTGGCAACAATGGGTCCATTTCCACCATACAAATGATGGTTCACTTCTACGGGAGAATCAACCGGTCTACGTCCTAATGTGCCAGTTTTTGTTAACAAATCAAGAACATACATTTGTTGTGATAAGAAAACACCATTAGAGGATCTTGCAACCTCTATTCCAAGAAAGTATTTAAGTGATCTGAGATCTTTAATCTCAAACTCGCTGGCTAGTCTCCCCTTAAGATCGATCATTTATGCTTTATCATTTCCTGTCACAACAATCAAGGTTGTCACAGCGTCGGCTAGGCGACGACATGATGTCATGACAATGTTTGGGAGGCATGGCAGTGGATGACAGGGCAGCCTATTGCCATGGAGTTGCCTTGGCGTGATTTGGCGTCACCTCAGTCGCCGAAAGACCTTGGCGTCGCCATATGCCCATGATCCGACCTGACCCAAAGTAAAAAAAAAGAGGGATCAATTAGAAACCCTACCCATTGACTTCGGAAACAAAACATCGACGTGTAAACAACTCGTGATAGTGGACTCCCTTCGGCATCAATCAATGTTGGTAACTGCTGATAAAAGCCGTCACTTATTTCCCTTGTTTTCATAATTATAAAAGTCGTACGATACTCGATTTGTATTGTACGGTTCGACACGATACAGACTGAAAACGAGTCGGAATTGTGGGAATGTAGAAGCAGTACAATGAATCGCACAAATCGATTGAGTATCGCATGAATCGATTGAGTATCGCACGAATCGATTGAGTATCGCACGAATCGATTGAGTATCGCAAGAATAATGCAATATGACGATTCAGGGTTGATTCCATGTAGGGGTCCGCAAAGGGAAAAAAACTAACCTGACTCCTTGATTTGCAAAGTTCTGCATTTAAACCTCTTCTGAACTACAACAGATTAATTCTTCGATTAAACCCAGAAGGCTAAAACATCTTTTAAGAAAACGAAAAAAAAAGAAAAAAAACCAAAAACCAAGATATTGTATAAAGGTAAAGTTTTATAAAGGTTATTGTACCGAAGTGCTATTATAATATTATATATACTTATATAGCTCATCTGTCACCGACTCTGTACAGAATCTTCAAATATAGATATAAAAATATATTCCACTAACTCAAGTATCCTATTATAATCTATTATCTTTATAAATATTATAAGTATTACTATTATTATATGTTACAATATGTTATAATATAATATTATAACGTATATAATATATAATATATTATTATCCGTATCATACGATACGATACTCGATACGATACATGAAACACGATATGGGTGTTTTCGATTCACGATAAAAAAATGATATGATAACTATGCTTGTTTTCTTAATTAAAATTAATATTTACATGTATAAAATATATGTACACTCATAACTTATCTTAACATAATACTATTCAACATTAAAATTCAACAAGAGTACAAGACAAGTGGTGGTGATAGGCTAATGCCTAATAGCGGTGCTGGTTGGTACATTACATAACATCACACCAAGACTTTACACAGAAACAACAAATAGAAACAAATAACTTAGTCTTGAACATAACGAGAAGTGAACAAACAAACAGAACAACAAACAATTAATCTAATTCATGAAACTGAGATGATTCCGATTCATTGGAACCAATGTCAAGATCTTGAAAAAGCATAACTTCGATTTCAAGCTCATGCAGTGAGAGATTCGCAATCTCTAGTTCTTCCACACCATCTAGTGGGTCAAAGTGATCACCTCCCACAGGCCACATCCCATAACATTGTTTTCCCTTCAAAATAACTTGGAGTTTTCCTTGAAAGAAGTCTAACGATGTACACAAACAAGAAACAGTCGATCGAAGAAGGAAGATGATAGTAGAAGAAGAAGAAGCAAGTCGATCAATGACAAAGAAGTCGTCTGCTGAGGTAGCACAACAGTCGATCTAGGATTTTGAGGTAAGTTCTCTCTTTTAAACTTCAGTCTTCTTTTGTTTTGCCCTGCCCCCCTCCCCCTCCCCTTGACAAAAGTATGTGATTGCCCCCAAACGAATCTCACCAGAGAACTGGTGCGCAAACCCAATCTCGCTAAATCGAATCACAACACTCCCTTGGGTCAAAAATCCTGGGATTCTCGGTTGACCAGATCCCGCACACGAATAACGGCGAATCCCCCCCGCAACCGAATCTCAAATGAACTCCTTCAGTAGGTCATGCCATCTCAGGTAAATTTCTACTTTGTATGTAACAAGCAGCTTTTATTGGTTTCAAAGATGGGTTTGATGTTGATGTTGGTTCGTCAATGATGATGAGATGATAGTTGTGCAAAACTGGACTTTGTAGTTCTTTGCAGAACACTGATTTGAAAGTGGTGAGATGGTTAGATGGAGAAAACAGAGAAGACAGTGAACGGATGCTACAATTCTCTTTTTCCCCCAACGGAAATGGGCTGCATACTATCTGATTGCTGGATGATAATGATGCTTATGTCAATGGTACTGCAACAACAGAACCTGTGGCCAAAACCGTTTCATTGGAAAATGAACAGTGAGCTTTAAACGGAAGATTTTACTTTTCTTCTATTGATACTAAAACGATGTGGAATGTATGACGTTTCATTTCATATGACAAATAATATGGCCATATCATCTAATTTAACCCTAGGCACAATTTAAGAGCTAAACATGATGTTTGTATGTTTAAAATCTGCAGTTTATAGTAGGGGTGAGCATGACACGATTTCAGACCCCCACTGCAACGACAATGGCGATATGCGGTTTTGAATACTTAGAAACCACCGGAATGTAGTTCTTTGCCTTGTGGTTTTTTGCGGTGCCGATGCGGTTGAGGTGCAGTTGCTGTTTTAAAGCCACAATAAATAAAATTATAGATAACGAGCTACAATAACACTTATTTAATACTACAATTTAAATAGTTTATATAACTTTTATTCTAATTATTAATAATTTAAAGTGACAAACATTTGTCAAATTTTATAGAAGGATTTCATAAATCAAGCACGCACGAAGAAATATATTTTCAATTTAACTTATAGAAAATAATGAATAAACATTAACTAATAGGTATTAACTAGTAATCTGGAAAAAAAACGAGAACTCTATGCATTCCAGAGTTCTATTTAAAACATGAATTTGTGAATCTTATGTTAGTTCGTTATTAATGTAAGTTAATTTTAATAAATTTATATTACAATAATATGATGTAAACTTTATAATTTTTTTATTCAATTATACAAAGACACTAATATGCAGTATATAGTATCCAATAACAACTTATTAATTTAATGTATATCATACGATGCTCAAACCATAAACTACGTCAAGGTCCTCCATTCATATAGGTAAATATATATATATATAGGTAATATTTTAATATGTACAATATAATTAGTCCGATGCAGTTTACTGTGGTGGGGTTTTACGACGTAACCGCAACCACACCGCATAAGAGCGGTTTTTCAAATTTAAAGAACACACTGCAAAACCGCACTGCACCACAAATGCCGTTTTTGCCGATTTTAGTGCAGTTGCGGTTAATAGAGTTTATAGGGTTTGGCGGTATTTTTGTTACTGAGTAATAGATAAAAAGTTTTAAGTTCACGTTCACGGTCAAGTTTTTGTTTTTTTTTTTGTTTGTTGAGTTTTGATCAAGTCTTAAACTGGAGGCAATTCTTTCCTAGGAAGCAAGGATTCTTCTGCTACCTATCGAACTGCCGAAGGGATTCACGATTCTTTGGGATTCTCCATTGATAGCAAAGTAGCAATTTATTTATATTTTACCAGCATAAATAACAACTTACTTAATGTGTCTGTTCCAATAGTAATATGTTAGATTAATTATGTACATGTTAGTAATATGCATACATATGTTTGTATACATATAACTATCACAATTAATTATATATACTTTCCGAATCCCCGAATCACATTTTTTTTGAAATATTCTGAATCACCAAATCCCCGTATAGTAAAACCGAATCATCAAACCCGAATACATGCTTCTTATATTCTTTCCGTGTATCACAAGCAACAAAGAAATCTGACTTTGCTGTTTTCCACAAGTGTTAAATAAAATTTTTATTGCTGATTTCTGGGTCGCATACTTGTTCATAAATAATTTCAACTTATTGTATAGTTCTATTGGAGTATCAAATGATATACCCTCCTTTCCAAATTTGAAGATACAATATCCTTTTGAGTATGTTATACATTATCCTTTCAATTGTGTTCCAAAATATGCCGTTGTTAGAAGGTGAGCCCTCCTATGTAACCCTTATTACATTTTTTTAAATGATGTTTCAAGTATATGCATGGAAAGATAAAGTTGTTTTCAGATCTTTGGCTATCTCTGATTTTGGAATTGAGGCAGTAGCTTTTATGGGTATTACAATATCTCCGTGCTTAAAATTTAAGCCTGGATTCTTCTGCGTATAGGTGTATTAAAGGTGAACCAGCAATAGAGGAATATTACGAGTGGTACTCTGAAGCTGAGAAGTACAGTGATGAGATATCACAAGCAGTAATGCAGTCTCCATTTGCTCAACGCTTTCTTGTACCTGGAAGAGTTGTTGTTGTGAAATCACAATCCGTGAGCTTTTCTTCTTTTCGTTCGGCTTCATAGTTAATTCATACTAGCCTAACTGAGCAGGTTTCACTTTGATTATTATCCGAGGGCAGCCTCATCTTCTTAGCTATGTCAGGAACCATGTCTAGAAGAGGCAGTGAGTTTAAAAAGAAGGAAAAGAGAGATGAAACAAGGACATAATTGTATAATACATGAGATCGTCGTTTGATTGCCTATAAATTTACAGATAGAAAAGACAAGCGATACAGTATTATACATATTTTCTACAAGCTTTCAGATTCAATAAGCAATTAATCAAAGAATGGAAACTGTGAAATACTGGCTATGATTCAATCACCACATATAAAATGGAAACAGAGTTAGTAAGACTACTAGTAGTTCTTCTTATCTTTAATGGTTATGTTTAGTCCTTTATCAAAAAAATAAAAATAAAATGGGTTATGTTTAGTTAACTGTGAGAAATTAAAATTAATAGGGCATGCCTTATAGCGGAGAAGTGAAATTGGAACCTGTGGTGGAAGTGTGGAACCTCTGGCGTTTGTCGGTGGTGATCAAATTAGTAAGAAAACCCTGAAAAGAAGACAAACCCAAAACAATAGTGATCACCATGAAATAAATTAAACAGAAGTGATTAAAATATGCAGGGGAATTTAAAAATAAATCAAGCTAAATAAAATCAAAATTGAATACGACTCATGGAATTCTAAACACTAAATCCAACTGGATATCATAGAAAGAAATGAAAAGATTTGTGGATGTAGATGGAGGAGTTTGTCACTCATAATTAAATTCTAAGAAAGTTGCATGGAAATTAATCTGGTCTCATCGAGGTTTCCCTAATAAACTTGGTTAAGATCAGCTTGTTGGCAGAAAAATATCATTGAACTTCTATTCATGAACGAATTTTATTCTATTATCTTAGCTTGTGTAAAGTAATAGAGTTCCCTGTAAGGGAGTTTCTCCTAATCAAAGACTGAGCAAATATGGAAGAAATAATATTCTGCTAATAATTGTAGCATGCTGTTTGCAATGCTATGTACGTGCTTTGCAATGTTGGTTATTAATTCCACTAAGAGAGTTACATGTATATTTTCTTAAATTTGTCATTACAATCTACTTATTTCATCAATTATCATTAATTGAACAATGAACATTTATAACAAATTTCATGAAATAAACCTATTATTTGAACATATCATTGTCAATCAAACCTGCAATGTTAATATCCATCAAAAACCCAAAGAGATGATATGGAAAAAGTAGCTCATTTTTGTAATCATACTTGCTTGTGCTATGCTTCCATCACCGTATTGATTGAATGAGCATGCAAATATAATATAATATGTGAATTTTTTGAACTCCTTTATTTATCATGTAAGGATCAATATATTTTAACTCTTCAAAAAATATTAGGTTTACATGATTATAGAAACTATGCTATACATAAGAAAATGTGAGAATATTTGCATACCCTTTTATTTATTGATATTCTTTCAATCCGTATTATGGATTGTAGATAAAAGACTAGCGAGTATGATTAAAGAAATGAGCTATAACTCATTTCCCTTAATCCCTATGAGTATAAAAATTATGGTCTGTTTGTGCGGTATACACTAATATATGGATTTGAATATGTATTATGTCTTCAGTGGAGGATCCTGTCTGTGTCTTCCCTTCAGCTTACTCATGCTATTAGTGTCATTTATTTGATGCTTTGATTAATGATGCCATTCATCTATTGGTGTCATATATATATAATTTTTAAATCTTGGTACGTATGCTTGTCGTTGATCCATAGATGTCATGGAATATGTTCTTAAGGAAATCATATTGTTCTTATTGACAGGGCCAAGATCATTTACTTGGAGTGATAGTAAAAGCACCTTCATCAAATAGTAAACAATACTTGGTTTTAGTATTGACACCTGATTTACCACATTTGTTACAAACTCCCTCAGATGATGGTGCTGTTCAACATAAGAGCACTGCTGGTTTCCAGATATTGGTACCAAAAACAAAACGAGGGTTCGATGATGATTATTGTTCTTCTGTCTCTTCACGGAAAGGATCAGGTGTTGTAAACATAAAGTTACCTCACCGTGGCGATGCTGCAGGCGTGAATTACGAGGTTCAAGAAATTGAAAGTAAAGAATTCTTGTGCATATGCAATTGCAAAATAGAGATTGATCAAGTTCGGCTTCTGGAGTTTGTTAGTAGTGTGGCTTATTCGAAGACTGTTCAACTTCTGTTGAAAAAAAAATCTGATGGAAAGTACCCTCCTGCCCTAGATCCAGTGAAAGGTACTACTTCTGTTGAACTACATCATTGATGTACCTGTAATATATGGCAGTTATCTTTATGAGTGCACTTAACACTATTTAATTGTTGATTTGGTTAAAATTTTTGAAACTCATCAAGAAAATCATGTGCATGAGAATTGACGTCCCAACCATCATTCGATCTTGAATCATCAGTATTATTTATTTTGTTGTGTATAATTTGATATCCCTGTTTATCAGAGCTCTTGATTTCATAACTTCTGCTTCCACTTCTTATTTTCATAAGCTGAGAAGCTAAAATCTAGCTTCTGAAAATCTTGCAGCCAAAAACGTTTCGTACAGGATGCTGCTCACTAGCCTCTCTATATAGTGGAGAAATTAAGTATACAATATGAATATTGAAAGATAACCTAGAATCGTAACACAATCTTTTAACACCTGCTACAACACAATGGTAGACGTTGACTTGCAAATGGCCAGTCTTAATCCAGCTCTGCCACTTTCTGCACAAACCACCATATGAACTCTCTCTATGCTGCAACCTGCCTTCAGTGCCCTCTCTCTCCTTTACTTCCCTTGGCAATAAAGTTGACCTTATAGCTACTTTCTGTCTGATTTACCCCTTGGACCCAGCCTCCCTGAGTGGCACCCATCTGGTTCACTTTGGCTTCAACTTTGATCTTCCTTGACCTCCCTATTGCTGCAATACTGTTAATATATCTTGAAATGCTCTCTGGATCAAGTCTTGGGGTCCAATACCTGGAGACCTGGAAAAGCCTTCAAAATCTCTAGGGGGTCTCTAAACAAAGCTTCAATTTTAATAGACCATTTAGTAGGCCTCCTGTTTTCTCCACTCACTCTTTTAAGACATTTTAAAAGGCATTTATAGAGGCCTCCTGTCTAATCGAGCGTGGATAAATTGAGTCTTCAGTTTAGAGGCCCGCTCTGCTCCCTACACCCTTTAAAGAGGATGGTGAGCTTCTCAGCTCCTACACTCCCTTGACTAAGGGGAAATGTTGATACTATGGTGGTTAAGGACCAAAAAGGCATGTGCCTAGGTGTGAGCCCTAGCCAAGAGCACCTTTTTCACCTTGCCTTGGGTGTGGTGAGGCTGCAGCACATCATGGGCCTAGGCACAAGGTGCATGAGTTGATCATCTCTTCGGACTGAAGCCCCAAAATCACAGCCATATGTTCTCTTAACTCAATTAGATCTGCACCATTGAAGGAAAGGGAGAAAGATGTATTTACTCAACAGTAGTTGATACAAATCAGCCAAGAGTCAAAAAGAAAGAAGAAAGCATAAAAAAGAATCGGCCTCAAAGTCTGGTTCTAACCTGTTCTGTTTCGCTTATCTGCTGTTTTTCTCTATGGGCTGCTTTGTTCTGTTTCGACTTCTCTGTTTCTGGCCTCCAGTTGTATTAACTATACTGTTCATGTTCTCGCTTCACTTTGCTTCTTTTGTGTGTATCTATTACTTATCAAGTATGTAAGTAATACTATATGATTAGCTTGGTTTCTTTTGATTTGTGTTTTGGTGGTGAATATTTGGGATTTTTTAGGATAGTCGTGAATTCTGTTTGTTTTTTGATCTTTGAGACTTTAAAATAAATGTTCTGTCCTTTCATTTAGCATCTGTGTTCATGTTTTTTGCCAGCATTATTTAATATTTGCTTATATTTATTTAGTGGTGAAATTATTTTTCATAAAATTGAATAAGTGATGCTTGTATTTAGCTTTTTTTTTAAAAAAAAAATTTAAAATTTTTTATTTTTAATATTGTGCATCTCACCTCGAAGTGGCATGCACCTTATCTGTGCCTAAGTGCCCGTAAGACCTCTGTACCTTGGTGTACCTTTTTGCCGTAAATAAACTACGAATATGATATCCCACATCGGTTAGCAATTGAGGACTGTTCCCAACACTGGTAGGGATTCACCCAGAAATTAACTCCATCCACACTCCAATTGAGTTCTGGACACTATTCATGACTTGTTATATTTTCATCAGCAGGAAGGTTAACAACCAAATAATCTTCTTGTATTTGACACCGTATCCTTGACAATACCCTGGAGCTTATGAAACTTGAATTGCTCCCACTATCCACCATCATCGTCAAGTTCTTACCAGCACACTGCCCTTCCAGAACCATGCAAGGCTCCTCTCTTTCATCATTACTTTAAAAAGGATTCAAGTCCTCCTCCTTCTTTGTTCTCACATGGATCTTCATCATATATCGGAAGACAGACACCCTTTTATCCTCCTCCTCCGGTCCCTTTTAGTCCATATTGGCCTCTGTGAATCTGGAAACAAAATCTTCTGTAAATTTTTTCCAATTTACATCTAGATTTGCACTGTGGTAAGCTTTGTACCTGGATTTTGGTATTCCTTCTAGATGCATTCCAGCTATTTGCCACTCTTGTATAGGAATATAAATTGTTTTCAAATCTTGTATCCATTCCCTAGGATCAGACCCAATTTAAGATGTTCAAGTTCCCTGTCCTCATCACTTACAATCAATACTCTATTTCTCATAGGGCCTATGTTTCCTTCACTACTTTCTTCCTTAATTGCTCACCATGCCTGCAATCTCTGTACATTCCCCTATCCACAGAATTCATAGGCTTCTTTAGTTCTTTCCATGCCTTTCCAGCAAAAGGGTTAGTAAATCCTTCTCTTACTCTTCCTTACACCACTACACTCAAAGCCTTCACCACCATATCCATTTTCCTTTCAAATCTGTCCAATTTCTCATCAGATTTATTCATCTTTTCATCATACTGCTGCAACTTTTCATTTGTAATAGTAGCTGAGAATTTCTTATGATGCAATTGAGATGCAATTGAGAGGTATCCTGAAGGAAATCTGAAGTACTTGAGTTGTTTCTCATATTATAACTAGAAAGTTATAATATGAGAAGCTAGGTTCAAGCAAAATCAGAAAGTTAAAATCCTAACTTTGTGTTAGGTTGCTAATTGTTCTGTACTATAGCTGATGATTTGGGTTTAAATTGAAATAGAACAAAATTAAGATGACTGCAATCCTATGAAATGCCCTTCCAGCCCTCACGGTTCAATCCAAGTAGTAAAACTGATTCACCAATTCTGCTAAATCAATTTTACCTGAAATTCGTCTGTTGCGAGCTGAACGCGCAAATTCAGAACCCAAACCTAGATCTGAGTTTGTTTCCATGGAATTTTCATGCTCAATCGAGGTTGCTGACTATAAATTTAACGTGGAAAAGTAGTTGTGGCAGCAAGAAAGAGATTGATCAAAGTTCGATCAATTTTCAGAGAAAAAGAAGTTCGCAGAACAGAGTAAGAAGAAATTGAGGAGAGAAGAATCACAATCTGTCAACGATCGCAGAGGAAGATAGGTGAGCTATAATACCAATTGTGAGGCTCAGACTCTTAGCCTGATCTTCCAGAACGTGTAGAGAAGAAAAAGATAGAACTAGAGAGAGAAGAACCTGAAAGAGAAGCTTAGTTCTCAAAGAGAAATGTTTTCATCAACAAGCTTAGTTAAAATTTTTGATTATAACACTTGTTTATAGGTAGCTTAACCTTCACCCCAATAAGCCTAACATTCAGCCTTATGAAGCCTGAGAAAGATGGCAATTTATCTCTTTGACCCTTGGTTTAGTTTTACTTTACATTTCATAGTTGGACATAGTCATTGCAGAACTATTATACATGCATATAATCTTATATGCATTTAATTATGTATCGCCTATTTTACGCTCATTTTAATATCTGTATCTATTAAATAAACTTAACGGAGTGTGCAAATTGTAGCTTGATTTCGAGTTGTAGTTTACTCTTGTAAATTGTAATCATCTAAGGCCATAGTCTGAAGTAACTACTGTCACACTTCCATATATGTAACCAATTGTAACATGTAGTTTAAATATATTGTTTAATTGTATTTATATGTAGCCAATTGTAACATACTAAATCTTAATGGTATATCCTTGATCATTTGTGGCTTATGTGAGCAGTGTGTTTACAGGTTCAAATGCAACTTCATCCATTAGAAAGATTATTGTTGTGTTTGAGACTAAATCAAGATGCATTCTGAATTGTGTTTGTAAAAAGAGCAAACTAAGATAAAGTGCATTAGTCTGCAGATGTTCCAAATAACACAAGCACTAAATTTATTCAACTCGGAGCTTTTCATAATTTACTTCTCTCTATGTGCTTACGATAAATATTTTCGTTTCCAGATTTGAAGCTAAATGACCTGAATCTTGTGGAAGCCTATTATAAGTGGAGTGGCCTACTACAAAAGATGTCTCAAAATAAGTGTCATGGGTGTGTTAAACTGGAGGAGCACATTAAGTTAGCGAAGGAGGTAAAGAGGCATAAAGAGGAAGTCAATGCCCTGAAGTTTCAAATGTCAGATGAAGCACTTAAGCAAATGCCAGATTTTCAAGGCCGCGTATGTCCCCCTTTTTTTCTTTATTTGTTTTGTTTTTGGCAGTATCATCAACTCACAAATCGTCTTAACTTCTGTGGAACGTTGTTGCAGATAGATGTCCTGAAGGAAATTGGATGTATAGATGCTGATCTTGTTGTTCAGATAAAAGGCCGAGTTGCTTGTGAGATGAATTCTGGCGAGGAGTTGATATGCACAGAATGCTTGTTTGAGAACCAGCTAGATGACCTTGAACCAGAAGAAGCAGTGGCAATAATGTCGTCCCTTGTGTTTCAGCAGAAGAACACTTCTGAACCTTCTCTCACGCCCAAGCTATCTGATGCCAAAAAGAGGTTACTTCTGTTTCTACATTTTGAGGCTTTCATTTCAGATTGTTTGGAGATTTGTTAAATATGAAACTGGTCAGTTTTCTCCGAATGCTACCTTGGAAGTAGATCTTCAAGAAAATTCCCTTGAAACGTCTAAATAATCCACAGATTTTTCCGTCTATTTGCTCAAACTGTTATTGATTACTTTGGTGAATTTTATCCTTGCTTCCAGCTCCATTTATGAATCTTCTTTATCTCCTTACTGTCTCAATCCAATCTGAAGTGGTCATTATCTTTCCTTGCACTAAGTTGCTCCATGCATCATTATGTTGGACAAGGGCAAATCATGTTACTCTGTCAACTTTGTAACTGTATACTCACTGTTCTGGCATCACTTTGATCAATTTGAATGTGTATCTTCATGCTCAATTACTCATTTATGAGAAAAAGATTGTATGTTATGATTGACCTCTTCATTAATTTTTGTCGCATTCTTGTGTCGTATAGACCATGAGGAAAATGTGTAAGATTAGAGCAAAAGAAAATGAAGAGTAAAGGAATGGGATAGGATTGGCTTGATAATCATTTGACTTGCCATGTTAGTTTTAGATTTTTAGCCCTTTAGTTTTTACTTTGAGATTATAGACCAAAATGCAAAGTGATTGTCTTGGTATTTAAGAAGAGCTACTAAACAAAAGTTGCATTTGCCAGATTGTATGAGACAGCTATTAGACTTGGGGAGCTTCAAGCACGTTTCAATCTCCAGATTGATCCAAATGAGTATGCCCAAGAGAATCTCAAGTTTGGCCTTGTTGAAGTGGTATATGAATGGGCAAAGGTAGATTCATGCTTCCTTCTCTTTATAACATTATCAATTAGAGCTTCCTTTCATCTTGAATGCACATTTATTCCATCTTACTTCCTATAAATTTCAGGGTACCCCATTCGCAGATATCTGTGAGCTTACTGATGTACCTGAAGGCATGATAGTGAGAGCCATAGTTAGACTAGATGAGACATGTCGTGAATTTAGAAATGCTGCAGCAATTATGGGTAATTCTGCACTCCACAAAAAGATGGAAACTGCTTCTAATGCAATAAAACGTGATATAGTTTTTGCTGCTAGTTTGTACATTACCGGAGTGTAATTCTATAATTAATGTGGCAGTTTGCACTTAGTGTGTAACAGTATAGACAGGTTGTTTTGTTGTACGATTGTGACCTACTGTGTGTCGACACCAGCAAGATCTGATACAGTATTGGTTGCATATATATGATTACCGCTTCAGTTTTTTGGTCTCTCAGAATGTAGACATAGATAGAGGCTGCAAATATCCAACTGCATTTCTTTTTGCTAGTTTGTAACTATATTTCAGGGTAACTGGGGAAGAGAATCAAACCTGGCCAAAGTCAACTGCTCTTCATTACCCAACTGCATTTTGAGCTTTACAAAGGTAAATTTCGTTTCCAGAACTAATATTGCAAAGGGATGCATTTATTTCATTATATAGGTTCCAAATTTGTCATCATTACTATAGAAATAAATCTATTAGCATATCATATAAAATTAAGCATAAGCTTTAAACAAAACAGATATTATATATATTTGTACTCTGTCCATAACATCTTTGGTACAAAGTGACTCTACGGAGTGACACTCCTATACAAGTTCATAATGAAAGCCGAAACATCTTTCAATGTCTAATGCATTATCTGTGACCGTCCATGTTAATTGTCACTCCTGCTCGGCTTGTCAGATATGAAATCTACTGCATTTCCAGAAGCTGGAACCCAGTCGTTAGTAGCCGGGTTTCCCTTGCATGAGGCATGTAAGTCAGTTGTAGAATCTGCATGTAGGCTGAAGGACTTATCATTGTTGCCCTCCACCTTGATGAACCCCGTTCCCGTCTGGAAAATCATGACAGGTTTCTCAAAATGAAATATAAATTTTGATAGAGGTTACAAATATCAGAAACTAGGTCAAATTGTAAGTGAATTATTTAAGAGATGAAGTTATACCGTGTGGTGTTGCTTGTCAATGCCAGTGAGATCCTTGTAGTATTCTGTCTCCACGAACTCTTCTGTGTCTGCAGTTCCATTATACACTAGTTTCTGCCATAGAATCATAGTCAGTGCACTAACGGAAAACGGATAAAAATTTCAAATATCCACATTTGAAATGCTTCTTCCTAACCTAGCACTAGATGGTCCTCAATTCCTAACCCAGTAGCATATATCTTACCATATTGATCGACTACAAAGTTTCGACATACCACATAAATTTCTTGTATCTTATCTGATTTTCTTGCTGTAATTGTATAGTCAATATATGGAATCTCTACGTCTGTTGCATGTTTCATATGGTATAAACATGTAAAAATATGACTGCCAAGAAGAACCAGTCCAAGCAGCTATAATGCTAGGTACTTGCTCAGCTTGCATAAACTGAACATTGCTTTTGTCTATCCTATCCCATTAACTCTGCTTTCTACATCGACTTTACTAGTAATAAGTGCCTCAACTCCATGTCTAAAGCCATTTGATTCAGAAAACTCCTTGCAACAAAGACTGGATCAATACAAAACTAAATATATAATTTTCAAACAATATTCTAAGAAAATAAAGGAACCTGAGAATCGTTCTCAAGATGCTGGAACTCTACATATTCAGGGATAACAGCATCGTCGCAAGCACCATTATTGAGGGAGTCGGTGTAGTTGGAAGAATACTCACTACGCTGAGGCTTAGTGTGTCTCTTGGGCGCTAAATCGTTGAAGTATTCCCTTGTCGCCCCTTCAATCTTTGATGCTTCTTCTTTAGACAGATAAGCATCACTGCGGCTTGGCCTCCCACAACACTCCATTGTCTATTTTCTTCTTGTTCTCGTCTCCCTTTGGTTTTTAGCTGTTGGTCCTCTTCTTTGTTATATATGCATATAAACAGAGATTTATTGAAGATATTTAGATGTTATATTGTTATCTACATATAAGCAAAGATATTTTTGATCAAAAAGGTAGGATAAAATATCTGAGCAGGCTTATCCTTCGATTGTGGTGATAGACTTCAAGTCTGCTTCAAGTGATAAGAAATCACATGGGTTTGGACCACCCAAGGGAACAAATATCAGTTGGCAGTTACGACTACACCATCCTATTAAATTCCTTCATATATATATGCACATTCACACGCGTTTCATAAGGTTGAGTTTAAATTTTAGGGCTAGTTTGGTTCGCGATTCAAAAACATGACATGACCCGATATGGTGATGTTAAGATGACATGATTTTAATTTTGGTCGAATTGATTGACAATATTTAATGGGCTCAACTATTTACAAATAATATCTTATAAAAATTCAACAAAGATAATCAACATTCTCACATATATCACGCATTGTACAAATAAATATTAAGAAAAAAGATTATCAGTACTAATAAAATTCTTATTGGAGACAAGAATTTGTATTGGAGTTGAGTTAGTTTATCTGATATTGGTTTTCTATTCCCCATACGTCCTATAAAAGGGTTTAACTTTCCTTTATAACAGGAAAAAAAAAACTCATTACTTTCATCTTTTCGATCTTTAAAAAAAAAAAGTTTCATGCAGACAAACCCTAGTTACCGAAGGATTATTGGGACGATGGAAAATCATCAAATTTGTTGCGGTGGAAGATCAAGCGGAGAAGACGGCGAAAAGCCACCTGTAATTCCATCACAGCAATACCCTTGGTTTGTGGTTCAGGATTCCCAATGCAAAGAAGACACTGATCAGATCATCTTCAACCCCTCCCCTCCTGATGCAGAAGGCAATATTCTCACCGATCAGAAACATTATCACTGTCGCATTCCTGAATTGCGCGGCAGAGAGATTCGAGCTTGCTTCCATGGCTGGTGTATTTTGTCCGAGTGCCCAAATCATTTTTTTAAGTCAATAAAAATACTTTTGAAGAGCAAAATTGTATGTACTCAAAAACATATTCTTTACTGCTTACAACTTATCTCATCAAAATTTATATTTACAGATACAATTTTTCTCATAAAACTTTTATTAATGTAAAATGATGATATGATAAGGAAAATATAATTACACTCTACAAATTACAACACAATAATAAAAATATAGTAATCTGATTGGATTGTTTGGCGGGAATAACAGCCTTAATTAGGAAATATGCCGATTGTAGATTTTCTGTGATAGCTTCGTAGCCGAGTTCTTCAAAATTTAATGGGTGGTATTCTGCGGCGTCTGGTGAATATTTGGCATGGATGGTATACGTGGGTAAAAACTTCAACCTTTCCCCAATTTAGTAAGTATATTAGTATTATATTATAGTATAATATATTACTATCATCTCTTTGAAAATCAGAGATACATTTTAATTTTTTGAATCAAACGACAGAAAATTAAATTCTAAATTACTATAAATTAAGTTGATTATAATTGATACAACTATTATATTTTTTCAGTTTATAACAAAAACTTTTCATTACAATATAATTTGCATCCAAAACTTTTATAGATTACATACATTTTTAAGTCCAACATACCGTCGTTTGACTAAAAAAGTCAAAATGTATCTCTAATTTTGAAATGGACATAATATATATTAAAAATTTACATATTAGTGTATATTTTAATAATATATTAGTACTCTTACAATAAATTTAATTTTGTTTTGTTTTATATTTGTGTATTTAATAAATATAGTAATATCTATACAAGTCTATAACTTAATTTATTATTTTTTGAAATAATAATATGATTAGATCCGTTTTATCCTTGACATGATCATGAAAATATACGAGAGGAATGGAAGTGAGATTTTATTAAAAAATAAAAAAAATAAATTATCAAAATAAAATAATAGAGGATGACATTGATAATTAATCAAAAGATTGAAGAATAGAAATGCAAATTATCGTTGATATAAGAGGGATAAGTAAGGATCTTTAATGGGGTATTTTTTGGGACTTGAATTTTTACTTTTTATTTTTACTAATTTCTTGTGTTTCACTTGGTTGGTTGCATTTATTTTTTGTCCTCTATCAAATCGTGAACTGAATTTGTATGTGCTGTGATTTAAAAGGATTAGTGTAATATTTCATGCATAGAGGTTAATATAATGATGCCCATATATACTATGCAAAGCAATAAAAAATGATCTAACAAGTACGAGACGATAGTCGGAGAAAGTATTATGGGGATGTTTGTTTGTTATTTTTTATTGGTAAAAAATTACTTTTTACTAAAATTTCATTATTCGAGATTTCTTTTTTTATTTCACTTAATTTTGATTTAAGGTTATAATGAGTAAAGTAAGAATTTATTACTTCTCAGTAGATTTTTTAACTTTTCAAAACAAAATGTGTGACCAAATATAAAGACGAAAATATCCCTCAAATTCTTTGTAAAATTACTTTTTGTTATCCGAGCACCGGCGTAAGTCGGATAATATGGGGTAGATTTCATTTCTTTAATTTTTTTTTTGAGTTAAAATAAGTATAAAACGTCATTTCGTAGCCAAAACACTTTTTAGATTTATTTTCTTGACTTTAAGCAACCATGAATGAATGCCTGGCACTTTTTTTAATTAAACTTCACTGTATTTTAACTTTTAAGTCTAAAATTAAAAATTAACTTTAAGATATAATAAAAAAGTAAGTTATGAACGGAGTATAGGAGTGGACAACATCGATTTAATCGGTTTTCTTCTTAAAAAATTAACCAAATTGAAGTATTTGATTTTGGGATTACAAAATCAAAATTGACCATTTATAGTTCGTTTACTCCATTTTAGGTTTTTTATAATAATATGTTGATTTTTAAATTGGTTTTTCTTTATGAAACTTACACGAAATTTAAATTAATACTATTAAAATAAGATTATTGTAATTAATTTTAATACCTTATATTAATACTTGAGGCCATGTTTTTTTTTATATACTAATGTGACTTGTTATTTATTGAAAAGATGAGAGAAATAAGTAGTGGTAGTTTAAAAAAAATGAAAACTTCAAAATTTAAAATATTAACGTTATGTTAATATATAATTAGAAGATTTTCATATAGAAATATATGTAGATATATTTTGGTGTAACTTTATAATAATATAAAACTGTCGATTCGGTTAATTTCAATTTTTGAAAACTTAAAGTCAAAATCGACCAAAGCTATTTCGGTTTTTAAAAACAATAAACCATTAATATTTGCTTTTTTCGATTTCGGTTTCTCTCGGTTTGAATCCTTTTAGTTTAGTTGGATTTTTTTCTCTTTTGTGTTCACCCCTAAAGGAGCTTATATCTCAAATATGTATGCCATATTCTTAGACTCTGTTTAATTCATGGAAAATGATTTCCTGGAAAACTTTTTCCGTATTTTTCCTTATTATTAAGCGAAAACGTTTTTCAAAAAAAGTTTTTCATTGTTTGTGACGTCTACGGAAAATGAAAATAAAGGAAAACTTTTTTCGATTCCTTTGTATTTCCTTAAGTTTTTCCGAAAAATAACTTACGAAGTTTAAAAGGAGAAAACGTTTTCCGGATAAATTGGTGGAGTTGTTTATCACTATATATAATTAATAATAATAACATAATAGTAATTATGATATAAAATAACATAATAACACAATAATTTAAATTACTATTAAATAAATAAATATTTATATAATAATATAATAAAAAATAAATATTTAATATAAAAAATAAAATAAAATAATTATTCATAATAAGTGATAATAACCTTTTATATACATAATAAAGTAATAAAAATAATAACATTTTCTTAGAAAATATTATCAATCAAATACCGTAAAATGATTTTTTCTGAAAATATTTTTCAAAAAATGTTTTCCGAAAAATGATTTTTTTGAAACAAACGGAGCCTTAAATTCAAATTGTACCGAAAAGTCTGGAAAATAATATGTATATATCACAAAAATATACATGTGTGTGTGTGTGTTATGCAAAAAGTAGGTGGTTTTATGCATATTCCATAGATAAAATATATTCATCGATTTTTATTTATATAAATATTCAACTATTGTGCAAATTTGTTGTACAAAGATTAGTTATATAATTTGCGTCAAAATTATGATAAAATAGCACTTGATTGAAAATAAGATTATTTATTTACTTATTTTTTTTTTCAAAGATAGAGGATTAACAATTTTCATATTTTCTCTCAATCACTTGATTGATTCATATAAGTTCGGGTTATATTGACCCATATACTCAACTCAATAACCCCGCCCGACCGTGTAACAAAATTTCTTATGTAGGAGGTGACAGTAAGTTATAGGCGTACTCTATTACAAAACCAATTTTTTTATTTTAAAATTAAATTGATGACGATGAATAATGGATTGTCTCCCAATTAACTTTAACGGAATATATTGACAATTGTTTACATATTAAATTAGTATTCCTAATTAATTTTTTAACATGAAATATTTGTATTCGTAATTAATTTTATATATAATTAATTATAAAATTCCTTTTAACAAAACGATCTGTATTGAAAACTTAACGCAATAATATATGGTAGTTGAAAAATTACTGACATATTTTTGCTCAACTATTTACAAATAATATCTTATAAAAATTCAACAAAGATAATCAACATTCTCACATATATCACGCATTATACAAATAAATATTAAGAAAAAAGATTATCAGTACTAATAAAATTTTTATTGGAGACAAGAATTTGTGTTGGACTTGAGTTAGTTTATCTGATTTTGGTTTTGTATTCCCCATCCGTCCTAGAAAAGGGTTTAACTTTCTTTTATAACAGAAAAAAAAACTCATTCTAGTATCTTCCATCTGTTCGATCTTTAAAAAAAAAAAAGTTCCATGCAGACAAACCTAACTACCGAAAGATTATTGGGACGATGGAAAATCATCAAATTTGTTGCGGTGGAAGATCAAGTGGAGAAGACGGCGAAAAAACACATGCAATTCCATCACAGCAATACCCTTGTTTTGTAGTTCAGGATTCCCAATGCAAAGAAGACACTGATCAGATCATCTTCAACCCCTCCCCTCCTGATGCAGAAGGAAGATATAGCTATGCTGCTGGCTCAAACACAGAAAATTTCAGACACTATTGTTCAAATATACTTACAGCCTATTACGTGAATAAAAAGGAAGAACACAATTTTAGATTGACAATGTAGTCCTAACAAATTTCAAGTCTATTTTCTTCACCATCATGCTCAGGGCTCATCTTCAATTTGTTCAGCACCTGCAATGTCAGTGTATTGTTTTAGTCAGTACTGTTCACTGCAAATGATAATATGAAACATGTGAAAGAACTAGACCCCAGTAATTGTATAAGCTGTATAATCTGTTATGTTGGATAATATATTCAAAATATATTATTAATAATAAGATAATAAATATTAATTATACTTTATTAAATAATATTATATGTGAACAAAAAAACTGAAGGTGTAATATTATATGTGGACAAAAAAACTGAAGGTATATGGGTCAATGTTGAGTTTGATATGGTCACAAGGGTATGTACTTCAAACTTGGTATTCCATTCTATGTTGAGTTTGATATGGTCACAAGGGTATGTACTTCTGGGGCCAACAAACTTGGTATTCTATTCCAAACAACTTGATAACTTGGTATTCCATTCCAAACAACTTGATATCTTGGGTGTAATGATTCAAGCAAATACAAAATATACTCAGTATCCTCTATAATTATTTATTTAATTATTATTGCTTCCTGATCTAACAATCTTGAAGCATTATTTATTTATTTTTTTACTCGTTGCCCTAACCGTTATCGCCCTCATCGTCTCTGTTGATCAATTCTTTGCTGCAGCTGTTGCACCGCCAAAACAATACTAATTATCACACAGAAAGATTTTCGTTTCAAAGGTCCAAATCCCATACTCTTGAAGATTTTTATTGCAGATTCACAAGACGTAGTTGATTTGCAATCAAAACTTGCCTGATTTAACTCTACCAAAGTGAAACAAAATCTACAAAGGTTTGAAAAAGAACCCAGATCGGTGGAGAATTAGATTTTAGGTTGTTTGTGATTTGGATTTGCTTTGTAGTTGGTCATTGTTGTTATTGCTTGACAAAGCTTGCCGTTGTTGGTGATAAGCCAATAGCATAACTTATTATTGCTTGGACATTCTTCTGCATGTTATTGCTTGACATTCTGCTGCTTTCAAAAACCATCCAGATTGGAAACTAGTTTGACAAATAGAATTACACGTGTGGTCATAGTTTGCTGCTTGTTTGGATTTAAATTATTTGATTAAACGTAACTAGATCCATATTAGCTATATCGACCAAATCTTTAATTCTTTTCTAAAGTTGTCCATGGATTCCAGAAAGGATATGAATTTGGAATTAGTAAAATTAGAGAATTTTTCTGGGACTGAATTTAATGCTTGGAAAAGAAAGGTGCTACTTTATCTGAAGTGGTTAGAGGTTCATTATACAATTATGTCTGATTTTGTAGGAAGTCAATGGGATGTAGAAGAAGCACAATGGAAATATGATGATGACTTTTGCAGAGATTATTTGCTGAATTGTTTGTCGGATCGTTTAGCGGAGACATATAGCAAGAAGGAAACTGCAAAACAAATCTGGGATAGCCTTGAAGAGCAATTCAAGAAGGTGGAGGAGATGTCAAAGTCTCACCTCGTGGACAAATTCATGGACTTCAAATTCCATGATGACAAACCCATGCTGCCTCAGGTAACTGATCTTGAAAATTTAGTCACTAAATTAAATAATGAAGATATTCCTATTTGTGAGAAGTTTTTGTCTGATGCAATTATTTATAAATTACCAACTTCATGGACAAAATTTAAAACTGATATGTATCGTGAAAAGATGCAAGTGAGTCTATCTAGCTTAAAACGATTTATACGAATTGAAGATGAAAGTAGAGCTAGATGTAACGAGGAGTCTGTTAGACAGCAAGAGGCAGCTGCTAACATGATTAATAGACCCAAATTTATGTCTAAGTTCAAAAAGTATAAGCAGAAGACCACTAAGAGTGAACCCAAGGAATTGCAAGTTGATAAGAAAATTAAGAAAAATAAGAAACTTCTTACTAACGTGAATCAGGTACAAGAAATAGTTACAGTGGCTGATGGGAAATCAGTGGATGTGCTATATAATGGGACTGCTAGCTTGGCTCTTTCATCAGGTAAGTGTTTAATTTTGAAAGATGTAAAGTTTGTGCCTGCATTAACTAAGAATTTAATTTCTATTAGTATGTTATGTGATGCTGGCATGTCTATAACTTTCGCTAGTGGTAGAGTAACTTTATCTGTTAACTCTTATTATTTTGGATGTGCATATCCAGTTGATGACATGTTTAGGTTGAGTTTAGCAAATGACATGATTAATCAGGTCTTCTCTAGATTACTTGATCCTAAAACGTTGCATTATAGATTGAGACATGTTAATTATCACAAATTGGAATCTCTTGCTAAAACTCATAATTTGCCACTTAATAAATTTATAAAATTTGACAGATGTGAAATGTGTGCTCAAACTAAGATTACTAGAAAACCATTTCATTCAGTTTCTAGGAGTACACAATTTCTTGAATTGATACATTCTGATGTTTGTGATTTTCAAAAGTATGTTACACGTGGTGGTCGGAAGTATCTTGTCACTTTTATAGATGATTGTTCTAGATACTCTTTTATATATTTGTTAAAGTCTAAAGATGAGGTCTTTGATAAGTTTAAAGAGTTTAAAAGTAGAGTTGAAAATCAATTAAATCTTAAAATTAAAAGACTAAGATCGGACAGAGGAGGAGAATATAGATTAGCAGAATTTAAGGAATTTTTTGCGTTAAATGACATAATTCTTGAAAAAACTGCTCCTTTTGCACCTCAGTCGAATGGTGTAGCCGAACGAAAGAACCAGACTCTAACAGAAATGTTAAATTCTTTATTATTGTGTTCTGGCATGCCTTCTTGTTATTGGGGTGAAGCGGTCTTGTATTCTAATCATATTCTAAATAAGTTACCTCACTCTAGTCTCTCTACAACCCCTCATGAAATACGACATAAAAGACCGTATAATTTTGAACATCTTAAGACTTGGAGTTGTATTGCTTATGTTAGAATACCTGACCCTAAGACACCAAAAGTGAGACCTAGAACAACTATGTGTATTTTTCTAGGATGTGCAGAAGATAGTGCAACTGATAAATTTTTGGACACTAATTTAATAATAGAGTCTAGGGATGCTATATACTTTGAGGATAAATTTATTAGAGATAAAAGTATTACCTTACCTGGTGAGATTGAATTAGTTATAGATTCTGAAGGAATAAATGAACTGAACTTGACTAATTCAAATCCCAGAAGCGCACCTAATCTTACTGACATTACTCCCGTAGTGACGTCTAGGAGAGTATCTATGAGAGATAAAGTACCTAGAGATTTTGGTGAGGACTTTGTGACCTACCAATTAGAGAAATATCTATCATGCTATAGTGAAGCGATGAGATCTAGGGATTCTTTGTTATGGTTAGAAGCCATAGATGAAGAAATGAACTCTTTATTACAGAATAACACCTGGAAGTTAGTTAACCTGCCAAAGGGGGCTAAGGCAATAGGCTGTAAGTGGGTATTGAAGAAGAAACTTAATCCTGACAGATCGATTGCCAAGTATAAAGCACGTTTAGTAGCTAAGGGTTATACTCAAGTTAAAGGAATAGATTATTTTGATGTCTATTCACCTATCTGTCATATTGCTACGATAAGGATTCTTCTTGCAATAGCCTCAATTGAAAAATATGTTGTGCATCAAATGGATGTAAAAACAGCATTTCTAAATGGTGATCTGAATGAAAAGATCTATAAGGAATAGCCTGAGGGGTTTGTAATGAAAGGATTTGAAAATAAAGTTTGTAAACTTATTAAATCCTTGTACGGACTAAAACAAGCACCTAAATTATGGCATGACAAGTTTGACATAACGGTAAGGCGCTTAGGATTTGTTGCTAGCGATTGTGATAAGTGTTTTTATTTCCGTTATATGTCGAATAAGGTTGTGATTATTTGCTTGTATGTCGATGATATGTTGATCTTAGGAACATATGACATTATAGTGAATGATGTCAAAGTTAACTTGTTGAAAGAGTTTGACATGAAAGATCTTGGTGTTGTTGATACTATCTTAGGCATTAGAGTGAGTTTTAGGGGCAAGGTATTTACCTTAGTCAATCTCACTATATTGGAAATTTACTGAGTAAATGGGGATACAGTGAGTGCGAAGTGATTGAGACACCTTTTGATTATAATAAACGGTTAAAACCTAATGAGGGCAAGACTGTTAGACAATTGGAGTATTCTCAATTAGTCGGTAGTCTCATGTATGTGATGACTTGCACTAGGCTTGACATTGCTTTTGTTGTTAGCATGTTAAGCAGATACACTTGTAATCCTGGAATTGAACAGTGGAATGCCTTAGATAGATTGATGAGATACCTTAAGGGTACTCAAGATTATTCTTTGTGTTATAGAGGTTATCCTCCTATGTTGGAAGGTTTTTCTGATGCCTCTTGGTGCCCAGATGTGGGTGATGCTAGATCTACCAGTGGTTATTTGTTTACACTAGGTGGTGCAACAGTTGCTTGGAAATCTAAGACACAAACTAATATTGGTTTGTCATCTATGGAAACGAAACTTTATGCATTAGCTTCAGCTGCAGATGAAGCTGAATGAATGAAGGATTTGTTAACAGATATTCCAATGAAAAGGTTAAAAGTCAATTCTTTGTCGATATTTTGTGATAATCAGGCAGCACAAAGAATTGCAACTAACACTCTTTTTAATCCTAAAAGGAGGATGTTGAGGCTTAAACAAGCTAGATTATGTTATTTCATTGATCGTGGGATCATCACTGTTGTTGATGTGAGATCTAGTAACAATGTAGCGGATGCTCTTACAAAGGGCTTACCGAGAGATCGTGCTTATAATATTATGATTCAGATGGGGTTAAGAGCTATGAAAAAGAGTCTTATGAAAGATAATTGACTTTTTATAGTTGTAATTACAATCTATATAAGCATGTTATTTGATACGTCTTGATGTTATGATTTCTTTATATCATTCCAAATTTGATGATATGCCTATCATGACTTGTTGTGTCATTCCAAATTTGATGATACATCATACTAAAATCATGTTGGGTATGAAATTATAACATTCCAAAAAGAGACATGTGTGGTTCTTATCTTTAAATGAGAGAAACCATAATGGAACAAGTTCTATGTGTTGGAAACTTGTTGGTAATGCTTAATAGTTTTATTATGTGATTGGTACTAAGTTCTTTAGCATTGAACTAGATACTTTTACATTAAACTATTTTTGTTGTGGTACTATGTTTCATTTATTTGAACTAGATACTTGCATCATTTTTGTGATTTGTACTATGTTCATATTTGTTGAACTAGATATTTATACTAATTGGCAAAACGGATTTGAATTCATTTTGAAAAGTGTCTCATATGAAATTCTTTGTGTTAAATTGTCAATTGCAGGAAATGATGGAACTGGAGGAGATTAAGTGGATTTCTCTATGGAGGATGATGATCTACTAAATGAGTAGAATCTGTTGACATAATTGAATCTCCGAGTCTTATCATTGTTCTGTTTATATTATTCGGATATTATTTTCCTACGTGGAGACTTATTCATTTGTTGAATTTGTTTTGTTTCAAAACCTAAATACTTGGATTTGGTTTGATTCAGACATGTATGGATGATTTTATTTGAATTTGGTTTCATGATACTTTGGTATCGTGTGTTCATGTATGGTTCGTTATTATTATTTTATATTTAGAACATAAGAGGAGATTGTTGGATAATATGTTCAAAATATATTAGTAATAATAAGATGATAAATATTAATTATACTTTATTAATTAATATTATATGTAGACAAAAAAACTGAAGGTGTATGGGCAAATGTAGAATCCTAATAAGAATGGATCTATGTTAAGTTTGATAACCTGGTCACAAGGGTATGTATATATATCCTTCTGAGGACAACAAACTTGGTATTCCAAACTTGATACCTTGGGTGTAATGTTTCAAGCAAATATAAAATATATTCGGTATCCTCTATAATTATTTATTTAATTATTATTGCTTCCTGATCTAACATGTTAATAGTCGCACATCATGCATAGTTACGCATCATGCAGATGTTGGATTTGAGCTGTTAATAGTTGCATATCTTGTTGAAGGGGTTTGGGTTCATTTGAAATCTTATGACTCTTGACTTCCCAAGTTTTGGTATTTAAAGGTAAAAGGTGTCATAAAGTGGACATATTTACCTTGGTATTCTGCAGCTTCTATGTCAGGAGAGACAGGTAAGCAGCTTCTGGCACCTTTCCCCTCTTATCATGCTCAGCACTTCCCTCCTCTTCAGTATACTCAGTACCTACAACAATTTTAATTCGAAAACCATAATTGCATGTCTATATGTGACACCATTCTTCATATTTTACTTTTGTTATACACGGAAGGTGCATGGCCATATTTCTGTATAAAAGTTAGTTACTACTTAGTAGAATTGGATTTATGTGCTTAAATTTGACTACATATAGCGAGTGCAGCTGAGGCAGAAATGTTTTCCGTTGAGCTCTATTTATGGGTATGTATGTATATATATGTTTCTAAAATCACACACACTCCATTTTGTTAAGTGTTCTCAAATACTTTTGCTTTGCTAGATATTTATTTTTGAATAAATATATTTTTTACTTGGTGGTAAGATGGTCAAATGCGATTGTTTATAGGATTCAAACAACAATTGTGAAGGGTCAAGATGAAATCCAATTACTTTCACTTGCAAGAAGAGTCTGCAGTGAGATGAACGAAATGAAAACCAATACTTTGAGAGGATATTAATCAACACAGGGGCTGTTAATAGTTGCATATCAAGCAGATGTCAGGTTTGAGCCCATTTGAAATCTTTAGACTCTGTTTGACTTTCTGAGTTTTGGTCTGTAGCTCTGTTTAGAAACTCGGCGGCGGACATTTTCTAGATTTTCGCAAAGCATTTTTACTTTTGGACTCTGCATCGTCTTTGTCAGCAGAGGCTATGGCTTTTCCCTCCTCGTCATGTTCTGCATCGTCTTTATCTTGAGTGTACCCAGCCAGCACCTGCAGATATTTTAATGTCAAAACACAAGCTTCATGGCTCGTGCCTATTTGTAACTGCCACCACCAAATGTTGTTTTTATTTCTAAAAGAAAAGTAGATGGCCTTAATTTGTATCAAGGATGATGATAGAGTTGATTATAGTAGTTTAAATTTAACTAGTTAGTAGATATAAAGACCGTAGTGGAGGCAGAATTGTGAGCTGTCAAGCTTAGTTATCGGTATGTATATTCATTGACACTTGGTTAAAGAAGAAAGAAAATAATAAAATTATTCACATGCCAAATTTATCTTGATTTGTGAGTTTATGTACATAAATATGTTCTAAAACTATATGCATTTACATTTAAAAAAAAAACATAAGACCTTACAATTAATACATGAAAAGGATTTAAATCATGAGATGGAAAAATAAAAAGTAGGAGGAGAAGAAAAAAAACACAAATAAATTCTTAAGCTGTACATTTAAATTATTAATTTTTGTATTCAGCACGCCTAATACAATACTACTTGACCTCGGAAGGCTAATCTATTCTACTTGACCTATGCAAAGCCCAAAGATCTCCCAGAAAGCCAAAAAGTCCAAAGATGATGCGTAGCCGAAAGATGCAGCCAAAACGGGTTTAACTTTTCTTGTATAATAGAAATAAAAAAAAAATCGATTTTGGGACGATGGAAAATCGTCAAATTTGTTGCGGTGGAAGATCAAGTGGAGAAGACGGCGAAAAGCCACCTGTAATTCCATCACAGCAATACCCTTGGTTTGTGGTTCAGGATTCCCAATGCAAAGAAGACACTGATCAGATCATCTTCAACCCCTCCCCTCCTGATGCAGAAGGCAATATTCTCACCGATCAGAAACATTATCACTGTCGCATTCCTGAATTGCGCGGCAGAGAGATTCGAGCTTGCTTCCATGGCTGGTGTATTTTGTCCAAGTACCCAAATAGCCTCGAGTTCGGTCTCTGGAACCCCATCTCATCAAAATTCATTCATCTTCCTTCTCTCACAAAATTGAAATCATTCCATGACAATTATAAGGTGAAGGACGATATCGAATTTTGTTGTTTGTCATCTCCTCCGTCTGATCCTGATTCTGTTGTCTTGTTAACCAGAATCAGCAAACCTAACTTGATTTTTTGTCTGATAAGCAATAAAAGAAAACGACTGATTGAAATGTCGTACGCTCATCAGCTCAGTAAGATAACCCTTCGAGAAGATAAGTTCATCTGTCAACCAGTTTGCTGTAATGGTAAAGTTTATGTTACGACTCTTTGTGATCGTCTCATACTGCTTGACATAAAAGTTAATCGCAATAAGAAGAAGAATGAAGGTCAAGTTGTTATAAATTTGCTGCCTTTTCTCGTATTACCATTTTGTCGCCATCATTTCAACGTTCCCTTTCTGATTGGATCTTGTAGGGATTTTTTCACCATTATTTTATGTTATGAAGATACCGACATGATGAGATTTCAATCCATTAAGTTATTCAAATTGAATATTTCCGCGATGTTGTGGGAGGAAATGAAAAGTGCAAAAGAACATGCGTTCTTTTTGGCTGAGGGTGACTACTCACAAATTTACTGCTCAGCAATTGGAACAGAATCAGGAGGTTATGTGCACATTCTTAGACATCCCTGCAAATTATTCTCATACAATATAGCTGATAAAACTATCTCCTTGCTTTCTTTACCTTGTCCACGTTTACAACCTGGGTCGTTGCCACGCAATACTTCATCATGGATTATGCCTGAAAGCAGGTACCTATTACTAGCCGATTGCTATTTTGATATTTAATACTCCCTATATTCCTTAAGAAAGATCCAAGGTTACATCACAATATGAATTTTTCTTTGTATGAACAAATTCAAATGAGTTCCTTTTTGTGGAACGGAGGTAGTAGCAAATATATATATTTTTAAGGTGTGCCACCTTATCGTCCTGATGATTTTTTTGCCAAAATTATCATGCCCAGGTTTGTAGGTGATGATGGAAAAGTCAAGTGCAGAATTGATGCTTTTGAAGAGCAACACAAGGATGATATAGTGGTACAATCAGCTATTAGCGGTGAGTTGCATAAGATGAATGAGCAGCAGGAAGAGAAGGTGAAATTGACAGAAGGGCATCTGCTTAATATTCCAATCCATATTCTGGAGTTGATTGCTGATCACTGTGTTGCTGTTGATTACTTGAACTTCCGTGTTACTTGTAAGCGTTTTCAATTAGCAGCACCTTCAATACGGTGGAGCACTGCAACTGCATTGATGAGATTGCAGAAACACTCTTTAGTTTCACCATGGTTGATGGTGTGGGACCAAGACGTTATCACCTTTGTTGATCCAAAGTTTGGCGATAAGTACTTTATGACTACACGTCCAAAGTCAATTGGAGATGCCTTGATATGCGCTTCTAGATTCGGTTGGCTGTTGATGCGTATAGGAATGTTAGCCATGTTTTTTAATCCCCTTACTAGGGCTATCATCGGACTACCGTTATTGGTTGATGCTGCTAAGTTAAGCTTTTCATTTTCAGCACCGCCTACTTCCCCTGATTGTATAGTTATTGGATTTGGAACCATGACCCACATCACTTCTCCAGGGAACCAAGAATGGCGTAGAGTTATCATTGATCCTCTTCCTTACAACTTGTCATTATACACAAGCCTGGCATTTTGTGGCAAAAATCTTTATTTCTTGTTCCGAGATGGAGAGCTTGGAGTTTTAAGAATTGACACAGGTTATGGCTGCGAATTTGTTGCCGAACCCCCCCAAACTAAGTGTGCATCTTGTGTCCAACATTTCCTACTTGAATGCAGTAATGATCTATTATCAGTTATTGTGGATGAATATGGCGAATGTGTCAAAGTATTCAAGCTGAATAATTCTTCACGACAGTGGGAGACGGTGGACGATCTGGGAAACCACATGATCTACGTTTGGGGTACAACATCCTTTTGTACAGTTGCAAAAACTCCAGGAATGGAGAATAAGATGTATTTTCCTAGGTATAATAACAGTGGGAGTATAGTTTTTTATTCTTTAGACACGTGCACATATCACACTTTTGGGGAGAGGGGCAAAGTCAATGAAGAAGCATCCACGGTTTACTTCTCCACTAAAGAACAATTGTTGAGCGCGTGGATTGAGCCTAATTGGTGTGTTTCTGATTGATTTTCAGTAGTTTCTTTGTTGTTTAGATGTTATTGGCTGCTCATGAATGCTTTGTTTTATCCATTGTGATTTTTATTTTTGGACACGTGGTTTCTACTATTATTGCTAATGTGGTAACCAACTCGTATTTGACACTGATAATGTGGTAACCAACTGGAAGGTTTTGTCCAAAGCCTTTTGTTTTCGTTTTGTTTTGTTTTTTGGGTGGGATTTACTGTCCAAATCGTCCACTAAATATGTTATTCTTCAGATCAAGGATAACTAAGGATCTTGAATTTTCTAAAGTTTCTTTGCATCGTCTTACATTTTGGTTGCACTTCCTTTTATACTGTTCCACTTTGCTAGAAAAAATGTGTCCTCTATTAAAATCTTCAGCTGAATCTAATCTATGATTTAAATCATAAATGATATGAGTAGTAATTTGTTTCCTGCATTGAGGAATGATGTAATGATGTCGTATCTTATTATAAACAATAAAGGACAAGGAACATTTAATTTTGTAAAATGGGTAACATTTAAATTATTCATAAATATAAATATTAATTTTGTAGTTTGACTGAAAATTACATGTACAAAAAATAAACTTAATTTTGTCATGAAATTTATTATGAATGTTCAATTGAAAATAAAATAAGAATATTGTAATAACAAAATTTGAAAAATATAGTATTATAAAGAAAGAAAATTATGCAAATGCTGCTCTCTCCTTTTCTTTCAACAAATTTTATTCTTAAATATTACTTTTTTTTTTTTTTTAAGGAAAGAGTATTTTTGTGCTTTCTTGTCAGCCAACGGATGCAGAGCGAACGACGCAAAAGGTTGAAGTCCTTCCCTAGTAAAAAATGTAAAGTGTATATGCCTAACCAATAGCTTCTAAAAACATAAGCGAATAAGGAAAAAAAGTCGAAATTTCGTTGAATTTTTGTACTACTCATTTTTGTAGTATGATCACAGGACGTGGACATGGTCATACCTTTGTTTGTGTCATCCTTGCACTTTCTATAATTTTATTTTAGCATAGTTAAACGTATCGTCGTGCCCCTAATTATACATACATTTTTTTATTAATTTCTGTTTAAGAATTCATTTCAAACTCATATTTGTTTCCAAGCCCTTATAAGCACACTTTGACACCTCAAATAATTAAATCAAAATTTAATACTTATAAAACAACCTTACTAGCACATATCAAATTAAAATTGCTTAAAAAAGTTAATATAAAGCTTAAAATATCAAGAAACACCTATAAATTGATAGAAACTAAAGATACTAGCACACCACGAGATACGTAAAATTTATACTTATCACGGACATACAGACTTCCCTCCTCTACCCATGTGGCAACTTCATGGCTTACAAAGCCAACCCCCACCTTTTAAATTTTAGGCAATCAAAGCATTCATGGATGACTAGCTATAAACATCGACAGGGTGTCACATTAATTTTTTTCCTTTTTTTTGGTTGCACCTATGATTTAAAAACCCTCAAATAACCACATGTGATTTTAAAATTTTAACAAATTACCACCTGTAATGCTAAATTATAAGTGTTAATGTACTAATTTTTTAAAATCACATGTGATTATTTAGATATTTCTAAACCACAAGTGATAAAATATAAATTGGGTCAAACCATGATATGCATTTTACCCTTTTGTTTTTTTTCAACTTATAACAATCAAACTCAATTAAACTTTTCTCTCCCTTCCGGTTCACTTTCCTTATCTTTTATACATCTCATTAATATTAATATACAAAAACATATATTAAATTTCGATTATATATTACGTTAAGTAAAGAAACTTTACTTAACAACTTATTTTCACATGATAAATTAATTTTTTAATAAAAAAATATTAATTCATATTAAAATAATTATTATCATTTTAGTGATTATAAATAATATGAATGAATAAAAGTGCAATGTCTGTTGTTAATAAATTAGTGGAATGGATAAATAATTTACATAAAGCAACTATTGATAAATAATAGGTAATATGGTAATTTTAGTTATATAAATATTGTCAATCTTAAAATTTTGTTCTTATTACGATTAGTATTATCATAATAATAACTAATATAAATAAAACTCTAATGAAGAAAATAAAATTTAAAAAGTCATTGACCAAAGGTTAATGAATATCTGCAATCACTATTAGGAGCAACATTAGTATGGACCAAAAACAATAGGCAAGCAAGAAATAGAACAATTCTATTTTCTAGAAGTTCCAATGTAAGAGGACCAAAAATGAACTATAAACTCTTTTTAAGTCTTAGTTGATCGTATCCAATTATATCTAATTTCATGGAAAATAGTTCAAACATAATAATCTTGCCCTTGTGCTCTCTGAATTTGGACAAAATTTGGCAGGTGTCAAGAAAGAGAATTAAGTGTATAATACCATACCATACTATACTGATAAATTAAAATGATGTTTACTCTTATCTCTTCAGTTGTCCAAGCATGAGCCCGACGAAACTGATAATCTTTGCATCTACATTATCATCTTGTACATACATCGATGTCAATTAAACTGTCCTAAAAGGTAACCACTAATCAGACTTACTTAGGGCATTATGTCCATCTAGAAAAAGAACACAATTATGTAAAATACCCGCATATCCATGTGACCATGTCGGCAATTTGTGTTGGTCTTTACGTAAGAATAACAGCAACACTGAATCACCTGAAAGTTGGATTTATGCTGAGATGAAAAATCACTATACCATGAAGTTATGTTAAAAAACTTAAATACAGGAGGCTCCCCAAATGAGCTCTACTTAAGCACTTGATAGACATATACCATGGTTCAAAACACTGTATACCATGGTTTACATAATACAAGGGTATTAGATCCGGACTGGATTTATGTACACGCAAATTTATTTAGATAACTATGTTCAAGACTGATATTTAACATAAGAAGTTTAGCTAAGAACAATGTATAATTGTACAAGCATGGACACTAAATTTCTCAAACGGAGTCGTCGCTTTCATATACTTGCATCTCCTCACTGTCATCGCCAACTCAACATAATCACATTCAACACATTTAGTCAATTTAAATGAGAACAAATCTCAGTCACTACATCTTTTCTTAGCTTACTTCTACATTTTAGAAGAAGCCATAACTTGAACTAAATTAAAATTCAGAACAAACCCATGTCTACATTAAATTTTTATTCATCACCCAAAAAATCATTCCTTGACATCTCATAGATTTTTATCATATCCAGCTATAGACACCTAATATTATAAATCCAAATATCATATAAAAATTGGATAATACTCGTAGGAATTCAAACAAACAAATCTACCAGGAAACATCCATACAAGGTCAACAATGAATGTGTAAAAAGAGTTATGCCTAACCTTATAAATTATTATTCCGACTGAAAAATGAAGACGAATTTAAGTTTTATCTTAGAAGTTGGATCACTTACATTCACTATCTGATTGCCTTTAACCCTCTATGGTCCGATGCATTGTGTTTGATGAGTGGAGAAAATGGCGGAAGAAGATTCATAATCCCATGGTGGAAGCAGGAGGGTTTAGAAGCAGTCGGAACAGGACAAGCTCCTTGCCCAGTTGGTTATTACTCCTAAATCAACCATGAAGTCTCAAGTTCAATTCTAGTAATTCGAAGTTTCAAATAGAACTAAAGTAGTATAATCAACCATCAGATTAACGAGAAGTTAGAACTAAAATGACAGAATGAAACAGTAAACTTAGTAAGGTGAGAGGTCGTAATACTGAACCTAAAACAAATTGAAATTCTCAACAGAAAAACTGAAAATTTTTAAATTAAATTACACGAAACTTACCAATTCAAACTCCGCAATCACCATGAATCCAAAGTCATAGAAAATCAAGGGCATGAAGATTGAAAATTTCAGGGATTGCCGAAGGAGGGAAAATGGAGAATGAAAATTTCGAGGAATAGCTTGATGATTTGCTGTTCGCGCTTAATTGAATAGGGAAAACCTTAAGTCCTGATGAATCAGAAATTTCAGGAGATTAAGGAGCGGAGGAATGGAAGGCTGCAGAATTAGGAGAAGCAAGTTATGCCAAGGCAGGTGAAATCAAAGAATTGAAGGGTTGCAGGTGGAACGGGTGGAAGGAAGAGCAAGCAGTGAAGATGAAGTTGGGATGACGTGTAGATGAGGTAAGTATAGGAGTGAATAATGACAAAAGTTCCTAACTCAACATATTCTCTTTTATGTATAGAAATAGATATACACTATCACATCTGCGACTGCTATAGGGTAGTAGCATTTGCTATTTCAACTCATCGCACATGACTTTCTGTATATTTATAAAGCAAGAATTTCTAGAAACATTTTCAGTACCGGAAGGGTAGGAATTCTCCCATTAAGGGGGATAACTTAGGCATTAGCTCCGGTGTTTATTAAAAAATAATGAGAATTATTTAGATTTAAACATAATTCTATCAGCAAGAGCATGGATGCTGAAAAAAGAGCTAATCTCTAACCCGTAAAACTGCATCAACTTTCTTGCTCATGATCAGTAAGCAACAAAGAATGTCCCTTCTTAGAGCTACCTTCTGCTTTGACCCAGAAGCCAGAAAAGAAAATAAATCTGGTTGAGTGGCATCTGCAGATCTTGCTACCCAAGAAGCTAAAGCAGACAAACTCGAGAGCCTAACCTCTTCATTTCCTGCAAAGCAAGCAAATAAAACACTTCACTAACTCAATCAGAGTTTAACTGAGAAATAAATCTGAAGTAAATACGTACACAATCGAACAATAAAGACCCACCATCATCCTTGTAAGAGGATAAAAGAAAGCCACAAATAGTTGGTGAGAGGCTGCTGAGATATTTCCCTTCAGGGGCATTAGACAGTTCTTGCAGTGCACTGAGCATGTAAACCCTCTGTTATGGGAATGCAAGGCCCCCTTTGCAACCTAGAGATAACCCAATTACTGTGAGATGTAACTTAGTAGAAGCATAGTAGCTATAAACTTCACATTGACAAAGTAGAGCTCGCAAAGTTTAACATCAGCATAGGTCAGAGAAAGAAGGTACATTCATCAACTAAGGCTCCATTTGTTTCACGGAAAATAATTTCCTAGAAAACATTTATGGAAAACGTTTTCCGGTTCCTTTTTATTTCCTTATGTTTTTCTAAAAAATGACTTACGGAGTTTAAAAAGAGAAAACGTTTTCCGAAGAAATTGGTGGAGTTGTTTATCACTATATATATTTAATAATAATAACATAATAGTAATTATAATATAAAGTAACATAATAACATTAAATAATATAAATTACTATTTATATAACAATATAATAAAAAATAAATAACTAATATAAAATAATTATTCATAATAAGTGATAATAACCTTTATATACATAATAAAGTAATAAAACTAATAACAATAATAATAGTAGTAATACTATAAAAATCTAATAATATAAGAGTGATAATAATAGCATAATATGATAACATGCTAATAAGATAAATAGTAATTATAGGAAATAGTAGTTTTAAATTTTAATCATGATAATTAATAAGTAATGTATTATCTCATAACATTAATAATAATAAAAAGAATAATAACAAAATGGCTTGAAGTAACAATTACAGTAAAGTCTTTGCTAACGAAATTAGCAAGGACTAAGCAAAGTAAGGATAGAGGTATCAACACGGCAAAGAGATTTTTATAGCGGTTCGGTCAAGCCTACTCCACTTTTCTTCTCTTTTACTTGAGAAGTAATCCACTAATAACTAATAAATCACACAAATTACAAAGAACACAGTTTTTGTTTACAATTGGCCACTTAGACCTTAGTCACACAGACAGTACTTTAAAGAATAAAGTAGTGGTTGTGTCTCTAAGTACATAGCTCCTTGTTGAGCAGATTAGACAACACTAGTTCAAGCTTTTAGTGTTTCTTGCCGATGAGTATGGATTGTCAGATGTCAGAGCACTTATTGGTTGTTCAATACTCATAAATTTCATTTATGACTTCTATTTATACTCTTCCAGAAATCTACCCATTGGAAATTTAAAAATAGCTCCGTTGAGAGTTGTACTTTCTTAACAGTGACTTATACATTTACAGCTATTCTTTGCTTAGCATATAAAGTAGTCCATATTTTGTCTTCTAGTGTTTTTTGAAAAACTTTTTAGAAGTTGACTAAGCAAAGACACGCGTAAGGTTCTTCAAACAGTCTACTTTGATCTTAGTGAAAGGTCTTGCTAATTGGAACCTTTTTATTTCAATTCTAAGCAAGTCTGTCCTTAGAATTTTCTTCGCAGCCCTAGCATCCTTTCTGATCGATAATGTTATCAAAATCCTTGCTTAACTAAACTATTTATATCCACCTAACAAGTTGGATATTTTTATAAGTCCTTTTACATTGAATAACTAAGGACTATATTACATCATCAATTCTTATAATAGTAAAGTCAATTATTCTTTATAAGCAAGGCTAATATAAGCATGGATGCATTAACAGCTTTAATTCTCCCTTCTTAGATAAGCATCTCAAAAACACAGTCAGCCCTAAAACTCAAAAATATAACTGAAGAAAATACAAGATAAAAATCCCTACAAAATGCTATGAATTTCAATAAAATGTATCAACTCCTATTAAATTGCAAAATTAAAGAAAAATCAAGTTTGACCACGTTAGATTATAGAATTTTACTGGTAAGGAATTTCATATTTAATCACTCTTCATACAGAAAAATGCAGCAAATTAAGTCATAATTAGACAACTCTCACTCCACACAAATGAACCATCATCCAGTCTATATAAGAAGCTTAATCACTGAATTCATAGAATTGGTGGTATATCATTAGGAAGAATCATAGAACCTGAGAAATAATGTATGGAGCCTATCTTTAAGAAATGAAAAAGGAAACAAGAAAAAGAACACTCATAATTGAATTTCATCCTAAAGAACGTATTGACAAAAAATTAATAAGATAAAACCCTAAACCTAGAATACTGAAGATAGTGGTATCGATTGGTGCCCATTAAATGTAGAGATTAAACATATAGAACAACTGCACAAGAGGAAAGATACCTTTGTTATCCAAAATTTCAGCAACGCCTTGCCAGAACAATTTCCCGCCATTGTCGCCACTACCCATTTCTCTCTCTCCTTGTTGATCCGAGCAATTGACCAGCTCTATTCTGATGATACGTCGAAGTACACTTGAAGAACTTTGCAGAGTTATATAGATCATAAAAAATGGACGAAGGAGATTCAAAGTTGAACAAACTTTCAGGATATATCATATAGATTGAAAGAAACAAAAACCCATATAGTTTAATTTAGAGTAACAAAGCACGAAATTGAAAACCTACCCCTTCATCAATTTCATGACCACCAAATTCAAATTGAATAGCCATCTTTATTAAAAATTCATGACTTATTACCACGAAATTGAATACCCTAATCATACGATTGTTTATGAAAAAATTGCATGCCTTCATATATGGAGGCCAGATTCCTATGGAAGAGAACTCTACCAATGAAGCCGGAAGAGAGGTGAAAGAACCAATTGCCGAAGCAACAGAGGAGGTAGAAGCAGGTGTAGGGACGGAAGAAGAAATGGAGAAGGAACTGAAGCTAACATAAGGCAAGTATTTCTCAGGAAGAAGAACTCATCGAAACTCTCGGTGAGAAAGAAATGAATACGAAAAATAGGAATATGAATTGGAGGTGGAAGCTCTGCATGAGACAAAATATGACCGGAAGCGAGCAGGCTGAAATCGTTTAGGAGCTTACCGACCACTGCCTCTTTATAAACAAGGGACAGCAACGCATGTAAAAGACAGTGAGAGTTGCTAGCAGCTATATTGCGTAGCAGTTCTCCGGTAATTATACACTTACAGTTAAGAGGGCAATAACTGTAACCTCTTTTCATCGCATTTCTCTTCTTCATAGTTGCCAATTTTCTGACCTCTCAGCTATTGAGAAAGATAAGGAAAGATTAGCTACCTGATTAATACAGTGATGTGAAAATATAACAAACAAAAGAACTTAAATTTTTTATTCCAAATTAAATTATATTCATAAAAAATGGAATATATTTTAAAAGGCAACTTTCCTAATACATCGCCTAAAGAGAAAAACTGAAATACACAAGTACGTAATTAAATGATATGATTCTTATTAATGTCATATTAGAAACCTTTCTGCAGTGTATGGTGCCAATGATGAATTAAGATAAGGACTAAAAATATAAAAGGACCCCTAATTATTGCGAGTAGGAGGTGACAGCTAGTTTATAAACATTTGTTGTTCAAATAAAAGAGCAGTCCTTGTTTGTCCAGCAATAATTACACTGTACGACGAATGGATGTACATTTCACATGATCCACTCCCTACACCAAATGAATGCACAGATACCACATGGAAACAAATGAAGTTTCAAGTTCATGCATACATACAACATAGCTTTAGACTATTTAGTTCAACGCCACATGAAGTAATATATTAGTCAATGCCCTTTACAAATGGATCATTACTTCAATGCGGAAGCGGAAGAATTTGCTACTCCCTCACCATCATCAAAAGTTGTTGTTGTGTTAGGCCGTAAAGATGATAGTTGTTCAATATAATAAAGCTGCAGGTACTTCTTTGTGAAGTCTATTGCACCCTTACCATTTCCTTTCCTGTCAGGTAAACCACTCGTATTCTTATCCTATTCTGAGATGCCGCTTTCTCAACAAAAGATCTATAATATGTAAATGTATACTGTTGAAATTTAGCTAGGTGCAACTTTTGTCTGGTGCAGACAGAATTTGTCGAACCCTCCCATTACATCCAGATTGCAGGTCTTTTATTACAATTAAATGTGATCATTTTGTTAATAAAATCGAATGTGCACAAGCTAAACAAGATCAGAAGCTTCAAAACAGTAAGTCGCCATTGATGGAGAACTTTTGAAACAAACACCATACATGGATAAATTGACAACACGATGCAACACATGAGTAGAGACATTTTCAAAAACATTCTGGCGGGTGGATTCGTCATTAACTCTACACAAAAGCAGTTACTTGTATAATTTTTGAAGACCAAAAACTTGCGGTTAGAATGTAGTAACTTTTTAAGAACAAACAAATATGTTTAGAACTACATGAATAATACGAAGTACCTGTGAGATGTGAAAATATATTACCTGGACAGTGGGCTAGGGATTTTTCTGATTGTTGATTCGATCGAATTTTCAAGCAAAGCTAGTTGCTTCCTAAATCAATTTGGGGATGGGATGTCTGGAAGAATTGATTTTCAGTGAGGGAGATACGGAGAGACGAGAGCTTGGGAGATGCTGAAGCGGATTTTTTGGTGACGGAGCTTGTGATGGCATGGTTGAAATGCCGCTCGATCAAAGAACGTATCATAATAATATAACCTAAAATACATAGATACCCAAATTCAATAGGCATGGTAATTTAATAGTCCAAGAAACTTTTATCCCCTAATTATAATAAGATCTGTGATATAATTGGAACCTTTTGATTAATTCCCAAGAAGAAGATGCAGCAATGGATACGGAACATTCACAATTTTCTCTCTTTCATGATATTAGTCTTGCTCAATTTTATTTTAATTAAATTTTTGATATTCGAATTTGAATTCGAACTCTAGTATTAAATTGAATATTATTTTAATACTTAAATTTTATTTTATTTAAATTCGAACTACTCACGATCTAAACATTTATTTCCTCTGTCCCAAAAAAATGATTTAAGTACAAAAAAAAATCTATCTAAGAAAAGATATCTTAAATACATTAATAAAATATAAGTCGATTATTTTAATCTTATAAGTGGACATATTTTATTCTTGTTAAGAATAATAAATACAATTACGGTATTTTAAAATTATTATGTGGACCCACTCTAAATGATATATTTATAATTTTACTTATTTAAAATGTATTTTTTAATAAGTGTGCAAATTGTACTTAACTCATCTTTTTTTCAGAACGAATGTAGTATTTGATAAATTTTACAAAATATAAATTATATTTATATAAGTTTTTATACTTTATAACACATTTTATATGTGTAATAATCATTTTATTTACAAACATTACTTTATAAATAATTTATACAACATATATTATGTTAAGTCAACGTCTGCTTATTTACATTATTAAAAGTATTTATACTTAATATTTATTTAAAATTGGTAACTTAATATAGTTCTTTCTTAAATATGTTGTAAAAGATCTTAAATAAAATACAACTTATTATGTGAATTTTAGCAAAGTAGTTCTTAAGTAAGGATAGTTCAAGCTTAATATTTATTTAAAATTGGTAACTTAATATAGTTATTTCTTAAATACGTTGTAAAAGATCGTAAATAAAATACAACTTATTAGGTGAATTTTAACAAACTAGTTATTAAGTAAGGATAGTTCAAGCAAGAAATTTTTCAACAAGATTGATCATCAATCAGTAAAGATATGTTAGACCAAGAAATGACAAAGTATTTTTAGTAAGAACATTTGTCTACTGAGTAGGTATGCATATGAACAATTTAAGTGATGGTTCTTTAAGTAAGGCTATTTTCAATAGACCCTGCTTAAGCACCTTGAAGATAAGTAAGGCTAAGGAACTTAAATAAGGTTTCAACTGGACTCCCTTGTTTAGTGAGTTATCAAGTGAATTCATTAAGCATTTCATCTTTAAGTAAGGTTTAGGAAAAGTCTTGCTAAAGTTAGTTTACTTTTCAAAAATAAAAAAAGTAATTTTTATAAGCTTTCTTAAAGTTAACCTTCTATATAATCACTACAAGAGAAAATAACGGTTAGTAAAGACAAATGATAAGCACGGCAAGCACATAGGTTCTATCTATGTTCTCCTATATACGGAAGAGTTGTTACACTATATCAATAACAATTGAGAGAGAGAAACACGAGATATAGAAAAACTTAGAAATATCTTTTTCAAGTAACATATATTAAAGAGAAGCTTTGTAATGGTTCTTGAGAGAAATATTCAAAGAGAAATCGTAGCTAGTGTGTGAAAAAAGAAGTTATAATCACTTAGAGATTTGTAACTGTTTAATCAATTTGTGTTTATATAGATTCTTAGAAAAACCCAAGTTATAATACAACTATTTTAACTTGAATTTTTGTGTGTTTATTTTAAATATCAGTAAGGTTTTTTTGATTATTGTAGCTATTTCAGTTTGTGTTTATTAAGTCTTAATAGAGCAAAAAAGTTGTGGTGATTGTATTCAACCTCCTCCCCCCCCCCCCCCCCCCCCCCCCCCTTACAAACACTTTTGCTTATTTTGTTCTAACAATTGGTATCAGAGCCATCTAGTAAGGTTCTCATGTTAAAACGTGGAAAGTACTTCTTCTGGAGACAACAAATGATAGTTCATCTCAGATCTATTGATAATGAATATTTACAAGTTCTAGAAGAAGTTTCTCATGTACCAAAGAAGCTCATTCCTCAAGAGGTAATGAATGGAGTCAACGTCCCAGAACGTCTAGTCCCAAAGACTACTGACGAAATAACTCCAAAGGAAAGAGAGAAAGTGAAGAAGGATCTCAAAGTTACTAGTATCCTTTATAATGGCTTATATGATTAAATGCTTACCAACATCACGAATCTTAACACATCTAAGTCAATATGGGATACCATCCAGATCCTATATGATGGTATGAAGGACGTACGAGAAAACAAACTGCAGCTATTAACACAACAATAAGAGTGGTTCACAATGAAATCTGGTGAATCACTCACTGAAATGTTGGACATATTTAACATGTTGGCAAATGACCTGAAAATGTATGGGAAGGTATATGCCAACAAGGACGTGAATAGAAAATTCATGAGGGCACTTCCCCATCATGGGATCCAAAGATAACGACCATCAGGGAATCCAAGGACATTAATCTCATAGACTTGGATAACCTTTATGGTACCCCTAAAGACATATGAACTAGAGGTTCAACAAAGATTTGAAATGTTAGGGGATACCAAAAAACTTAAATCAATAACCCTGATGGCTAGCAAGAAAAACAAAAGAGAAGTAAAACAAAGTGTCTTGATGAAGTAGCAACTAAGAGATGATGAAGAAAGTGAAGAGGAAAGTAAAGGTGAAGAAGTTAGCTCAAAGGGGACTGAGTACACCCCTGAAGAGCTAGGAGATATGGATGAAACAATGGTCTTCCTTGCAAGAAAGTTCTCCAAGCTGAAATTTCAAAAACCAAAAAAGATAAAAAATATCCAGCAAGGAAACCTAGTAACACAAACTACTTTATTGATAAATCAAGAATAAAGTGCTACACGTGCAGTGAAATGAGACACTTTGCAAATGAATGTTGCAAGGCCAATCATGAAGGTGAGCCCAATAGGAAAGAATTCGTTGTGGATTACAAGAAGAAATACTTTGACCTTCTTAATGTTAACAAGAAGGGCAAAACATATATTGCTGAGGGAAAGGACTGGGTTGACTCAGATGAAGAAGAAATTGATGAATATGTCAACTTAGCCCTAATGGCCTCATCCACTGATAGTAGCAACTCACAAGTTAGCCTTGAAATTTCTCCTAACATGTTTAGAAAATGATCTATGAGATTAGAGACCTCTATGACACCTTGAGGAGTGTTGTAACTGAAACTGAGAGAGCGTAGAAAATCAATGAACAACTAACTGTTAGAAACACTCTGTTAGAATCAGAACTTACTAGGCTTGAGAATCTAGAAAAGGAACTCTTCAAGACTAGGAACCTTCTTGACTTTGTCATAAAGAGAGAAGAATGGACCTCCAAAAAGCTAAAAGAAAAGGAGCGGGTCATAAAAAAGTGGATTGAGTCTAGCAAGAAACTAGAAGATCAATTAAACAATAGAAAATGTGATCTTAGATCTGGTTTAGGCTATGAGGAAACTCAGGTGAAGCAACCTTCGATTGAGGTTGAAAATGTTGCTAGCTTTGGTACAAGACCTGTGCAACCTGCCAATTTGTGAAGGCAATTACCAAGTTAGAGAGAGGGAATGTTTTCCTTGAAAGTGAAGCTTCCACAAGTGGTAGAAGTGGCATGATGCTTGTTCTTGCCAAAGCAACCAAGATCCCTACCAAGAAGGTGCTTGATTGTGCATAAGTGGATACACAGTCGTCATCAGGGGATGTGAGTGCATCAGGCCTTAAAAGCCCTTCAAGGGATAAAGGCCTATCAAGGGATAAGAAAAAGAATAGGAATGGAAAGTTGGGAGTGAACAAAGCTAATAACTATGCTTCCAATTCTAGAGTCCCTAGAAAAGTGTGTTGGAACTATGACAATTTTAATCATTTATATTTTCAATGTATGGAAAAGCCACAGATATTAACTGGCATAATATTATATGTTGATGATTTACCTAAGTCAACTTTTGTTCATGCATGCACCCCTAAGGGTAAAGAAAAAAAGGTAGTTGATAAATCTAAAGCATTTTGTAAAGCTCCTAAATAGGAGAAAATATGTGTTTTGCCTAAACCAAAAGTGAAATCTAATGAAAAGGTTGTTATACCAATAACTGTGACTAAACTTAGATGACTCAAATCTACTTGGGTACTAAAAATAAATTAAATGTTCTTGTGCGCAGGGAAAGATAAAAAGTAAGAAAGTCTAGTTTCTAGATAGTGGCTGCTCAAGACACATGACAGGAAACAAAGCCCTACTCACAGAGTTCACTGAGAAGGTTGGTCTAGTAATCTCATTTGGTGATGACAACAAAGGATCAACATTGGGTTATGACAAAGTAGCAAATAAGAATGTCTCATTTGAAAATGTAGCACTAGTTGATGGACTAAAACACAATCTATTGAGCATAAGTCAACTATGTGACAAATGATTCATCATTTCATTCAAAGGTGATAAGTGTTTGATCTCCAATGAAGATGATATGAAGTTGGGCTTGTCAGGGGTTATGAAAGGAGATCTTTATGTTGCTGATTTTGGCTTAGAAAATGGAGCCTCATATAGCAAATCAACCTCTGATGAGAGCAGATTGTGGCATAAGAAGCTCTCTCACTTGAACTACAAGTCCATCAATGATTTGGTGAAGAGAGAAGTTGTTGTCCCAGTAAGACAACCTAGAACTTGTAGAAGGGGGGGGGGGGGTTGAATACAAGTTCTTGAAATTCTTTCGAATTCTTGTTCTTCAAAGTATTAAACTTGTGAAAAATAAAGAACAAGACAAATCTGTAAAACAATTGCTTTTTATTGATTAACAATTGATTACAAATTCTAACAATCACAAGTCGATTATCAGCTTCAATTTCTGTACTGTATATATACAAATCAATAGAACTGTACAACATCTTGTATCTCTGTAAAATCAATTACAACTTCTAATTATGAATAGTAATTCAGCTTCTGATTCTGAATCAAAATTCAGCTTCTAATCTTACATTAGTACAAAAATTACCTTATGCGTTGCCTTATTTGCGTCGGTTCTTTAATTGAATTGTCGCATATAGTAGAGCGGTGACATTATGGTAAATAAAACAAAAAGTATTTGCATCGGCTCTTTTAAAGGACCGACGCAAAAACTATAAAATAATTAAAAAATAAATTAATAATACATTTGTGTCGCTTAGTTTAAAGAACGACACAAATATTTTGGAGTATTTGCGTCGGTTCTTTTAAAGAACCGACGCAAATGTTTATGGTATTTGCGTCGGTTATCTTCATTGTCCGACACATATTCTATAATATTATTTTTTTATAAATAAATTAAAACTTTTGCTACGGTGGGTTTGTAAGAGAGGAGAGAGAACTAGTTCGTCTTCAGCGGGTTCCTTGGCTGAGTTTTGCAGAATTCTTTCTTCCGTGTCTCCGGCGGGCAGCTTTTTCCGGCAGGCAACTTTGTAGTGTAAGTCATTGTTAATTAAAATAATACATTCATTACAGACATTATTTAAAATATCAGTATATGTATGCTTGAACTATTGTTTGTCCGCATCTTATTTATTATATCTGTACAATCGTTGTGCTTACTTAGTTATACATGGATCGTCAAACATGGATGTACAATATATTGCATGCCAATGACGCATATTTGAGAAGGGTTAACGAGTTTATTACATGTGTGGTTGAACACAAAAAAAAAAAACAGAAAGGAACAGGGAAAAGAAGACATGATTGTGTGCCCGTACCGCCTTTGTGGTAATTTAAAAAAATATTCTAGCGTGGAGACAGTGTGTGAACATTTATTTCGTCGGGGTTTTAAGAAGGGTTATACGAAGTGGATTTGGCATAGTGAGGGAATAGACTCTGATATGACTGGTAGCTCAAGGTGGAATTATGCAACCGAGTGCGATAATTCGGTCGATAATGACAAAGATGATGTGGACATTGATAGGGTGGAAGATATGATACAAGATCTACAAGACCATATGATGCCACAACCGGATATATTTGAGAGTTTGGTCTGCGATTTTAAGAAACTTTTGTATTCCGGGTGCAGTGACGAGTTGACAAGGTTGTCAACAACTTTGAAGTTGTGCAAGTTGAAAGTAAAGAATGGATAGAGTGACAAGAGTTTTACAGAATTGTTAAAACATTTACGAAAAATACTTCCGATGAATAGCGAGTTTCCCACTTCCACGTATGAGGCAAAGAAGATGTTATGTCCTATAGGTATGGACGTAAAGAAGATACATGCATGTCCAAATGACTTTGTGTTATTTCGAAATGAGAATGAACATTTACACACATTTCCTAAGTGTGGAACATCTCGGTACAAGCGGGAGGGTAATGATTCTTCTAAAGATGATAAAAAAGGGCTCTTTAGGCGGTTTGGTATTTACCCATAGTGCAACGATTCAAATGCCTATTTGCAAATGCAAAAGATGCAAAACATTTGAGGTGGCATGCGGAAGGGAGGAAATCAGATGGGATGCTTAGACACCCGAGTGACTCTCCACAATGGAGAACCATTGATGGAAAGTTTCCTGAATTTGGTGGAGAAGTTAGGAATCTACGACTTGGACTTTGTATGGATGGGATGAATCCTTATGACACTCTAAGTTGTCAATATAGCACTTGACTAGTTCTTTTGGTGATTTTTAATTTGCCTCCTTGGTTGTGTATGAAGCGCAAGTATATTATGTTGTCCTTGTTAATCTCAGGGCCTAAACAATCTGGAAATAACATAGATGTTTATCTTCAGCTGCTTATTGAAGATTTAAAACTTTTGTGGGATGAAGGTGTGACGGTCTTCGATGCAAATACTCAAATGGATTTCACATTACGTGCGATGTTATTTTGCACCATAAACTTATGGATTTTCCTGTTTACAATTATCATGGACCAGCCACGTTCGAGTGAGAGACCTACTAAAAAAAACTAGAGGTCCAACATCATGCAAAAAATTGAAAGAAAAGTGTGCAAATAGACAATTGGAGAAAGTTATTGAGTTTGATGATCAATATGGTTATCCCATTGGAAAATATGTTGCTGAATTCAATTCGTATATAGGAGCAGTAGTTAGAGTACAAGTAGATATTAATATTCGGAGTTGGGATCTAGTAAGTGATGGATTAAAGGATACGATAGGGGAAGATATTAAGGTATGAATTGAAAAGAAGATTTAGTTGTTTTAACATATATTGTCGTTCAAATTTATATACAAGTTTCTTATATGCATGATTTTACTATTTCAGAGTGAGTGGAATATAAAGGATGATGTGAGAAGAAAGGACACATTAAAATCTGCTGGAAAAATTTGGAGGGATTTCAAGTCAAGGTTAGTTTTCCGGTACTTGCGTGTAGACAAGGATCCCTACGAGTCATATGACTTCATCACTAAAGAGCAATGAGATAAATTCAAGAATGATCATAGAATGATCATAAAAGTGAAGAATTTCATGTATATTATTTGTATATTATCTATTGTATATTATTGGTTTTTGTGATATGATTGTTTCACTGACTAGAACATCATGTTTTTATTTTTTAACAGAGTAAAAGTGACAAGGCAAGGGAATACTAGAAATTTAATGAGTATCCACATTATCTTGGAAGAATTGGATATGCATCTAAAAAAGCTAAGTAGATGGTTGATGACCCTATTGATTTTTTACCTTCTTCGGAATCCATTAATTCATCAATTATATCAAATGATCGAACTGATCGTAGTTACGATTGGATTCGGGCGAGAGTTAGGAAGAGGGATGAAGGTGATGGTTATTATTTTCCCAAAGAGGAGACTAGGGATGTGATTAAAAAAATTGTAAAAGTATTTTGTTCATTTAAAAATATTTATATTTACATATATGCTTAAAATATTAATCATTAAATTGATTTTGGAACAGGTGGAATAGAAAGAAAAAGCTTCTGAAGGTTCATGGACTCCTTATAGGCATGATGACATATTGTCATGTGCACTTGGAAAAAAGGAACATGGCGGGCGTGTGAGAGGGGTTGGAGGAACAGTTCGCCTACGAGATGTATTTGGGACTAATAGAGGCAAGTATCGTAGCGACGTAATATCGATGGATAAGTTAGCTACGATTACTCAAGAAATAGAAACAAAAGTGACCAATAGAGTGAGGGAGGAGTACTAAGTACAAATGAGTGAAATGAATATGAAGTACGAAGAAGAGATTGGTACAATGAATGCGAAGATTAAGGGCATTTTGAATCATATTAGCCAGATAGGTATGCCTATTTTAGCTGACTCTTTTGGGGTGAAATGAATACTACAATAAAGGAAATGATTCAAAGTAGCTGCCACTCGGTGGATCCTTTCTTAGAAATAAAGGTATACTTATTTTTACTCTTTTTTATGTCTTTAAATCATAAGTTATCATATAAGTTCCCTATATGATCCTAACTAAATTTTTTTTATATCATTAACATAGAAGGCGACTCCATGTCATCTATGTGTGATCCTTTCTGAGACCGGCAGAGTGATTGTGGCTAGAGGGACTATTTTTCCATCGAATTCTGATGGTGATGTTGTTCATGGTCAACAAATGGAGTTACACAATGTCAGAGTATCCATTGATGATGTTTTTTTTTTTTTCTGAATTTCAACTCGCTCCCCTTCCCATGCCTAATAATGAACATAAAAGAGTAGGTGACACAACTAGTAGTTTTGTTTAGTGGCCTAAACAACTTGTAATGTTGGGGCAGGTAACAAATTTCAAATTAACATTATTAATTATAAATGATTGTTGTTAATTCATTTAAATGTTATTGTTTAACTTTATACCTAATTAGGATCCCATCTTATCAGAAAAGGGTGTGCCTCGGTCCCCCCACCCCCGACAAAAAAAAACAAGTTCATAGCAAAGGGTCAGCTATTCTGTATATCAAATTGAGTGAAAAATGTCAATGTTTACATAGTCTTATTATGGCGATGCCTTCCGCGGAAGACTTGATTGAAGTCCCTTTAGATTATGACATTTGCGTCGATACTCCGAAGGAAGTAGAACAATCGATATATGTCTCAAGTGATGATGTATTCCAATTTTTTAGAATGGAATGGTTGAATGTAAGTGTCTTACAAATTTTCATGAGGTGAGACTATAATTTTCATACATTCTCATTTATCTTTTATTTTGATACAAGTTTATTTTATAAACTAATGTTAGAACAAAATAAGCTCAAGTGTTTGTAGAAGGGGGGGGGGGGGGGGGATGAATGCAAACACTACAATCTTTTTGCTCTTTTTAAACTTTAGTTGGCACTAATTGGAAACAACTACTATGAACAGAAAAACAATAAAGTATAAACACACAGATTCAAGTTAAAATAATTGGAAACAGCTACTATGAACAGAAAAACAATAAAGTATGAACACACAAATTCAAGTTAAAATAATTGTATTAAAACTTGAGGTGTTTCTGGAAATCTGTATAATCACATATGTGATTAAGCAGCTACAAGTTCTGTAATGAAATTACAGCTTCTATTTCACACTCACTAGCTTCTAAACTTTCTTTGAAATATTTCTCTCGAGATCTATTACAAATCTTCTTTCTAGTGATTTGTGTGCTTCTAAGTTGTTGATCGGTTGGATTGATCTCTCTTTGTGTAATAAGAACTCCTTTGCATATATAGAAGATTAGTGGTTGAAACCACGTGCAAAAGCGTGCTGCTCTTTTCAACTTAGCCACATATATGTTACATCGTTGTCCTATGTGTCAGACTGCTGCTACTTTTGTTGCTTCTTTTTCTTCCCCTGATCTGCGTGCATTTAATATTTGAGAATTCTCATTGTACCATAACAAACTTCAAGAAATATCTTTCCAGTTAATATCTCTTGTTTCTATAACAAGCTTCGTTGCTTTGAATGTAAGTCCTGATGACGGGTGCATGCTATTATAACCATCCACTGACGACAAGCCCTGATGAACTTGATCAGTGCTTCTTGGATCCCCTGATGACAAGTCTTGAAAAAGACTGGATCAGGGCTTCAATCTTCACTTGAGTTTTACTCAGTGCTTCTTTGATCCACTGATGTTATGACCTGTGACATACACTGATGGCTTCCACTAATGCAGTGTTAAGCTTTCCCCCTGACGGGTTACCTTGATAGGTTAGCCTAACATTGTCATACCCTGATGTCATACCCTGACAGGTGACATGTCTTGATCATGCCTTGACGCGTTCCCCTGACGGGTTGGTCTGCCTCAGTCATCCCCTGACAGGTTCCTCTGACAGGTTCTCCTGACGGTTTCCCTTGATGGGTTCTCCCTGATGAGTTTGCCCTAACTGGTTCCCCTGACGATTCTTAATCAATGAAACTTTATTTAGACTATCTGATGTGCGGAATACTTCGACTATTTTGGAGTAACATTAGACATTCCTCTTCACTTTGTCAAGTCCTTTAGATGTTCCATTTTACGACTTGTCTTGTGAAGTATTTGATCATCCCCTGATGAATAAGTTTATCATCAGTGGATGCAAAACTTGTGCTGATATTTAAGGTTTATAATGTACCTTAAGTATTTACAAATGCACAATTTATTTCCTAAACATCATTATCATCATCATTTAACTCTAACAACTAACTAATGAGTAATTTGTGTATTACATTTAAGGTACGTGAAGGAGATGTGTAAGGGATCTGATGTAGATTCCTTTGGATTCATGTGTCCGCATCAACTAGCAAATGCAATAAATAATCCATATGACACAACTTGATACATTATAAATATTTTGCTAGATTGTCAGTTGAAGAAATTTATCTTAGTGTCGTACTTCGAACAGTATGAACATAAAAATGTTGGGCTTAATTTATTCTAACTAGCTTGTTCATTGATATAATTTAACATTGTTATTTAATTTGTAAAAATGTAGGGAGCATTGGATGTTGCTTCTTATATCTTGTCAGCAAAATGCAATATATGTATTCGACTCATTGAAGAGGAAAAGGAATATGTAAATGAAAGCAGTAATGGTAGTGTAAGTAAATTATATATTAATTCCTAACTTATTAATATAACTTAAATGTGTAAAACTCTTTTAACATATTTATTTACTCATATATATGTATTTATAATTTTGTAGGGCATTTAGAGCATATTTTGCTTAAGGTGGCAAGAAGAAAAAAAATAAATTGCATTGGTATACGGATGAGGTTAAGGTATAAAATAGTTGCTAAATTATCCAATCAAAGTTGAGTTTGCTGGTTTGTATAATATAATTTGAGCAAATTTTTAATCAACTTGACTATTTATATAGTGTTCTCAACAAGGAGGAAGCGAGTACGACTACTATGTGATGAGGTACATGTATGACATTGTCAAGTTACATCACCGGGCTCCCAAGACTAAATGGACCGAGGTATATTGTTTTTAATTATATGCTTAATTATATGCATGTAATTAACTATTTCAATATAATAACAAATTTACCTTGTATATTGATTTTAATTATACGCTTAATTCTTTCTTTTTATTAATATTCTACAGGGTTTGAGTGGAAAAAAAGCCATATTCTCAATTTGATTATTGATAAAATTCGAGACTTGTGAACAAAATTTTTTTTATGAATGACTGTATATGACATTTGAACAAGTTTGTAATGTAATTTTAGGAAATACTGAAAAATACAACAAATATATGACCTTTGAACATGTTTGTAATGTAATTTTCGGAATGGATATCACATGACCTTTGAATAGGTTGTAAATTTTGATTTGTACATATTCCTGTTTTGCAAATGAAGTAGTTCAATTTTGTATTTTTGGCTTGTTGTGACATTAGAATTAGTTTTTTAATGTATAGGTTGGATACGGTATTTTAAAATGATTTTTTTTAAAAAATAATAACCATTATCATTTGCATCAGTTGTTTCAAACGTCTGACGCAAATAGATTAAATTATTTGCGTCTGTTTTCTTTAAGGTATGTCGCAAATGACAATTATCATTTGCGTCGGTTGACTTAAAGGTGTGTCGCAAATGACCATTATTATTTGCGTCAGTTTTCTTAAAGGTGTGTTGCAAATGACCATTATCATTTGTGTCGGTTGTCTTAAAGGTGTGTCAAATGACCATTATCATTTGTGTCGGTTGTCTTAAAGGTGTGTCGTAAATGATAAACGAATTTGCGTCAGTTGTTATAAAGATATTACGCAAATGATAATGTTTTGCGTCATCTCTTTAACCGACGCAAAATAGTCAAGTTTTTACATCTCCGCCATATGCGTCTCTTGTTAACCAACGCAAAATAGGTAATTTAACCGATGCAAATGATCAGTTTTGTACTAGTGTTATTCAATAATGGTTTTCTATGTACAATCTAAAAAGTAACTCTAATTCAAATAGAAAAACATCTTTGGTATTCTTCCTAACTAGCTTCGTCCTCAACACAACTTCTTTGTCCATGTCGAAGTCAACTTCTAATTGAATTAAAACTTTGTACTGCATCGAGAAGTAATCTTCACTTTAGTCTCTGAGAACTTCAACAATAGTCTCTGGTAAGCTTAGTCTCCGACAGACTTAGTTTAAACTTAGTCTCCGACAGTACAAATTAACCCTTGACGAGTACTTAGTCTCTGACAAGCCATTTAGTTCCTGACGAGAAACTATCCCCTGACGCCGAGAGAATTATCCCATGATGCCGATAAAAGTATCCCCTGATGCCGAGACATTATCCCTTGCCGCCGAGAAATGCATCCCCTGATGCCAAGACATTATCCTTTGAAGCTGAGAAATGCATCCCCTGACACTAAGAGCTTATCCCCTGACTTTGTTGAATTCTCTAATACAGTTATGGTAGTCTCTTACAATACAAATTTAACTTACTTTCTTATAAAATATATTACAATAATTAGAAAGTAAACTACCAGCTACAAAAACTCAATTGCTATAAACTAGCACTAATTGTACATTTGTATTTCTAAGTATTCTAAGTACAATCATCATCAAACATTATAAAACCTAACAGAATTGGTGACTGGACTACCTCAAATGGAGTTTACTCAAGAGAGTTATGCTCAGCCTGCCAACAAGGGAAACAAATGAGATCATCCTTTGTCAGCAAGAAAGCCACAATGATCAAAGATCCAATTCAAATGCAACATATGGATTTGTTTGGTCCTGTCAATATAATATCAGTATCAAAGAAGAGATTTGCATTGGTCATTGTAAATGACTACACCAGATACACTTGGGTCAAGTTCCAACATGCTAAATCAGAGGTGCCTCAACAAGTCATTCACCATGTGAAGAAAGATGAAACTGAATCTAGGCCAGTGGTTTAGATTTTGAGGACTGATGATGGAACTGAATTCAAGAATGTAGTTGTTGATAGGTTTTATATGGAGAGAGGCATTAATTATACATTCTAAGCTTCAAGGACTCCTTAACAGAATGGTGCAATAAAAAGGAAGAATAGAACCCTGATAGAAGTTGCTAGAACAATGTTAGCAGAGGCCAAAATTCTTACCTACTTTTGGGCTGAAGCAATATCCACTGCTTGCTTCACTTGAAATAGGTCTTTGATCAATAAGACTCACAACAAGACACCATAAGAGTTGGTGACAAGGAGGAAGCCAAACATCAAGTTCCTACATGTTTTTGGTTGCAAATGCTTTTTATTGAAGAACTTTAATGAAAACGTAGGAAAATTTGACTCAAAGGCTAATGAAACAATTTTCCTAGGTTATTCCCTAACATCCAAGGCCTACAGGGTTTACAACAAAAGGCTCCAGGTTGTGATGTAGTCTATAAATGTAGCTTGTGATGATCAAGAGATTTCTGGCCTAGAAGACCCTGGTTTTCATGAAGAGCTCAGATTTGAAAATGAAGATGATTTTGATGATCAAGAGTTGAAGTTGATGTGTGCAATCCAATGGAGAATCTTAAAATCCTTGATGTCAGTCTAAACAACCAAGAAACCCCTACAGTGGATAGAGTTAATTATCTGGACAACAGATCAAAGAATGCTTTATGAGAGGATAATCCATCAAGGAATGCACCATCAGGGGATGACTTTTACCCTGATATTAGCACAAATTCAGGAAGAATTTTCTTAGAAGCTGGTAGCACAAACTTAGGGGGAGGAAGTAAAAACTATGCAAGCTCATCCATACTCCTCGCCCCTAAGCCCAAATGGTCTAGGAATCATACAACAAAATTGATAATTGGTGATCCTAACCAAAGAGTGCAAACAAGGAAAGCTATATCTAATGAATGCCTATATGCTTATTTTCTTTCTAAAAATTGAGCCAAATAAATTTGAAGAAGCCATGCAAGATGCTGATTGGATCATGGCCATGCAAGAAGAATTAAATCAATTTGAAAGAAATCAAGTATGGAAGCTGGTGCCTAAGCCTAAAGACAGGACTATCATTGGCACCAAGTGGGTATTCAAGAACAAGATGGACGAAACTAACATTGTTATCAGAAACAAGGCAAGACTGGTAACAAAAGGATATCTTCAAGAGGAAAGGATTGACTTTGATGAAACCTTTGCACAAGTGGTCAAGCTTGAGGCTATAAGAATTTTCTTAGCCTATGCAACACATTCAAACTTCAAGGTTTATTAAATGGATGTGAAAAGTTCTTTTCTCAATAAAAAATTAAAATATGAGGTATATGTCCAATGACCTCCAGGGTTTGAAAATTTTGAATCCCCAAATCATGTTTACAAACTAGAGAAAGCACTTTATGGATTAAAGCAAGCTTCTAGAGCTTGGTATGACACACTATCTAAGTTTCTAGTGGAAAACAAGTTTGCAATAGGTATCATTGACAAAACATTGTTCTTCAGACAACACCAAGGTCATCTTATCTTGGTACAAATCTATGCTGATGATATCATTTTTGGATCCACTGAAACTAAGTTATGTAAGAAGTTCTCCAACCTCATGCAAAGCAAATATGAAATGAGCATGATGAGTGAACTGTCTTATTTTTTGGGACTTCAAGTTAAACAAGCCACTGATGGGATTTACATTCATCAGTCAAAATATGTCAAAAAACTTCTCAAGAAATTTGACATGGAGGACTTTAAAGTAGCAAAGACACCAATGACCACAACAACCAAGATGGACCCTGATAAGAATGGAAAGAAAGTTGATCTAAAGACTTATAGGGGAATGATTGGTTCATTGTTGTACTTGACACCAAGTAGGCATGATATTATGTTTGCAACATATCTTTGTGCAAGATATCAAGCTGACCCAAATGAGTCTCATCTCATTGCAGTGAACAAAATCTTGAGGTACATCAAGGGCACTACTGAGTTGGGGCTTTGGTATCCAAAGGAGTTTGGTTTTGAATTGCTTGGATATTCAGATGCTGACTTTGGAGGATGCAGAATTGACAAAACGAGTACCACAGGGAGCTGTCAAATTCTAGGAGAAAGGCTTGTATCTTGGTTCAACAAAAAACAACATTCCATTTCAACATCTACTGTTGAAGCTAAATACATTGCAGTTGGAAGTTGCTGTACATATGGATGAAAAATCAGTTAATGGACTATGGCTTGACATATAACAAGATTCCAATTATGTGTGACAATACAAGTGTCATAGCCTTTGCTGAGAATCTTGTGCAACATTCTAGAACCAAGCATATAAATATCAGAGATCACTTTATCAGGGAACATGTCATGAATGAGACTATTGGACTACATTTTGTACCAATAAACAAATAGCTGATAGAAATCTCTACCAAGGCTCTTGATGAAGCCACTTTCAACAATCTGGTGGGAAAGCTGGGAATGGTGAATTTTGTAAAGTAAAAATCAATGTAGTTGATATTGCAATGACAAACAAAGTGTTGGAGTGATTCAAACTATCAAGTGCTTATGTACTGGTATGTCTAACTTCTCATGTTATTTCTTGATAATGAAATATTTGTGTGTTTATATGTTTTATAAATAAATAAATATATATATAAAAAAAATCTTGGTCAGAGGTTGTGGTTACAGTTGCGGTCGTCAGGGGATATTCATTTATCCCTGATGACATTACATCAGGGGATAGTCTTTTTCATTTGATAACACAGCGTCAGGGGATAGTAACTAATCCCTGATGATGTGGCATCAGGGGATAATAACTAACCCGTGATGACGTGGTATCAGAGTATTTTGAAAAAGCTTTTTATATACGATTTCTCTTTCCCTGACGACACAACAAATGTTTATTTGTTATTTCTCTAAGTCGAGCTTTCTCTCTCTCTCTCTCTCTCTCTCTTTCACAGAAACCCTAGTTTCAACTTTACAATAGCTTCAATGGCACCGAGCACTGCTCAACGAATTCCTAGGAATCTAGTGGTTCTACAAACCAACTTTGTAGGTTTCTCTAACATCGATGAGGTAGACGCTCCGATGATGCACTATTTACTCAATTTTGAGTATAGCAATGTCATCTTCACTAGTGACGAGATGTCAGGTGAAGTAATATCACAACTTTGGCCGAGCGCTAAGTTCATACATTCCTGATAAGACCACAAGTTGTAAAGGGGATCTCTTTCAAAATTTCTTATGCAAAGGGAAAAATAACTCCCTCCAGAATTAATTCTACTCTGGGATTGCCTTCACAAGACTATGTGGAAGTGCCGATAGATATTGAACTTCTAGACTTCTTGAGAGAACTGGGTTACAACTCTCCAAACACTGTGACATTGAAGTTCAAGGATCTCAAGAAGGTGAATGTGAAAAGGGAGATCTTTTATCTCTTTGATACAATCACAAAAATTTCTCAGGTAAGTCCTCAAACTTTGAGGTGATTACCTCTTTAACTCTAAAAATTGTTTATGTCATGATTAAAAATGTAAAAATAGATATAGGGAAATTAATTTTTGCTGATCTGGTCAATAAAATTGGTAGTTATACTTCTAGGAAATCAGAAGTATATTATGTCAGATTTTTATCCATACTCATCAAAGATCAACTACCTAATCTTTTTTTTGAGAATAATGACATAACAATACAGAGTTATACACAAACGAAGAAACTATTCAATGAGATAAACAAGAAAGACTACACACACAAGCCATTTGTGCTTCCACCACACATGGCATAGGTAAACACCGTAACACAATCTCCTTCTCACTCCCCTATTTCTTCTACTTCAACTACAATGGCTAAGACAACTACCATTTCTCAGCCTACCCAAGTAGTACTATCCTCTTTTGAACAACAACTCTCTACAGCCCAACCTTTAGTCTCCCAAAAGACTAAGGGAATTAAAAGAAAAACCTCAAAAGTAACCACAACAACTGAGGGGGAGTAAGGAGAGAGAGTGGTTGGCTTGGAGAAGATATAGAAGAAGAAGAAAGCCAAGAGAGATGACCCCAAACCAAGCCAGACAATATCCTCCCAAAAGGATACTAACCTTAATAAGGAATAATCCACATCTCTAGTTGTCTCCTCTTAAAAGGATTCAGTTATTGAACATAGTCCCTCATTAAGGACACATGTGAGTGAGACACATACACTAACCACAGACCTTGATGAAACACTAATCAGGGTCTCTGAGAGCCACTTGCAAATATCATATACAATGAGTGCACACACAACCTCCTTTGATGGATCCAGTCAATACTTCATCTCTACACCTCTCCCTTCGTTCTCTTTTCCATAACTTTCTTCAGATGTTATGACACAAACACTAAGTGTCATGACATAAGATCTTCCAACTTCTTACTTCTTGGAGGAGCCCATTCAAAATGATTTAGTGATTGAGAGTCATGAATTGTTAATTATTGATTCTTTTCTCAATGACTCAATCACTGATGATCACTCAGGGGAGATAAGAATCAATGTAAATACTTCCTCTATAGATATCTATACATCCCCAATTGTACATACAAGTAAATCTCTTTCTATTCCTCAGTTCTCAACTATGGATACACTCGTTGTAAATGCTTTATTAACCTTGTCCACAGTTGATGAGACCCTAGCCCATATGAGCCCTATTAGGACCATAATGAGTGAGGGTGAGAGAATACTTAGTGAAAAGAGGAAAGGTCAAACCTCTGAGAGGACCTTGGCAAAAGGAGAGTTTGAGAGTATTGCCTTAGTAGATAATGAAAAAGGGGAGATACAGAGAGATGCCTTAGAAGACAAAGAATAAGGAGAAAAAAAGGGAGATAAGGATGACATCCTTGTAAATAAAAAACAAAGAGAAAACTTTGACGATGTACATACTCCCAGTTCTTTAAATAGTGATAAAGATTACACTCCAATGAGTGATTTTTTATACCCCATGGGAGTTAATTTTTACTATCAAAAGAATCCCATGATAGATATAATAAAACTTCTCACACAGGAATTCTTGCGTGCCACTAATCCTATCCTAATCAAGATCTTGAAATCCTAGATCATGTTAGGTAAATCTATGGACGTTGAATCTCACAAGCTTCAAACACTTTTTATAGAGAAGATCAATAATGTATAGCAAGTTGTTGACACCTTTGCCACCAACCATTCATTGCTCAAATTCAAGAAACTGACATACAATGTGTTAGAGATAAATGATGATGATTATGTAATAAATTGTGCAACTGTAAATACTTGAGGTATTTTATAAACCTTAAGATCAGCACAAGTTTTGCATCCACTGATGATAAGTTTATTCATCAGTGGATAGTTAATAACTTCACAAGACAAGTCAGAAAATAGGAACATTCAAAGGACTTGACAAAGTGAAGGAGAATGTCTAATGCTACTTGTAAGCAAACGAAGTATTCCGCACATCAGAAGTTCTAAATCAAAGTTACGTTGATTAAGTACCATCAGGGGGAACCCATCAGTGGGAACCCATCAGTGGGAACCCATCAGGGTAACCTGTCAGGGAGAATGACCAACATGACATTAAGTGGAAGCCATCAGTGTATGCCGTCAGCTATAACCATCAGGGTCAAGAAGCACTGAGTATAACTCAAGTGAAGGACGAAGCCCTGATCCAGTCAATAACCATCAAGGGATCCAGAAGCACTGATCAAAGTCCGTCAGGGCTAGCAGTCAGTGGATCATTGTGACAGCATACATCCGTCATCAGTTCTTACACGGAAATCAACGTAACGTGTTACAGAAGCAAAGAATATTAACTGAAAAGATATTTCTTGAAGTTTGTTAATGGTCCAATGAGAACTCTCACGCGTTAAATGCACACAGATCAGGGGAAGAAAAGCAGCAACAAAGTTTGTAGTAGTCTGACACATAAAGTTTAGATGTGACATACTTGCGGCTAAGTTGAGAAGAGAAGCACGTCTCAAGAACGTGATTTCAACCCACTGATTGATATATAAGCAACGAAGCTCTCATTACATAAATAACGATTGATTGAATCCATCCAACAGATCAAACAAGCATTGAAGCACAAAACACTAGAGAGAAGCTTTGCAATAGATCTTGAGAGAGATATTTCAAAGAATATTAGAAGCTAGTGAGTGTGAGAAGCTGTGAACTTTATTCACAGAATTTGTAGCTGTAAATCACATTTGTGATTATACAAATTTCCAGAAAAACCTCGAGTTATAATATAACTATTTTAACTTGAATCTGTGTGTTCATTCCATATAGTTTTTCTGGTTGTTCGACTGTTTTCAATAAGCCGTATAAACTTTTTAAGTGCGAAAAGTTTCAGGTGTTTGTATTCAACCCCCCTTCTACAAACACTTGTGCTAATATTGCACTGACAATTGGTATCAGAGCCTCTTAGCAGATTTCACTTGCTAAATACGATCACTATCTATGGCCAATAAAGCTGGAAACAGTAAAGTCCCCATGTTGGAAAGGGGCAAATACTTCTTCTGGAGACAAAGAATGATAGTTCATCTAAGAGCTATTGATGATGAATATTTGCAGATTCTAGAGGAAGGACCTCACGTTCCCAAGAAGCTCATTCCTATAGAAGTCGTTAATGGAGTCAGTATACCTGAAAAGCTTGTTCCAAAGACAATTGATGAAATGACGATAGAGGAAAGAGAAAAGGTGAAAAAGGATCTAAAAGTTACTGGAATCCTGTATAATGGTTTAGATGATGATATGCTGAATAGTATCATGAATCTAACCACGTCTAAATCTATATGGGATACCATACAAATCCTTTGTGATGGTACTGAGGAAGTGAGGGAAAACAAACTGCAGCTGTTAACACAACAGTATGAGTGGTTCATAATGAAAAATGGTGAAACACTTACTGAAATGTTTGACAGATTCAACAAGTTGGTAAATGACCTGAGATTATATGGGAAGGCATATGCTAACAAGGATGTGAACAGAAAGTTCATGAGAGCCCTTCCCATATCATGGGATCCAAAGACAACAGCCATCAGGGAATCCAAGGACATGAATCTTTTAGACTTGGATAGGCTTTATGGCACCTTAAAGACATATGAACTTGAGGTTCAACAAAGATCTGAAATGTCAGGGGATGCCAGAAAGCTTAAATCAGTAGCCCTGATGGCTGCCACGAAAGACAAACAAGAAGCAAGGCCAAGTGTCTTGATGAAGCAGCAACTAGAAGATGCTGAAATTGAAGGGGATAAAGAAGCTGACTTCAAGGAGGAAGAATATACTCCACAGGAGTTAGAAGAGCTGGATGAAACCATGGCCTTTCTTGCAAAAAGGTTTTCCAAGCTGAAATTCCAAAAGCCATCAGGATCTAAAAGATTTTCAGCAAGGAAATCCAGTAGCACGAAAAACTTTATTGACAAATCAAGAATAAAGTGCTACAAATGTAATGAGATGAGTCACTTTGCAAATGAGTGCCGCAAGGTCACAAAAGATGGTGAATCCAGAGAAAAAGAAGCTGTTGTGGACTACAAGAAAAAATACTTTGACCTTCTTAATGCAAACAAGAAGGGAAAAGCATACATTGCAGAGGGAAAGGACTGGGCTGACTCTGATGAAGAAGAAAATGAAGAGTATGTCAACCTAGCCCTGATGACCTCATCCATTGACAGTAGCAGCTCACAGGTAAGCCTTGAAATTTCCTCTAACATGTCTAAAAATAATTGTGTTAAAACTGTTAAGGAAATGACTTATGAGATAAAGGATCTCTATGACACCCTGAGGAGTGCTGTAGCTGAAACTGAGAGAGTACAGAAAATAAAAGAACAATTATCTGTTAGGAACACTCTTTTAGAATCAGAGAACTCCAGACTTGAGAGTCTTGAAAAAGAACTCTCAAGGACTAAAAATCTTCTTGACTGTGCTATTAAAAGGGAAGAATGGACTTCAAATCTTCTTAGTCAAGAAAAGGAAGTTATTAAGAGATGGAATGAGTCTAGCAGAAAACTGGAGGATCGTTTGAAAAATCAGAAATCTGATCCAAAATCTGGTTTGGGCTATGATGAGACTCATGTGCAGCAACCTCCCATTGAGGTTAGATGGCAGCTAGCTCTGGAAAAAGGCCATCACAAACTATCAAGTTTGTTAAGGCAACAGCAAAGCTAGAGTCTGGGAATGTCTTCCCAGTGAATGAAGCTTCCACTAGTGGTGGGAGAGGCAAGAAAAGTATCCTTGCCAAAACACTCAATCCTCCAGTAATGAAAAAACTAGACTGTGCATCAGTGGATACACAGTCGTCAGGGGGAAAAAGTGAATCAGGCCATAGCAGCCCGTCAAGGGGAAAAGACCTGTTAGGGGAAAACAGGAAGAATAGAAATGGTAAGCTAGGTGTTAATAAATCTAGAAATTATTCTTCTATTCATGAAGCCCCTAGAAAAGTGTGCTGGAACTGTGGTAGCTGTAATCATTTGTCTTTTCAATGCAAAGAAAAACCACAAATTTTGACTAGCACAATTTTGTATGCTAATGATTTACCAACTATTAAAACCTGCTCGTCCAAGGAAAAAGGTAAAATAACTGTTGAGAAATCAAAAGCATACATTGAAGCTCCTAAAAAGGAGAAAGTTTTAAATTTGCCAAAACCAAAAATAACTTATAAAGAAAAAGTTGCATTACCTGTTACTCTGACTAAACCAAGAGGACCCAAAACAAATTGGGTACCAAAAACAATTTAAATGTTTTATTGTGTGTAGGGAAATAGCAAAAGCAGTCAAATCTGGTTTCTAGATAGTGGCTGTTCAAGGCATATGACAGGAAATAAAGCCCTGCTCACAGAATTTCAAGAAAAGGCTGGTCCAGTAATTTCATTTGGTGATAACAGCAAAGGACTAACTTTTGGTTATGACAAAGCAGCAAATGGGAATGTCTCATTTGAGAATGTAGCATTGGTTGATGGGCTCAAGCATAATTTGCTAAGCATAAGTCAACTAAGTGACAAAGGATTCATCACTTCCTTCAAGGGAGATCAGTGCCTAATCTCAAATTAAAGTGATGGGAAGCTGGTTTTGTCAGGGATAAGAAAAGGAGATCTCTATGTTGCTGATTTTAATTCAGTAAATGGAGAATCATGTTTCTACAGTAAGGCATCCCCTGATGAAAGCAGGCTATGGCACAAGAAGCTCTCTCACTTGAACTTCAAGTCAATTAATGATCTAGTGAAGAGAGAGTTGGTAACTGGACTACCCCAAATGGAGTTTATTCAAGAAGGTTTATGTTCAGCTTGTCAACAAGGGAAGCAAAGGAAGTCATCCTTTGTCAGCAAAGAAGCCACCATGATCAAAGATCCAATTCAATTGTTACATATGGATCTCTTTGGCCCTGTCAACATAATGTCAGTGTCAAAGAAAAGATTTGCAATGGTCATAGTGGATGACTACACCAGATACACTTGGGTAAAGTTTCAACATGCTAAATCAGAAGTATCTCAACAAATTATTGACCATATCAAAAAGGTGGAAACAGAATCAGGGTCAGTGGTTAGAATGTTGAGAACAGATAATGGAACTGAATTCAAGAATGCAGCTGTTGAGGGATTTTGTGTGGAGAAAGGCATAAATCATACATTTTCTGCTCCAAGGACTCCTCAACAGAATGGTGCAGTGGAAAGGAAAAATAGAACCCTGATAGAAGCTGCTAGGACAATGCTAGCAGAGGCAAAAATTCCCACCTATTTTTGGGCTGAAGCAATTTCCACTGCTTGCTTTACTCAGAATAGATCTCTAATCAACAAGGCTTACAACAAGACACCATATGAGCTAATGACAGGGAGAAAGCCAAGCATCAAGTTTCTCCATGTCTTTGGATGCAAATGTTTTGTTCTGAGAAATTTTGGTGAAAACTTAGGAAAATTGGATCCTAAGGCTGATGAAGCAATTTTCCTAGGTTATTCTCTGTCATCCAAGGCCTTCAGGGTTTACAACAAAAGACTTCAAGTGGTGATGGAGTCTATAAATGTTGCTTTTGATGATCAAGAAATATCTGAACTTGAAGACCCTGGTTTTCATGAAGAACTCAGGTTTGAAAATGAAGATGATATTGAATATCAAGAGAATGAAGCTGATGTGTGTAGACAAATGGAGAATATATCCATTCTTGATGTCAATCCAATCAATGAAGAATCCCCTTCAACAGATAGAGCTAATTTCCTGGATAACAGATCAGGGGATACTTCATCAGGGGATCATTCATCAGGACATGCACCATCAGGGGATAACTTGAACCTTGAATTATCCACTAATTCAAGGGGAGAGTTTTCAGAAGCTGGGAACACAGGCTTAGGGGGAGGAAATGATAGTCAAGCAAGCTTATCAAGACACATTTCTAATCCTAAATGGGCCAGAAGTCACACAACAGATCTGATTATTGGTGACCCGAGCAAAAGTGTGCAGACCAGGAAAGCTACATCTAATGAATGCCTATATGCTTGTTTTCTTTCTCAAATTGAACCAAAGAAGGTTGAAGAAGCTTTTCAAGATGCAGACTGGATTTTGGCAATGCAGGAAGAGTTAAATCAATTTGAAAGGAATCAAGTATGGAAGCTTGTACCAAAGCCCAAAGATGGGATCATAATAGGTACAAAGTGGGTATTCAGAAATAAGATGGATGAAGCTGGCATTGTTGTTAGAAACAAAGCAAGACTGGTTGCAAAAGGATATCTTCAAGAAGAAGGGATTGATTTTGATGAAACCTTTGCACCAGTAGCCAGACTTGAGGCTATAAGAATTTTCTTAGCCTATGCAGCACATTCAAATTTTAGAGTATATCAAATGGATGTGAAAAGTGCTTTTCTGAATGGGAAATTGGATCAGGAGGTGTATGTCCAACAACCTCCAGGTTTTGAATGCTCAAAATTTCCAAATCATGTCTATAAATTGGAAAAGGCACTTTATGGACTGAAGCAAGCACCTAGAGCTTGGTATGACACACTGTCAAAATTTCTGGTGGAAAACAAATTTTCAAGAGGTATCATTGACAAAACCAATTCTTCAGACAACACCAAGGTCATCTGATTTTGGTTCAAATTTATGTTGATGATATTATTTTTGGATCCACTGACACAAGACTGTGTGAAAAATTCTCCAAACTCATGCAAAACAATTATGAGATGAGCTTGATGGGTGAGTTTTCTTATTTCTTGGGATTGCAAGTTAAACAAGACTCTGATGGAATCTATATTGTTAGGTTTTATGAACATTTGATGATGATTGTCTTTAGAATACTTAGGAATACAAATGTACAGAAAAGTGTTGGTTTGTAACACTTTAGTTTTGTAGCTAGCAGTGGTATCTCTTGTTTGTAAATTAGTCATTATAATAAAGAGATAGATTTATTTTATTTGTATGTACTGCTGGAATGCTTGTTGAGTTTGTTCAACAAGTTGTTTTAAATTTATTAGTCCTTCGAAGATTGAATTTGGCTTGTCGGAGATTAAGGGAAAAGTTCATCAGAGACTAAGTTTTTGTTTATCAGAGATTGGACTTTGCCCATCGGAGATTAAAGTTTTCTTAATCGGAGATCGAAGAATCCTTCATCGGAGATTAAAGTTTTGTTCATCAGAGATTGAAGGATTGTTCATCGGAGATTAAAGCTTACGTCATCAGGGATCGGAACTAAAGAGTCAGAGATTAATGCTGACGTCATCAGTGATTAACACAATACCTCGGAGATTAAAAGCTGACGTCATCAGCGACTAAAGCCAAAGCATCGGAGATTACTCGAAGTAAAGCATCGGAGATTACTCGAAGTAAAGCATCGGAGATTACTCGAAGTAAAGCATCGGAGATTACTCGAAGTAAAGCATCGGAGATTACTCGAAGTAAAGCATCGGAGATTACTCGAAGTGATCAGGGACTAATGAAGGAAGCCATCGGAGATTAGTCGAGGACTTAATCACTGATGGAGTTAGAGTTCAAATCAAAGAAGGAAAGTCTTCCATGCACACGTAGACTTTATTGAAGACGTAGCTGACAAGGAAACTTGTTAGAAATCTTTCAATTGGAAAGATTGTATTTGATTTGAATTAGGAAGCTAGGTTTTTGGTAACTTAGTTTTTTAGAAGCTGTAATTAAATATATTACAGAAGATATACGAAGCTGTATAGAATTGAAAGAGTTGTATTTTCTTAATATACAGAATAGAAGCTGACGATCAAAGTTTGTCTTGATTGTTAGAAAACTTGTAATCAATTGTTAAATCAATAAAAAGCAATTGTTTATAGAGTTTTGATCTTGTTCTTTATATTCCGCAGAAAAGTTTAATTTCTTAAAAGAACAAGAATTTGAAAAAGTTGTAAGAACTTGTATTCAACCCCCCTTCTACAAGTTCTAGGTCGTCTCACTGGGAAAACAATTGGTATCAGAGCCTTTAATTGAAAATACTTAATTAACAAGATTCTGAGATGGCCAACAACGATGAAGCAAGCAGCTCTAACATGATTGCGTATAATGGACGACGTGATGGTGGAACCAGGATCCCTATTCTGAAGAGGGATGAATATCCAATGTGGAAACAAAAGATGTATATGCACTTGAGAGCAACAGATCCAGATTACATAGATAGGATTGAGAAGGGTCCTTATCTACCTAGGAAATTTATTCCTGCAAAAACTGTCGAAGGATCTATTGTCGCATAACACTTTGTACTTGCACCAGAAAGTGATTATACCAACGAGGACAAGTTACAAGTGTTGAAAGATGCTAAAGTAATGAACATACTTTACAATGGAATAGACAAACATATGTTCAATAGCATCATCAATTGCACAACATCTAAACAAGTCTGGGACACCATCAAGGTCCTATGTGAGGGGACTGATCAAGACAAGAAGAATAGGCGTTCACTGTTGACTCAACAATATGAGTTCTTTCAAGCAAAGCCTAATGAACCAATCACGTCAATCTATGATAGATTCAACTCTTTGCTTAATGACTTGACCATACTTGGTAAGACATATGATAATGAAGATATCAATACCAAGTTCATGAGAGCCCTTCCTCCTAGCTGGGATCCAAAGACTACTGCAGTAAGGGAGGCTCATGATATGGAAACACTCACACTGGACAGGCTCTACGGGAATTTAAAGACCTATGAACTTGAAGTAGAGCAAAGACAGCGCATGCATGGCAGAGACAAAGGAGCTGCGTTGATGGTTGAGACAAACAAGTCTCAAGAGAAGCTTAATGAGGAATTTTCTGACGCTAGCTCAATTGATAATGAAGATGAACTGGATAGTTATGATGACATGGAAGAATTCATGGCATTCATGGTTAAACAGTTTAAGAAATTTAGGGCTAGCAGAAAAGGAAAAAAATCATCAAGAAAACCTAACCCTAAACGAGAAGGTCAAAAAGTCACCTTCGACTTAAAGAAAATAAGATGCTACAATTGTGATGGGTTAGGGCACTTTGCCAATGAGTGCAAGAAGCCTAGATCTAATGATAGATCTAAGGATGAAAAATCAAGGAAGGACTTTGCTAACAAGAAAGCCAAATCCAAGAGCAAAGCCTTGATTACTGAGGGAAAAGATTGGATTGACAGCGATTCTGATGAAGAAGTTGTCAACTTTGCCCTAATGGCTCGTAGTGACGAGTCAAGTGATTCTACAAAGGTATGTGATGCAAATCAGAATTTTAACGTGCTTAATTTACTTGATACATCTAGCATTGAAAGCATGCAAAAAGATATAACTAATTTGCATGTCAGTTTTAGGTCTTTAACTATAGAGCATACCAATGTAAAAGAATCACGTGACAATCTCTTAAAAAGAAACAATTTTCTTGAAGAAAGATTGGCACAGTTTGATACTATCAAGTCTGATTTAAACAAAGCACATCACATGATTGATGCTTTGAAAAAGAGGGAATATTACTTAGTAGAGCAACTTGAAATTGCTCAAGCTAAGATCAAACTGTGGAATACTTCCTCTAAAAAGCTAAAAGACTTGGTAGATAGTCAAACAATGGGTCACCAATCTGGATTAGGCTATGATGATTGGATAAATAAAAATTCAGAATTAGATGACCTATTTGAAGCTGTTGAGTCCACAACTGCAAAGCCAAAAGTTGCTAGAAAAATTAACTTTGTGTCTCTTGTTCATGAACCCAGATTTATTAACATTCAAGATCAACAAAACACTGAAAAAACAAGTTTCAATCAAAAGACAGTGAATATTGTTGAGAAGAATGAAAACAAACATTTAAATATTGGGTTTATGACAAAGAAACAGTTAATAAAGAAATTGAAAACTGTTCCAATACAAAAGGCTGAAAAAGTTGTGGAATCAAACAGAAGCAAGAAAAATAGGAATGGCAAGTTAGGCATTAACAAATATACCAACTATGTTTCAATGCCTGATGCTCCTAGAAAAACATGCCATGTATGTGGTAATCCAAACCACATAGCTATGCACTGTATGAGCAAAAATAAAATTCCTATACTTGAGACTAGTAACTCAAAGACAACAAAAGATAAATCACCTGTAAAAAGGTCAAGTAGTCTTTGCATTGAAAATAATAAAACAAAGTCAATTAGTCTCACAAACAATGGAAGCAAGACTGTAAATTGCCCAATTAAAATCAAACATGGAAAGAGGCAATCGACTTATTCTGAGTCAAGTCTTGAATCTACAACTAGTGAGAAAGGACTCAAGAAGATTTGGGTCCCAAAAATCTCAAATTAGTTCTCTCTACTGTGCAGGGCAAAAAGAAGAAATCATGGTACTTGGACAGTGGTTGTTCAAGGCACATGACTGGAGATAAGTCCCTGCTAAAACAGTATGAAGAGAGAAGTGGCCCAAGAGTCACTTTTGGAGATGACAGCAAAGGCCATACTAGAGGATATGGATCTGTTGAACATGGAGATGTCATCTTCACTGAGGTATCACTAGTTGATGGCTTAAAGCACAATTTACTTAGTGTGAGTCAACTGTGTGATAAGGGATTCAATGTCACTTTTAAAGAAGATCAATGTTTAGTAAGTGACAAAGAATCAGGGACTGTGATTTTGACAGGAAAAAGAAAAGGAAATTTGTACATTGCAAATCTCATTTCTTCAACTGATCAAATCACATGTCTTTATAGCAAAGCTTCAACTGATGAGAGTTGGCTTTGGCATAAGAAGCTTTCCCACCTGAACTTCAAGAATATCAATAGTCTTGTGAGGAAAGGATTGGTAGCTGGCATTCCACAATTGGAATTTACACAAGATGGATTGTGTGATGCATGCCAGAAAGGAAAGCAAAGAAGTGTATCATTCAAAAACAAACCAGCAACATCAATCACTGACCCTTTACAACTTCTCCATATGGATTTGTTTGGTCAAGTGAATGTGATGTCTATCTTAAGGAATAGATATGCACTGGTAATTGTTGATGATCACACAAGGTATACTTGGGTAAAATACCTCTTTGCAAAGAATGAAGCTGCTCAGTTAATTATTGATCATGTCAAGAAAATAGAAACTGAGTCAGGTAAAACAGTGAGGGTAATAAGAAGTGACAGAGGAACATAATTCAAAAATTCCCAAGTAATTGAATTCTGCACTGAAAAAGGAATTACTCATCAATTCTCTGCACCAAGAACTCCTCAACAAAATGGAGTTGTTGAGAGGAAAAATAGAACCCTCATTGAAGCAGCAAGGACCATGTTGCAAGAGGCTAAGCTTCCCACCTACTTTTGGGAGGAAGCTATAAGCACTGCATGTTTTACACAAAACAGGTCCTTGATAAACAAAGCATACAACAAAACACCTTATGAATTGATGACTGGGAGAAAACCAACTCTCAAGTTTTTACATGTGTTTGGCTGTAAGTGCTTTGTACTGAGAGATTCATCAGAGACAAGAGGAAAATTTGACAATAAGTCTGATGAAGCAATCTTCTTAGGTTATTCTCTGTCAAGCATCCTACAAGAACTTCAAAGTGTACCAGATGGATGTCAAGAGTGCTTTTCTTAATGGAAAATTGGAAGAAGAAGTCTATGTTCAACAACCCCCAGGTTTTGTAGACTCCAAATTTCCTAATCATGTTTACAAGTTAGACAAAACACTCTATGGCTTAAAACAAGCACCAAGAGCCTGGTATGATACTCTTTCTCAGTTTTTAATAGAAAATAAATTTGTAAGAGGTATCATAGATAAAACATTGTTTTATAGAATTCAAGGCTCTGACGTTATACTTCTGCAAATATATGTTGATGATATTATTTTTGGGTCTACTAATGAAAAACTGTGTGCAAAATTTTCAAAACTTATGCAGTCTAGATATGAAATGAGCATGATGGGTGAATTAACATTTTTCTTAGGATTGCAAATTAAACAGTCAACTTAGGGAATTTTCATCAGTCAGTCTAACTACATTAAGGACTTACTGAGAAAATATGATTTGGTTGATTGTACTTCTGCAAAAACACCTATGCCCACAGCCACTAAGCTAGATAAGGATTTAAAAGGAAAGAAAGTAGACATTACTAGCTATA